>PVNU02003655.1:0-354221 GCA_003013855.2 Liriodendron chinense | reverse complement strand
TATCAAACGGACACATCCAAGCCAAGAAATGTTGTGTGGTAGATAGATTGTATTGAATGACTCTTCCAGAATCTGAAATACTAATGTCATTAGATGTTGTCTAATTTATAATGTATGTGCGACACGACCCTACTATATCTCCTTGGGCCGGGCATGGTGGTATGGGACATCGTGTTCGTGCCGTCGGCCTACGCTGTGGCATTGAGCCTCCCAGTAGTGACCATAAGTTATTGTGAGGATGCCGGCCTGTTTTGGGTAAATCTGAAATAGTTGAGGGTACTTATTTGAATAGAATGTTCTTGTATTCTAAATGTATTAGAAGTTGGAGAAGGGATTCGTGGGCTACTAGCGATGATAGACAATCGCACCGTCGGGAGCCAGATGGTCCTGTTCAGGACCTACTGTATGACATTAGTAATTCAGTATCACCAATCTTCCTGAATGAAAATTAATATCAATAAAGGCCAAACTAACCATGCATACATGTCGTCGGCAATCTCAGTGACTGGCTGACTGTTCGAAAGGCCAGGGCATTCGTGAGAGCCTTCATACTTGCATTATGTGTATATGAGTTATAGTTGGAAGGACTATTGTATCAATTTTGATTCTGTTGTGATTGCCCGGGACATGCATTGTGTGCGAATTCATAACATTCATGCATTAATACAACTATTCTAGGACTCTTATATGTTTTGTTTGTTACATTACCTATGCCTGAATGCTTGATTGATTGTTAAACTTAGAATTATAGCAGCATTGAGTTGATTACTCACCCCCTCAATCCTGGGTGGTGTTTGGAAAAAACATCAACCAGACTCTAATGTAGAAACAGGTACTATGGATGATGACGTCCTTCAGAATGAGTTAGAAGACTTTGTAGAAGACGTCAGTTACTTTCAATTCTCGGATGGCCGAGAATAAGATGCACTGGCATTTTTTTTGTTGGTGTTTTGGGGCCATTTGATGGCTAGATGTATAATGGCCCAATTCTCTTGGACTTGGAAATTTAGGGCTTCCTGTTGTGTAGGCCCCCTTCTTTTGGATATTAATGTAACTTTGTAAATGCTGGACCAAGTATGCACTTATCTTTTGTCCTTACTTTAAAGTTTATTTAGTTTTAAACTTGCGACATGATACTATAAATCATAGATGCATTAATCACGCTTCCGCATAAGCATTGTGACACCCGAAATCTCAAGGGTCGAGGTCATGCTCGACTTCTGAAATTTGGGGCATGGGTTGGTTCAGAAATCTCAAGGGTTTGGTTTTCGTGTATGTGTATAGGTTTAGGTTAGGTGAATGGATTTAGGAATAGGTGAAGGTTTAGTTTAGGTGATTTGAGTTTAGGATTAGGTTTAGGCATAGGTTGAGATTTTCGGGTTCGGGATCGGGTTTAGGGTCGCATTTTCTTGTTTGTATCTAAGTTTAGGTTAGGTGAATGGATTTAGGAATTGGTGTAGGTTTAGTTTAAGTGATTTGAACTTAGGATTAGGTTTAGCATAGGTTGAGATTTTCGGGTTCGGGATCGGCTTTCGGGTTAGGTTTTCGTGGTTGGGTCTAGGTTTTTTTGTTAGGTGAATGGATTTAGGAATAGGTGTAGGTTTAACTTAGGTGATTTGAGTTTAGGATTAGGTTTAGGCGTAGGTTGAGATTTTCGGGTTCGGGATCGGGTTTAAGGTCGCATTTTCGTGTTTGGGTCTAAGTTTAGGTTTGGGGAATGGATTTAAGAATAGGTGTAGGTTTAGTTTATGTGATTTGAGTTTAGGATTAGGTTTAGGCATAGGTTGAGATTTTCGTGTTCGGGATTGGATTTCGGGTTGGGTTTTCGTGTTTGGGTCACGGTTTAGGGTAGGTGAATGGATTTAGGAATAGGTGTTGGTTTAGTTTAGGTGATTTGAGTTTAGGATTAGATTTAGGCATCAGTTGAGATTTTCTGGCTTGGGATCGTGTTTCGGGTTAGGTTTTTGTGTTTGGGTCTCGGTTTAGGTTAGGTGAATGGATTTAGGAATAGGTGTAGGTTTAGTTTAATTGATTTAAGAGTAGGTATAGGTTTAGGCATAGGTTGAGATTTTCAAGTTCGGGATCGGGTTTCCGGTTAGGTTTTCGTGGTTGGGTCTAGGTTTAGGTTAGGTGAATGGATTTAGGAATTGGTGTAGGTTTAGTTTAGGTGATTTGAGTTTAGGATTAGGTTTAGGCATGGGTTGAGATTTTCGGATTCGGGATCGGGTTTCGGGTCGCATTTTCGTGTTTGGGTCTAATTTTCGGTTAGGTAAATGGATTTAGGAATAGGAGTAGGTTTAGTTTATGTGATTTGAGTTTAGGACTAGGTGTAGGCATAGGTTGAGATTTTCGGGTTCGGGATTGGATTTCAGGTTAGGTTTTCGTGTTTGGGTCTAAGTTTAGGTTAGGTGAAAGGATTTAGGAATAGGTGTAGGTTTAGTTTAAGTGATTTGAGTTTAGGATTAGGTTTAGGCATAGGTTGAGATTTTCGGGTACGGGATTGGGTTTCGGGTTAGGGGTTACGTTTTGGTGGTTGGGTCCAGGTTTAGGTTAGGTGAATTGATTTAGGAATAGGTGTAAGTTTAGTTTAGGTGATTTGAGTTTAGGATTAGGTTTAGGCATAGTTTGAGATTTCAAGTTCGGGATCGGGTTTAGGGTCGCATTTTCTTGTTTGGGTCTAGGTTTAGGTTAGGTGAATGGATTTAGGAATAGGTGTAGGTTTAGTTTAAGTGATTTGAGTTTAGGATTAGGTTTAGGCATAGGTTGAGATTTTTCGGTTCGGGATCGGGTTTCGGGTTAGGTTTTCGTGTTTGGGTCTAAGTTTAGGTTAGGTGAATCGATTTAGGAATATGTGTAGGTTTAGTTTAGGTGATTTGAATTTAGGATTAGGTTTAGGCAAAGGCTGAGATTTTCTGGTTCTGGATCGGGTTTCGAGTTAGGATTTCGTGGTTAGGTCTCGGTTTATGTTAGGTGAATGGATTTAGGAATAGGTGTAAGTTTAGTTTAGGTGATTTGAGCTTAAGATTAGATTTAGGCGTCAGTTGTGATTTTCAGGTTCGGGATCGGGTTTCGGCTTAGGTTTTCGTGTTTGGGACTCGGTTTAGGTTAGGAGAATGGATTTACGGATCGGTGAAGGTTTAGTTTAAGTGATTTGAGTTTAGGATTAGGTCTAGGCATAGTTTGAGATTTTCGGGTTCGGGATCGGGTTTCGGGTTAGGTTTTCGAGTTTGGGTCTAAGTTTAGGTTAGGTGAATGGATTTAGGAATAGGTGTAGGTTTAGTTTAAGTGATTTCAGATTAGGATTAGGTTTAGGCATAGGTTGAGATTTTGGGTTCGGGATCGGGTTAGGTATTCGTGTTTGGGTCTCGGTTTAGGTTAGGTGAATGGAATTAGGAATCGGTGAATGTTTAGTTTAAGTGATTTGAGTTTAGGATTAGGTTTAGGCATAGGTTGAGATTTTCGGGTTCGGGATCGGGTTTCGGGTTAGGTTTTCGTGTTTGGGTCTAAGTTTAGGTTAGGTGAATGGATTTAAGAATAGGTGAAGGTTTAGTTTATGTCATTTGAGTTTTGGACTAGGTTTAGGCATAGGGTGAGATCTTCGGGTTCGGGATTGGATTTCGGGTTAGTTTTTCCTATTTGGGTCTAAGTTTGGGTTAGGTGTATGGATTTAGGAATGGGTGTAGGTTTAGTTTAGGTGAATTGAGTTTAGGATTAGGTTTAGGCATCGGTTGAGATTTTCGGGTTCGGGACCGGGTTTCGGGTTAGGTTTTCGTGGTTAGGTCTTGGTTTAGGTTAGGTGAATGGATTTTGAAATAGGTGAAGGTTTAGTTTAGGTGATTTGGGTTTAGGATTGGGTTTAGGCATGAGTTGAGATTTTCGGGTTCGGGATCGGGGTTAGGGTCGCATTTTGGTGTTTGGGTCTAAGTTTAGGTTAGGTGAATGTATTTACGAATAGGTGTTGGTTTATTTTAAGTGATTTGAGTTTAGGATTACACTTAAGAATAGGTTAAGATTTTCGGGTTCGAGATCGCGATTCGGGTTAGGGTTTCGTGTTTGGGTCTAAGTTTAGGTTAGGTGAATGGATTTAGGAATAGGTGTACGTTTAGTTTAGGTGATTTGAGATTAGGATTAGGTTTAGGCATAGGTTGAGATTTTCGGAGTTCTGATCGGGTTTCGGGCTAGGTTTTTAGTTTGGGTCTAGGTTTAGGTAAGGTGAATGGATTTAGGAATAGGTGTAGGTTTAGTTTAAGTAATTTGAGTTTAGGATTAGGTTTAGGCATAGGTTGAGATTTTCGGATTCGGGATCAGGTTTCAGGTTAGGTTTTCATGGTTGGGTGGAGGTTTAGGTTAGGTGAATGGATTAAAGAATAGGTGTAGGTTTAGTTTAGGCGATTTGAGTTTAGGATTAGGTTTAGGCATAGGTTAAGATTTTTGGGTTCGGGATCGGGTTTTCGGTTTGGTTTTCGTGTTTGTGTCTAGGTTTAGGTTAGGTGAATGAATTTAGGAATTGGTGTAGGTTTAGTTTAGGTGATTTGAGTTTAGGATTAGGTTTAGGCATAGGTTGAGATTTTCGGGTTCGGGGTCGGGTTTAGGGTCGCATTTTGGTGTTTGGGTCTAAGTTTTGGTTAGGTGAATGTATTTACGAATAGGTGTTGATTTATTTTAAATGATTTGAGTTTAGGATTACATTTAGGCATAGGTTAAGATTTTCGGGTTCGAGATCGCGATTCGGGTTAGGGTTTCGTGTTTGGGTCTAGGTTTAGGTTAGGTGAATGGATTTCGGAATAGGTGTAGGTTTAGTTGAGGTGATTTGAGATTAGGATTAGGTTTAGACATAGGTTGAGATTTTCGGAGTTCTGATCGGGTTTCGGGTTAGGTTTTTGAGTTTGGGTCTATGTTTAGGTAAGGTGAATGGATTTAGGTATAGGTGTAGGTTTAGTTTAAGTGATTTGAGAATAGGATTAGGTTTAGGCATAGGTTGAAATTTTCGGATTCGGGATCGGGTTTCGGGTTAGGTTTTCATGGTTTGGTCAAGGTTTAGGTTAGGTGAATGGATTTTGGAATAGGTGTAGGTTTAGTTTAGGTGATTTGAGTTTAGGATTAGGTTTAGGCATAGGTTGAGATTTTCAGATTCGGGATCGGGTTTCGGGCCGCATTTTCGTGTTTCGGTCTAAGTTTAGGTTAGGTAAATGGATTTAGGAATAGGTGTAGGTCTAGTTTAAGTTATTTGAGTTTAGGATTAGGGTTAGGCATAGGTTGAGATTTTTGGGTCCGGGATAGCGTTTCGGGTTAGGTTTTCGTGTTTGGGTCTAAGTTTAGGTAAGGTGAATGAATTTTGGAATTGGGATAGGTATAGTTTAAGTGATTTGAGTTTAGGATTAGGTTCAGTCATAGGTTGAGATTTTCTGGTTCGGGATTGGATTTCGGGTTAGGTTTACGTGTTTGGGATTAAGTTTAGGTTAGGTGAATGGATTTAGGAATAGGTGTAGGTTTAGGTTAGGTGATTTGAGTTTAGGATTAGGTTTAGGCGTCAGTTGAGATTTTCATGTTCGGGATCGGGTTTCGGGTTAGGTTTTCATGTTTGTGTACCGATTTGGGTTAGGTGAATGGATTTAGGAATAGGTGTAGGTTTAGTTTAGGTGATTTGAGTTCAGGATTAGGTTTAGGCGATAGTTGAGATTTTCGGGCTCGGGATTGGGTTTCGGGTTAGGTTTTCGTGTTTGGGTCTCGGTTTAGGTTAAGTGAATGGATTTAGGAATCGGTGAAGGTTTAGTTTAAGTGATTTGATTTTAGGATTAGGTTTAGGCATTGGTTGAGATTTTAAGATTCGGGATCGGGTTTCGGGTCGCATTTTCGTGTTTGGGTCTAAGTTTACGTTAGGTTAATGGATTTAAGAATAGGTGTAGGTCTAGTTTAAGTGATTTGAGTTTAGGATTAGGTTCAGGCATAGGTTTAGACTTTCGGATTCGGGTTGGATTTCGGGTTAGGTTTTTGTGTTTGGGTTTAAGTTTAGGTTAGGTGAATGGATTTAGGTATAGGTGTAGGTTTAGTTTAGGTGATTTGAGTTTAGGATTACGTTTAGGCGTCAGTTAAGATTTTCGTGTTCGGGATCGGGTTTCGGGTTAGGTTATCGTGTTTAGTTCTCGGTTTATGTTAGGTGAATGGATTTAGGAATCAGTGAAGGTTTAGTTTAAGTGATTTGTGTTTAGGATTAGGTTTAGGCATAGGTTGAGATTTTCGGGTTCGGGATCGGGTTTCGGGTAAGGTTTTCGTGGTTGGGTCCAGGTTAATGTTAGGTGAATGGATTTAGGAATAGGTAGAGGTTTAGTTTACATGATTTGAGTTTAGGATTAGGTTTAGGCATAGGTTGAGATTTTCGGATTCGGGGTCGGGTTTCATGTTTGGTTTTCGTGTTTGGGCCTATGTTTAGGTTAGGTAAATGGATTAAGGAATAGGTGTAGGTTTAGTTTAGGTGATCTGAGTTTTGGATTAGGTTTAGGCATAGGTTAAGATTTTCGGGTTCGGGATTGGGTTTAAGGTCGCATTTTCTTGTTTGTATCTAAGTTTAGGTTAGGTGAATGGATTTAGGAATTGGTGTAGGTTTAGTTTAAGTGATTTGAATTTAGGATTAGGTTTAGCATAGGTTGAGATTTTCGGGTTCGGGATCGGCTTTCGGGTTAGGTTTACGTGGTTGGGTCTAGGTTTATTCGTTAGGTGAATGGATTTAGGAATAGGTGTAGGTTTAACTTAGGTGATTTGAGTTTAGGATTAGGTTTAGGCGTAGGTTGAGATTTTCAGGTTCGGGATCGGGTTTAAGGTCGCATTTTCGTGTTTGGGTCTAAGTTTAGGTTAGGTGAATGGATTTAGGAATAGGTGTAGGTTTATTTTAAGTGATTTTAGTTTAGGATTAGGTTTATGCATAGGTTGAGATTTTCGTGTTCGGGATTGGATTTCGGGTTGGGTTTTCGTGTTTGGGTCACGGTTTAGGGTAGGTGAATGGATTTGGGAATAGGTGTTGGTTTAGTTTAGGTGATTTGAGTTTAGGATTAGATTTAGGCATCAGTTGAGATTTTCTGGCTTGGGATCGTGTTTCGGGTTAGGTTTTTGTGTTTGGGTCTCGGTTTAGGTTAGGTGAATGGATTTAGGAATAGGTGTAGGTTTTGTTTAATTGATTTAAGAGTAGGTATAGGTTTAGGCATAGGTTGAGATTTTCAAGTTCGGGATCGGGTTTTCGGTTAGGTTTTCGTGGTTGGGTCTAGGTTTAGGTTAGGTGAATGGATTTAGGAATTGGTGTAGGTTTAGTTTAGGTGATTTGAGTTTATGATTAGGTTTAGGCATGGGTTGAGATTTTCGGATTCGAGATCGGGTTTCGGGTCGCATTTTCGTGTTTGGGTCTAAGTTTTGGTTAGGTAAATGGATTTAGGAATAGGTGTAGGTTTAGTTTATGTGATTTGAGTTTAGGACTAGGTGTAGGCATAGGGTGAGATTTACGGGTTCGGGATTGGATTTCGGGTTAGGTTTTCGTGTTTGGGTCTAGGTTTTGGTTAGGTGAATGGATTTAGGAATAGGTGTAGGTTTAGTTTAAGTGATTTGAGTTTAGGATTAGGTTTAGGCATAGGTTGAGATTTTCAGGTTCGGGATCGGGTTTCGGGTTAGGTTTTCGTGGTTGGGTCCAGGTTTAGGTTTGGCGAATGGATTTAGGAATAGGTGTAGATTTAGTTTAGGTGATTTGAGTTTAGGATTCGGTTTAGGCATAGGTTGAGATTTCAGGTTCGGGATCGGGTATAGGGTCGCATTTTTGTGTTTGGGTCTAAGTTTAGGTTAGGTGAATGGATTTAGGAATAGGTGTAGGTTTAGTTTAAGTGATTTGAGTTTGGGATTAAGTTTATGCATAGGTTGAGTTTTTGGGGTTCGGGATCACGTTTCGGTTTAAGTTTTCATGTTTGGGTCTAAGTTTTGGTTAGGCGAATGGATTTAGGAATAGGTGTAGGTTTAGTTTAGGTGATTTGAGATTCGGATTAGGTTTAGGCATAGGTTGAGATTTTCGGGGTTCGGGATCGGTTTTCGGGTTAGGTTTTCGAGTTTGGGTCTAGGTTTAGTGTAACGTCCCGTAAATTTCCATACAGATAATAGCGTACGAATGACCGTATATCTTAGTTATTTAGATTTCCTAATCTATAATCTAGAAAAGGAAGATTAGTTTAGTCCAAATTGGGCTAGATGGTTACCATTCTGTAAACTTTATGGCCCTTACTCTAAGTAGCCTTCTGGAGGGCTACATACGTAAACCATTAATTCCACCTGGCTTATAAAACTAATAACTAATTTTTATAAGGCCATTTGGGCTAAATGCCCAGCTTCTATATAAATCTCTTGTTGAGATTTCTCCCCAAATCGAATTGGGGATTTAGGTCTGAGAGAGAAAGAGAGGAAGAGAGAGAAATCGAGAGAAGAAGAAAGGAGATTGAAGATGTCCTTCTTCCTTTCCTCTTAGAGTAGGAGATTGCTCTCGCTTGTCGTTCTCGTCGCTGGAGTGTTTCTTTTTGCGATTGGAGGTAAGAATCGAACCCTACCTTCCAATTCCAAGCTATCTTAGGTTTGAGACAGAAAATCTCATCCTAATCTTGTTTTCTTGTAGGAATAGCTGCTTTTCCTTAACCCTAACCCTAGACCATTGGACGAACGAGAAACCCTAGACCTTAAGGTGCGGGCTATACTTCAAATCTTCTATTTATCATTCCTAGAGGGTATTAGACAATGATTCTTGCAGTCATAGTGTAGGACTTTGGATTTCTATATCTGATTGTTTATCTCAGTATTATTACATTATACAACATGCATGTGTGTTTCATGGCTTTAGTGTTCGATGAAATGGGTCAATGACTCAATTGTTATAACTTATTTGTGGAATTCGTTGAGATGATGGAATTTGTATATGATATGCCTAATTTTATATTATCGCACATGTACTGTTTGTCATGGGTAAAAAGGGGCCAATCGATTAATGTGGATATCCTAGTTGGATTGGATATTCAGGATTGGCTGGTTGACGGGGTGAACTTGATCGATCGACAGTAGTCTGGACTACACGGGTCGTCTGTGCCCAATGCCGGTTTAGTCAATGTTCTCCCTATATCAAACGGACACATCCAAAGCCAAGAAATGTTGTGTGGTAGATAGATTGTATTGAATGACTCTTCCAGAATCTGAAATACTAATGTCATTAGATGTTGTCTAATTTATAATGTATGTGCGACACGACCCTACTATATCTCCTTGGGCCGGGCATGGTGGTATGGGACATCGTGTTCGTGCCGTCGGCCTACGCTGTGGCATTGAGCCTCCCAGTAGTGACCATAAGTTATTGTGAGGATGCCGGCCTGTTTTGGGTAAATCTGAAATAGTTGAGGTACTTATTTGAATAGAATGTTCTTGTATTCTAAATGTATTAGAAGTTGGAGAAGGGATTCGTGGGCTACTAGCGATGATAGACAATCGCACCGTCGGGAGCCAGATGGTCCTGTTCAGGACCTACTGTATGACATTAGTAATTCAGTATCACCAATCTTCCTGAATGAAAATTAATATCAATAAAGGCCAAACTAACCATGCATACATGTCGTCGGCAATCTCAGTGACTGGCTGACTGTTCGAAAGGCCAGGGCATTCGTGAGAGCCTTCATACTTGCATTATGTGTATATGAGTTATAGTTGGAAGGACTATTGTATCAATTTTGATTCTGTTGTGATTGCCCGGGACATGCATTGTGTGCGAATTCATAACATTCATGCATTAATACAACTATTCTAGGACTCGTATATGTTTTGTTTGTTACATTACCTATGCCTGAATGCTTGATTGATTGTTAAACTTAGAATTATAGCAGCATTGAGTTGATTACTCACCCCCTCAATCCTGGGTGGTGTTTGGAAAAACATCAACCAGACTCTAATGTAGAAACAGGTACTATGGATGATGACGTCCTTCAGAATGAGTTAGAAGACTTTGTAGAAGACGTCAGTTACTTTCAATTCTCGGATGGCCGAGAATAAGATGCACTGGCATTTTTTTTGTTGGTGTTTTGGGGCCATTTGATGGCTAGATGTATAATGGCCCAATTCTCTTGGACTTGGAAATTTAGGGCTTCCTGTTGTGTAGGCCCCCTTCTTTTGGATATTAATGTAACTTTGTAAATGCTGGACCAAGTATGCACTTATCTTTTGTCCTTACTTTAAAGTTTATTTAGTTTTAAACTTGCGACATGATACTATAAATCATAGATGCATTAATCACGCTTCCGCATAAGCATTGTGACACACGAAATCTCAAGGGTCGAGGTCATGCTCGACTTCTGAAATTTGGGGCATGGGTTGGTTCAGAAATCTCAAGGGTTTGGTTTTCGTGTATGTGTATAGGTTTAGGTTAGGTGAATGGATTTAGGAATAGGTGAAGGTTTAGTTTAGGTGATTTGAGTTTAGGATTAGGTTTAGGCATAGGTTGAGATTTTCGGGTTCGGGATCGGGTTTAGGGTCGCATTTTCTTGTTTGTATCTAAGTTTAGGTTAGGTGAATGGATTTAGGAATTGGTGTAGGTTTAGTTTAAGTGATTTGAACTTAGGATTAGGTTTAGCATAGGTTGAGATTTTCGGGTTCGGGATCGGCTTTCGGGTTAGGTTTTCGTGGTTGGGTCTAGGTTTTTTTGTTAGGTGAATGGATTTAGGAATAGGTGTAGGTTTAACTTAGGTGATTTGAGTTTAGGATTAGGTTTAGGCGTAGGTTGAGATTTTCGGGTTCGGGATCGGGTTTAAGGTCGCATTTTCGTGTTTGGGTCTAAGTTTAGGTTTGGGGAATGGATTTAGGAATAGGTGTAGGTTTAGTTTATGTGATTTGAGTTTAGGATTAGGTTTAGGCATAGGTTGAGATTTTCGTGTTCGGGATTGGATTTCGGGTTGGGTTTTCGTGTTTGGGTCACGGTTTAGGGTAGGTGAATGGATTTAGGAATAGGTGTTGGTTTAGTTTAGGTGATTTGAGTTTAGGATTAGATTTAGGCATCAGTTGAGATTTTCTGGCTTGGGATCGTGTTTCGGGTTAGGTTTTTGTGTTTGGGTCTCGGTTTAGGTTAGGTGAATGGATTTAGGAATAGGTGTAGGTTTAGTTTAATTGATTTAAGAGTAGGTATAGGTTTAGGCATAGGTTGAGATTTTCAAGTTCGGGATCGGGTTTCCGGTTAGGTTTTCGTGGTTGGGTCTAGGTTTAGGTTAGGTGAATGGATTTAGGAATTGGTGTAGGTTTAGTTTAGGTGATTTGAGTTTAGGATTAGGTTTAGGCATGGGTTAAGATTTTCGGATTCGGGATCGGGTTTCGGGTCGCATTTTCGTGTTTGGGTCTAATTTTCGGTTAGGTAAATGGATTTAGGAATAGGAGTAGGTTTAGTTTATGTGATTTGAGTTTAGGACTAGGTGTAGGCATAGGTTGAGATTTTCGGGTTCGGGATTGGATTTCAGGTTAGGTTTTCGTGTTTGGGTCTAAGTTTAGGTTAGGTGAAAGGATTTAGGAATAGGTGTAGGTTTAGTTTAAGTGATTTGAGTTTAGGATTAGGTTTAGGCATAGGTTGAGATTTTCGGGTACGGGATTGGGTTTCGTGTTAGGGGTTAGGTTTTGGTGGTTGGGTCCAGGTTTAGGTTAGGTGAATTGATTTAGGAATAGGTGTAAGTTTAGTTTAGGTGATTTGAGTTTAGGATTAGGTTTAGGCATAGTTTGAGATTTCAAGTTCGGGATTGGGTTTAGGGTCGCATTTTCTTGTTTGGGTCTAGGTTTAGGTTAGGTGAATGGATTTAGGAATAGGTGTAGGTTTAGTTTAAGTGATTTGAGTTTAGGATTAGGTTTAGGCATAGGTTGAGATTTTTCGGTTCGGGATCGGGTTTCGGGTTAGGTTTTCGTGTTTGGGTCTAAGTTTAGGTTAGGTGAATCGATTTAGGAATATGTGTAGGTTTAGTTTAGGTGATTTGAATTTAGGATTAGGTTTAGGCAAAGGCTGAGATTTTCTGGTTCTGGATCGGGTTTCGAGTTAGGATTTCGTGGTTAGGTCTCGGTTTATGTTAGGTGAATGGATTTAGGAATAGGTGTAAGTTTAGTTTAGGTGATTTGAGCTTAAGATTAGATTTAGGCGTCAGTTGTGATTTTCAGGTTCGGGATCGGGTTTCGGCTTAGGTTTTCGTGTTTGGGACTCGGTTTAGGTTAGGAGAATGGATTTACGGATCGGTGAAGGTTTAGTTTAAGTGATTTGAGTTTAGGATTAGGTCTAGGCATAGTTTGAGATTTTCGGGTTCGGGATCGGGTTTCGGGTTAGGTTTTCGAGTTTGGGTCTAAGTTTAGGTTAGGTGAATGGATTTAGGAATAGGTGTAGGTTTAGTTTAAGTGATTTCAGATTAGGATTAGGTTTAGGCATAGGTTGAGATTTTGGGTTCGGGATCGGGTTTCGGGTTAGGTATTCGTGTTTGGGTCTCGGTTTAGGTTAGGTGAATGGAATTAGGAATCGGTGAATGTTTAGTTTAAGTGATTTGAGTTTAGGATTAGGTTTAGGCATAGGTTGAGATTTTCGGGTTCGGGATCGGGTTTCGGGTTAGGTTTTCGTGTTTGGGTCTAAGTTTAGGTTAGGTGAATGGATTTAAGAATAGGTGAAGGTTTAGTTTATGTCATTTGAGTTTTGGACTAGGTTTAGGCATAGGTTGAGATCTTCGGGTTCGGGATTGGATTTCGGGTTAGTTTTTCCTATTTGGGTCTAAGTTTGGGTTAGGTGTATGGATTTAGGAATGGGTGTAGGTTTAGTTTAGGTGAATTGAGTTTAGGATTAGGTTTAGGCATCGGTTGAGATTTTCGGGTTCGGGACCGGGTTTCGGGTTAGGTTTTCGTGGTTAGGTCTTGGTTTAGGTTAGGTGAATGGATTTTGAAATAGGTGAAGGTTTAGTTTAGGTGATTTGGGTTTAGGATTGGGTTTAGGCATGGGTTGAGATTTTCGGGTTCGGGATCGGGGTTAGGGTCGCATTTTGGTGTTTGGGTCTAAGTTTAGGTTAGGTGAATGTATTTACGAATAGGTGTTGGTTTATTTTAAGTGATTTGAGTTTAGGATTACACTTAAGAATAGGTTAAGATTTTCGGGTTCGAGATCGCGATTCGGGTTAGGGTTTCGTGTTTGGGTCTAAGTTTAGGTTAGGTGAATGGATTTAGGAATAGGTGTACGTTTAGTTTAGGTGATTTGAGATTAGGATTAGGTTTAGGCATAGGTTGAGATTTTCGGAGTTCTGATCGGGTTTCGGGCTAGGTTTTTGAGTTTGGGTCTAGGTTTAGGTAAGGTGAATGGATTTAGGAATAGGTGTAGGTTTAGTTTAAGTAATTTGAGTTTAGGATTAGGTTTAGGCATAGGTTGAGATTTTCGGATTCGGGATCAGGTTTCAGGTTAGGTTTTCATGGTTGGGTGGAGGTTTAGGTTAGGTGAATGGATTAAAGAATAGGTGTAGGTTTAGTTTAGGCGATTTGAGTTTAGGATTAGGTTTAGGCATAGGTTAAGATTTTTGGGTTCGGGATCGGGTTTTCGGTTTGGTTTTCGTGTTTGTGTCAAGGTTTAGGTTAGGTGAATGAATTTAGGAATTGGTGTAGGTTTAGTTTAGGTGATTTGAGTTTAGGATTAGGTTTAGGCATAGGTTGAGATTTTCGGGTTCGGGGTCGGGTTTAGGGTCGCATTTTGGTGTTTGGGTCTAAGTTTTGGTTAGGTGAATGTATTTACGAATAGGTGTTGATTTATTTTAAATGATTTGAGTTTAGGATTACATTTAGGCATAGGTTAAGATTTTCGGGTTCGAGATCGCGATTCGGGTTAGGGTTTCGTGTTTGGGTCTAGGTTTAGGTTAGGTGAATGGATTTCGGAATAGGTGTAGGTTTAGTTGAGGTGATTTGAGATTAGGATTAGGTTTAGACATAGGTTGAGATTTTCGGAGTTCTGATCGGGTTTCGGGTTAGGTTTTTGAGTTTGGGTCTATGTTTAGGTAAGGTGAATGGATTTAGGAATAGGTGTAGGTCTAGTTTAAGTTATTTGAGTTTGGGATTAGGGTTAGGCATAGGTTGAGATTTTTGGGTCCGGGATAGCGTTTCGGGTTAGGTTTTCGTGTTTGGGTCTAAGTTTAGGTAAGGTGAATGAATTTTGGAATTGGGATAGGTATAGTTTAAGTGATTTGAGTTTAGGATTAGGTTCAGGCATAGGTTGAGATTTTCTGGTTCGGGATTGGATTTCGGGTTAGGTTTACGTGTTTGGGATTAAGTTTAGGTTAGGTGAATGGATTTAGGAATAGGTGTAGGTTTAGTTTAGGTGATTTGAGTTTAGGATTAGGTTTAGGCGTCAGTTGAGATTTTCATGTTCGGGATCGGGTTTCGGGTTAGGTTTTCATGTTTGTGTACCGATTTGGGTTAGGTGAATGGATTTAGGAATAGGTGTAGGTTTAGTTTAGGTGATTTGAGTTTAGGATTAGGTTTAGGCGATAGTTGAGATTTTCGGGCTCGGGATTGGGTTTCGGGTTAGGTTTTCGTGTTTGGGTCTCGGTTTAGGTTAAGTGAATGGATTTAGGAATCGGTGAAGGTTTAGTTTAAGTGATTTGATTTTAGGATTAGGTTTAGGCATTGGTTGAGATTTTAAGATTCGGGATCGGGTTTCGGGTCGCATTTTCGTGTTTGGGTCTAAGTTTACGTTAGGTTAATGGATTTAAGAATAGGTGTAGGTCTAGTTTAAGTGATTTGAGTTTAGGATTAGGTTCAGGCATAGGTTTAGATTTTCGGATTCGGGTTGGATTTCGGGTTAGGTTTTTGTGTTTGGGTTTAAGTTTAGGTTAGGTGAATGGATTTAGGTATAGGTGTAGGTTTAGTTTAGGTGATTTGAGTTTAGGATTAGGTTTAGGCGTCAGTTAAGATTTTCGTGTTCGGGATCGGGTTTCGGGTTAGGTTATCGTGTTTAGTTCTCGGTTTATGTTAGGTGAATGGATTTAGGAATCAGTGAAGGTTTAGTTTAAGTGATTTGTGTTTAGGATTAGGTTTAGGCATAGGTTGAGATTTTCGGGTTCGGGATCGGGTTTCGGGTAAGGTTTTCGTGTTTGGGTCTAAGTTTAGGTTAGGTGAACGGATTTACGAATAGGTGTAGGTTTAGTTTAGGTTATTTGAGTTTAGGATTAGGTTTAGGCATAGGTTGAGATTTTTGGGTTCGGGATTGGATTTCGGGTTAGGTTTTCGTGTTTGGATCTAAGTTTAGGTTAGGTGAATGGATTTGGGAATATGTGTAGCTTTAGTTTAGGTCATTTGAGTTTAGGATTAGGTTTAGGCATCAGTTGAGATTTTCGGGTTCGGGATCGGGTTTCGAGTTAGGTTTTCGTATTTGAGTATCGGTTTAGGTTAGGTGAATGGATTTAGGAATAGGTGTAGGTTTAGTTTAAGTGATTTGAGTTTAGGATTAGGTTTAGGCATAGGTTGAGATTTTCAGGTTCGGGATCGGGTTTCGGGTTAGGTTTTTATGGTTGGGTCCAGGTTTAGGTTTGGCGAATGGATTTAGGAATAGGTGTAGGTTTAGTTTAAGAGATTTGAGAATAGGATTAGGTTTAGGCATAGGTTGAGATTTTTGGTGTTCGGGATCAGGTTTCGGGTTAGGTTTTCGAGTTTGGGTCAATGTTTAGGTTAGGTGAATGGATTTAGGAATAGGTGTAGGTTTATTTGAAGTGATTTGAGTTTAGGATTTGGTTTAGGCATAGGTTAAGATTTTCGGGTCCGGGATAGCGTTTCGGGTTAGGTTTTCGTGTTTGGGTCTAAGTTTAGGTAAGGTGAATGAATTTTGGAATTGGGATAGGTTTAGTTTAAGTGATTTGAGTTTAGGATTAGGTTCAGGCATAGGTTGAGATTTTCTGGTTCGGGATTGGATTTCGGGTTAGGTTTACATGTTTGGGATTAAGTTTAGGTTAGGTGAATGGATTTAGGAATAGGTGTGGGTTTAGTTTAGGTGATTTGAGTTTAGGATTAGGTTTAGGCGTCAGTTGAGATTTTCATGTTCGGGATCAGGTTTTAGGTTAGGTTTTCATGGTTGGGTCGAGGTTTAGGTTAGGTGAATGGATTAAGGAATAGGTGTAGGTTTACTTTAGGTGATTTGATTTTAGGATTAGGTTTAGGCATAGGTTGAGATTTTTGGGTTCGGGATCGGGTTTTCGGTTTGGTTTTCGTGTTTGTGTCTACGTTTAGGTTTGGTGAATGAATTTAGGAATAGGTGTAGGTTTAGTTTAGGTGATTTGAGTTTAGGATTAGGTTTAGGAATAGGTTGAGATTTTCGGGTTCGGGATCGGGTTTAGGGTCGCATTTTGGTGTTTGGGTCTAAGTTTTGGTTAGGTGAATGTATTTACGAATAGGTGTTGGTTTATTTTAAATGATTTGAGTTTAGGATTACATTTAGGCATAGGTTAAGATTTTCAGGTTCGAGATCGCGATTCGGGTTAGGGTTTCGTGTTTGGGTCTAAGTTTAGGTTAGGTGAATGAATTTAGGAATAGGTGTAGGTTTAGTTTAGGTGATTTGAGTTTAGGATTAGGTTTAGGTGATAGTTGAGATTTTCGGGTTCGGGATTGGGTTTCGGGTTAGGTTTTCGTGTTTGGGTCTCGTTTTAGGTTAAGTGAATGGATTTAGGAATCGGTGAAGGTTTAGTTTAAGTGATTTGATTTTAAGATTAAGTTTAGGCATTGGCTGAGATTTTCAGATTCGGGATCGGGTTTCGGGTCGCATTTTCGTGTTTGGGTCTAAGTTTACGTTAGGTAAATGGATTTAAGAATAGGTGTAGGTCTAGTTTAAGTGATTTGAGTTTAGGATTAGGTTCAGGCATAGGTTTAGATTTTCGAATTCGGGATTGGATTTCGGGTTAGGTTTTTGTGTTTGGGTTTAAGTTTAGGTTAGGTGAATGGATTTAGGTATAGGTGTAGGTTTAGTTTAGGTGATTTGAGTTTAGGATTAGGTTTAGGCGTCAGTTATGATTTTTGTGTTCGAGATCCGGTTTCGGGTTAGGTTATCATGTTTAGGGCTCGGTTTATGTTAGGTGAATGGATTTAGGAATCTGTGAAGGTTTAGTTTAAGTGATTTGTGTTTAGGATTAGGTTTAGGCATAGGTTGAGATTTTCGGGTTTGGGATCGGGTTTCGGGTAAGGTTTTCGTGGTTGGGTCTAAGTTTAGGTTAGGTGAACGGATTTACGAATAGGTGTAGGTTTAGTTTAGGTGATTTGAGTTTAGGATTAGGTTTAGGCATAGGTTGAGATTTTTGGGTTCGGGATTGGATTTTGGGTTAGGTTTTCGTGTTTGGGTCTAAGTTTAGGTTAGGTGAATGGATTTAGGAATATGTGTAGCTTTAGTTTAGGTCATTTGAGTTTAGGATTAGGTTTAGGCATCAGTTGAGATTTTCGGGTTCGGGATCGGGTTTCGAGTTAGGTTTTCGTGTTTGGGTATCGGTTTAGGTTAGGTGAATGGATTTAGGAATAGGTGTAGGTTTAGTTTAAGAGATTTGAGAATAGGATTAGGTTTAGGCATAGGTTGAGATTTTCGGTGTTCGGGATCAGGTTTAGGGTTAGGTTTTCGAGTTTTGGTCTAAGTTTAGGTTAGGTGAATGGATTTAGGAATAGGTGTAGGTTTAGTTTAAGTGATTTGAGTTTAGGATTAGGTTTAGGCATAGGTTGATATTTTCGGGTACGGGATTGGGTTTCGGGTTAGGGGTTAGGTTTTGGTGGTTGGGTCCAGGTTTAGGTTAGGTGAATTGATTTAGGAATAGGTGTAGGTTTAGTTTAAGTGATTTGAGTTTAGGATTAGGTTTAGGCGTAGGTTGAGATTTTTCGGTTCGGGATCGGGTTTCGGGTTAGGTTTTCGTGTTTGGGTCTAAGTTTAGGTTAGGTGAATCAATTTAGGAATATGTGTAGGTTTAGTTTAGGTGATTTGAATTTAGGATTAGGTTTAGGCAAAGGCTGAGATTTTCTGGTTCTGGATCGGGTTTCGAGTTAGGATTTCGTGGTTAGGTCTCGGTTTAGGTTAGGTGAATGGATTTAGGAATAGGTGTAAGTTTAGTTTAGGTGATTTGAGCTTAAGATTAGATTTAGGCGTCAGTTGTGATTTTCGGGTTCGGGATCGGGTTTCGGCTTAGGTTTTCGTGTTTGGGACTCGGTTTAGGTTAGGTGAATGGATATACTGATCGGTGAAGGTTTAGTTTAAGTGATTTGAGTTTAGGATTACGTCTAGGCATAGTTTGAGATTTTCGGGTTCGGGATCGGGTTTCGGGTTAGGTTTTCGAGTTTGGGTCTAAGTTTAGGTTAGGTGAATGGATTTAGGAATAGGTGTAGGTTTAGTTTAAGTGATTTCTGATTAGGATTAGGTTTAGGCATAGGTTGAGATTTTGGGTTCGGGATCGGGTTTCGGGTTAGGTTTTCGTGTTTGGGTCTCGGTTTAGGTTAGGTGAATGGAATTAGGAATCGGTGAATGTTTAGTTTAAGTGATTTGAGTTTAGGATTAGGTTTAGGCATAGGTTGAGATTTTCGGGTTCGGGATCGGGTTTCGGGTTAGGTTTTCGTGTTTGGGTCTAAGTTTAGGTTAGGTGAATGGATTTAAGAATAGGTGAAGGTTTAGTTTATGTCATTTGAGTTTTGGACTAGGTTTAGGCATAGGTTGAGATCTTTGGGTTCGGGATTGGATTTCGGGTTAGTTTTTCCTATTTGGGTCTAAGTTTGGGTTAGGTGTATGGATTTAGGAATGGGTGTAGGTTTAGTTTAGGTGAATTGAGTTTAGGATTAGGTTTAGGCATCGGTTGAGATTTTCGGGTTCGGGACCGGGTTTCGGGTTAGGTTTTCGTGGTTAGGTCTTGGTTTAGGTTAGGTGAATGGATTTTGAAATAGGTGAAGGTTTAGTTTAGGTGATTTGGGTTTAGGATTGGGTTTAGGCATAGGTTGAGATTTTCGGGTTCGGGATCGGGGTTAGGGTCGCATTTTGGAGTTTGGGTCTAAGTTTAGGTTAGGTGAATGTATTTACGAATAGGTGTTGGTTTATTTTAAGTGATTTGAGTTTAGGATTACGCTTAAGAATAGGTTAAGATTTTCAGGTTCGAGATCGCGATTCGGGTTAGGGTTTCGTGTTTGGGTCTAAGTTTAGGTTAGGTGAATGGATTTAGGAATAGGTGTACGTTTAGTTTAGGTGATTTGAGATTAGGATTAGGTTTAGGCATAGGTTGAGATTTTCGGAGTTCTGATCTGGTTTCGGGCTAGGTTTTTGAGTTTGGGTCTAGGTTTAGGTAAGGTGAATGGATTTAGGAATAGGTGTAGGTTTAGTTTAAGTAATTTGAGTTTAGGATTAGGTTTAGGCATAGGTTGAGATTTTTGGATTCGGGATCAGGTTTCAGGTTAGGTTTTCATGGTTGGGTGGAGGTTTAGGTTAGGTGAATGGATTAAAGAATAGGTGTAGGTTTAGTTTAGGCGATTTGAGTTTAGGATTAGGTTTAGGCACAGGTTGAGATTTTTGGGTTCGGGATCGGGTTTTCGGTTTGGTTTTCGTGTTTGTGTCTAGGTTTAGGTTAGGTGAATGAATTTAGGAATTGGTGTAGGTTTAGTTTAGGTGATTTGAGTTTAGGATTAGGTTTAGGCATAGGTTGAGATTTTCGGGTTCGGGGTCGGGTTTAGGGTCGCATTTTGGTGTTTGGGTCTAAGTTTTGGTTAGGTGAATGTATTTACGAATAGGTGTTGGTTTATTTTAAATGATTTGAGTTTAGGATTACATTTAGGCATAGGTTAAGATTTTCGGGTTCGAGATCGCGATTCGGGTTAGGGTTTCGTGTTTGGGTCTCAGTTTAGGTTAGGTGAATGGATTTCGGAATAGGTGTAGGTTTAGTTGAGGTGATTTGAGATTAGGATTAGGTTTAGGCGTAGGTTGAGATTTTTCGGAGTTCTGATCGGGTTTCGGGTTAGGTTTTTAAGTTTGGGTCTATGTTTAGGTAAGGTGAATGGATTTAGGAATAGGTGTAGGTTTAGTTTAAGTGATTTGAGAATAGGATTAGGTTTAGGCATAGGTTGAAATTTTCGGATTCGGGATCGGGTTTCGGGTTAGGTTTTCATGGTTTGGTCGAGGTTTAGGTTAGGTGAATGGATTTTGGAATAGGTGTAGGTTTAGTTTAGGTGATTTGAGTTTAGGATTAGGTTTAGGCATAGGTTGAGATTTTCAGATTCGGGATCGGGTTTCGGGTCGCATTTTCGTGTTTCGGTCTAAGTTTAGGTTAGGTAAATGGATTTAGGAATAGGTGTAGGTCTTGTTTAAGTTGTTTGAGTTTAGGATTAGGTTTAGGCATAGGTTGAGATTTTTGGGTTCGGGATCGAGTTTAGGTTTGCATTTTCGTGTTTGGGTCTAAGTTTAGGTTAGGTGAATGGATTTAGGAATAGGTGTCGGTTTATTTGAAGTGATTTGAGTTTAGGATTAGGCCTAGGCATAGGTTGAGATTTTCGTGTCCGGGATAGCGTTTCGGGTTAGGTTTTCGTGTTTGGGTCTAAGTTTAGGTAAGCTGAATGAATTTTGGAATTGGGATAGGTTTAGTTTAAGTGATTTGAGTTTAGGATTAGGTTCAGGCATAGGTTGAAATTTTCTGGTTCGAGATTGGATTTCGGGTTAGGTTTACGTGTTTGGGATTAAGTTTAGGTTAGGTGAATGGATTTAGGAATAGGTGTAGGTTTAGTTTAGGTGATTTGAGTTTAGGATTAGGTTTAGGCGTCAGTTGAGATTTTCATGTTCGGGATCGAGTTTCGGGTTAGGTTTTCATGTTTGTGTACCGATTTGGGTTAGGTGAATGGATTTAGGAATAGGTGTAGGTTTAGTTTAGGTGATTTGAGTTTAGGATTAGGTTTAGGCGATAGTTGAGATTTTCGGGCTCGGGATTGGGTTTCGGGTTAGGTTTTCGTGTTTGGGTCTCGGTTTAGGTTAAGTGAATGGATTTAGGAATCGGTGAAGGTTTAGTTTAAGTGATTTGATTTTAGGATTAGGTTTAGGCATTGGTTGAGATTTTAAGATTCAGGATCGGGTTTCGGGTCGCATTTTCTTGTTTGGGTCTAAGTTAACGTTAGGTTAATGGATTTAAGAATAGGTGTAGGTCTAGTTTAAGTGATTTGAGTTTAGGATTAGGTTCAGGCATAGGTTTAGATTTTCGGATTCGGGATTAGATTTCGGGTTAGATTTTCGTGTTTGGGTTTAAGTTTAGGTTAGGTGAATGGATTTAGGTATAGGCGTAGGTTTAGTTTAGGTGATTTGAGTTTAGGATTAGGTTTAGGCGTCAGTTAAGATTTTCGTGTTCGGGATCGGGTTTCGGGTTAGGTTATAGTGTTTAGGTCTCGGTTTATGTTAGGTGAATGGATTTAGGAATCAGTGAAGGTTTAGTTTAAGTGATTTGTGTTTAGGATTAGGTTTAGGCATAGGTTGAGATTTTTGGGTTCGGGATCGGGTTTTCGGTTTGGTTTTCGTGTTTGTGTCTACGTTTAGGTTTGGTGAATGAATTTAGGAATAGGTGTAGGTTTAGTTTAGGTGATTTGAGTTTAGGATTAGGTTTAGGAATAGGTTGAGATTTTCGGGTTCGGGATCGGGTTTAGGGTCGCATTTTGGTGTTTGGGTCTAAGTTTTGGTTAGGTGAATGTATTTACGAATAGGTGTTGGTTTATTTTAAATGATTTGAGTTTAGGATTACATTTAGGCATAGGTTAAGATTTTCGGGTTCGAGATCGCGATTCGGGTTAGGGTTTCGTGTTTGGGTCTAAGTTTAGGTTAGGTGAATGGATTTCGGAATAGGCGTAGGTTTAGTTGAGGTGATTTGAGATTAGGATTAGGTTTAGGCGTAGGTTGAGATTTTTCGGAGTTCTGATCGGGTTTCGGGTTAGGTTTTTAAGTTTGGGTCTATGTTTAGGTAAGGTGAATGGATTTAGGAATAGGTGTAGGTTTAGTTTAAGTGATTTGAGAATAGGATTAGGTTTAGGCATAGGTAAAAATTTTCGGATTCGGGATCGGGTTTCGGGTTAGGTTTTCATGGTTTGGTCGAGGTTTAGGTTAGATGAATGCATTTTGGAATAGGTGTAGGTTTAGTTTAGGTGATTTGAGTTTAGGATTAGGTTTAGGCATAGGTTGAGATTTTCAGATTCGGGATCGGGTTTCGGGTCGCATTTTCGTGTTTCGGTCTAAGTTTTGGTTAGGTAAATGGATTTTGGAATAGGTGTAGGTCTAGTTTAAGTTATTTGAGTTTAGGATTAGGTTTAGGCATAGGTTGAGATTTTTGGGTTCGGGATCGAGTTTAGGTTTGCATTTTCGTGTTTGGGTCTAAGTTTAGGTTAGGTGAATGGATTTAGGAATAGGTGTCGGTTTATTTGAAGTGATTTGAGTTTAGGATTAGGTCTAGGCATAGGTTGAGATTTTCGTGTCCGGGATAGCGTTTCGGGTTAGGTTTTCGTGTTTGGGTCTAAGTTTAGGTAAGCTGAATGAATTTTGGAATTGGGATAGGTTTAGTTTAAGTGATTTGAGTTTAGGATTAGGTTCAGGCATAGGTTGAGATTTTCTGGTTCGGGATTGGATTTCGGGTTAGGTTTACGTGTTTGGGATTAAGTTTAGGTTAGGTGAATGGATTTAGGAATAGGTGTAGGTTTAGTTTAGGTGATTTGAGTTTAGGATTAGGTTTAGGCGTCAGTTGAGATTTTCATGTTCGGGATCGAGTTTCGGGTTAGGTTTTCATGTTTGTGTACCGATTTGGGTTAGGTGAATGGATTTAGGAATAGGTGTAGGTTTAGTTTAGGTGATTTGAGTTTAGGATTAGGTTTAGGCGATAGTTGAGATTTTCGGGCTCGGGATTGGGTTTCGGGTTAGGTTTTCGTGTTTGGGTCTCGGTTTAGGTTAAGTGAATGGATTTAGGAATCGGTGAAGGTTTAGTTTAAGTGATTTGATTTTAGGATTAGGTTTAGGCATTGGTTGAGATTTTAAGATTCGGGATCGGGTTTCGGGTCGCATTTTCGTGTTTGGGTCTAAGTTTACGTTAGGTTAATGGATTTAAGAATAGGTGTAGGTCTAGTTTAAGTGATTTGAATTTAGGATTAGGTTCAGGCATAGGTTTAGATTTTCGGATTCGGGATTAGATTTCGGGTTAGATTTTCGTGTTTGGGTTTAAGTTTAGGTTAGGTGAATGGATTTAGGTATAGGTGTAGGTTTAGTTTAGGTGATTTGAGTTTAGGATTAGGTTTACGCGTCAGTTAAGATTTTC
The DNA here is from genome assembly GCA_003013855.2 of Liriodendron chinense. Classification (NCBI taxonomy): domain Eukaryota; kingdom Viridiplantae; phylum Streptophyta; class Magnoliopsida; order Magnoliales; family Magnoliaceae; genus Liriodendron; species Liriodendron chinense. The sequence goes on along the minus strand of PVNU02003655.1, from coordinate 330,909 downwards.
GTGTTCGGGATCGGGTTTCGGGTTAGGTTATAGTGTTTAGGTCTCGGTTTATGTTAGGTGAATGGATTTAGGAATCAGTGAAGGTTTAGTTTAAGTGATTTGTGTTTAGGATTAGGTTTAGGCATAGGTTGAGATTTTCGGGTTCGGGATCGGGTTTCGGGTAAGGTTTTCGTGTTTGGGTCTAAGTTTAGGTTAGGTGAACGGATTTACGAATAGGTGTAGGTTTAGTTTAGGTGATTTGAGTTTAGGATTAGGTTTAGGCATAGGTTGAGATTTTTGGGTTCGGGATTGGATTTCGGGTTAGGTTTTCGTGTTTGGATCTAAGTTTAGGTTAGGTGAATGGATTTGGGAATATGTGTAGCTTTAGTTTAGGTCATTTGAGTTTAGGATTAGGTTTAGGCATCAGTTGAGATTTTCGGGTTCGGGATCGGGTTTCGAGTTAGGTTTTCGTATTTGGGTATCGGTTTAGGTTAGGTGAATGGATTTAGGAATAGGTGTAGGTTTAGTTTAAGTGATTTGAGTTTAGGATTAGGTTTAGGCATAGGTTGAGATTTTCAGGTTCGGGATCGGGTTTCGGGTTAGGTTTTTGTGGTTGGGTCCAGGTTTAGGTTTGGCGAATGGATTTAGGAATAGGTGTAGGTTTAGTTTAAGAGATTTGAGAATAGGATTAGGTTTTGGCATAGGTTGAGATTTTTGGTGTTCGGGATCAGGTTTCGGGTTAGGTTTTCGAGTTTGGGTCAATGTTTAGGTTAGGTGAATGGATTTAGGAATAGGTGTAGGTTTATTTGAAGTGATTTGAGTTTAGGATTAGGTTTAGGCATAGGTTAAGATTTTCGGGTCCGGGATAGCGTTTCAGGTTTGGTTTTCGTGTTTGGGTCTAAGTTTAGGTAAGGTGAATGAATTTTGGAATTGGGATAGGTTTAGTTTAAGTGATTTGAGTTTAGGATTAGGTTCAGGCATAGGTTGAGATTTTCTGGTTCGGGATTGGATTTCGGGTTAGGTTTACGTGTTTGGGATTAAGTTTAGGTTAGGTGAATGGATTTAGGAATAGGTGTGGGTTTAGTTTAGGTGATTTGAGTTTAGGATTAGGTTTAGGCGTCAGTTGAGATTTTCATGTTCGGGATCAGGTTTTAGGTTAGGTTTTCATGGTTGGGTCGAGGTTTAGGTTAGGTGAATGGATTAAGGAATAGGTGTAGGTTTAGTTTAGGTGATTTGATTTTAGGATTAGGTTTAGGCATTGGTTGAGATTTTTGGGTTCGGGATCGGGTTTTCGGTTTGGTTTTCGTGTTTGTGTCTAGGTTTAGGTTAGGTGAATGAATTTAGGAATAGGTGTAGGTTTAGTTTAGGTGATTTTAGCTTAGGATTAGGTTTAGGCATAGGTTGAGATTTTCGGGTTCGGGATCGGGTTTAGGGTCGCATTTTGGTGTTTGGGTCTAAGTTTTGGTTAGGTGAATGTATTTACGAATAGGTGTTGGTTTATTTTAAATGATTTGAGTTTAGGATTACATTTACGCATAGGTTAAGATTTTCGGGTTCGAGATCGCGATTCGGGTTAGGGTTTCGTGTTTGGGTCTAAGTTTAGGTTAGGTGAATGAATTTAGGAATAGGTGTAGGTTTAGTTTAAGTGATTTGAGTTTAGGATTAGGTTTAGGCGATAGTTGAGATTTTCGGCTTCGGGATTGGGTTTCGGGTTAGGTTTTCGTGTTTGGGTCTCGGTTTAGGTTAAGTGAATGGATTTAGGAATCGGTGAAGGTTTAGTTTAAGTGATTTGATTTTAGGATTAAGTTTAGGCATTGGTTGAGATTTTCAGATTCGGGATCGGGCTTCGGGTCGCATTTTCGTGTTTGTGTCTAAGTTTACGTTAGGTAAATGGATTTAAGAATAGGTGTAGGTCTAGTTTAAGTGATTTGAGTTTAGGATTAGGTTCAGGCATAGGTTTAGATTTTCGGATTCGGGATTGGATTTCGGGTTAGGTTTTTGTGTTTGGGTTTAAGTTTAGGTTAGGTGAATGGATTTAGGTATAGGTGTAGGTTTAGTTTAGGTGATTTGAGTTTAGGATTAGGTTTAGGCGTCAGTAAGATTTTTGTGTTCGAGATCGGGTTTCGGGTTAGGTTATCATGTTTAGGGCTCGGTTTATGTTAGGTGAATGGATTTAGGAATCTATGAAGGTTTAGTTTAAGTGATTTGTGTTTAGGATTAGGTTTAGGCATAGGTTGAGATTTTCGGGTTCGGGATCGGGTTTCGGGTAAGGTTTTCGTGTTTGGGTCTAAGTTTAGGTTAGGTGAACGGATTTACGAATAGGTGTAGGTTTAGTTTAGGTGATTTGAGTTTAGGATTAGGTTTAGGCATAGGTTGAGATTTTGGGGTTCGGGATCGGGTTTCGGGTATTGTTTTCGTGTTTGGGTCTAAGTTTAGGTTAGGTGAATGGATTTAGGAATATGTGTAGCTTTAGTTTAGGTCATTTGAATTTAGGATTAGGTTTAGGCATCAGTTGAGATTTTCGGGTTCGGGATCGGGTTTCGAGTTAGGTTTTCGTGTTTGGGTATCGGTTTAGGTTAGGTGAATGGATTTAGGAATAGGTGTAGGTTTAGTTTAAGAGATTTGAGAATAGGATTAGGTTTAGGCATAGGTTGAGATTTTCGGTGTTCGGGATCAGGTTTCGGGTTAGGTTTTCGAGTTTTGGTCAATGTTTAGGTTAGGTGAATGGATTTAAGAATAGGTGTAGGTTGAGTTTAAGTGATTTGAGTTTAGGATTAGGTTTAGGCATAGGTTGAGATTTTTCGGTTCGGGATCGGGTTTCGGGTTGGGTTTTCGTGGTTGGGTCTAGGTTAATGTTAGGTGAATGGATTTAGGAAAAGGTAGAGGTTTAGTTTACATGATTTGAGTTTAGGATTAGGTTTAGGCATAGGTTGAGATTTTTCGGCTCGGGATTGGGTTTCAGGTTAGGTTTTCGTGTTTGGGTCTTAGTTTAGGTTAGGTGAATGGATTTAGGAATATCTGTAGGTTAAGTTTAGGTCATTTGAGTTTAGGATTAGGTTTAGGCATCGGTTGAGATTTTCGGGTTTGGGATCGGGTTTCGGGTTAGGTTTTCGCGTTTGGGTATCGGTATAGGTTAGGTGAATGTATTTAGGAATAGGTGTAGGTTTAGCTGAAGTGATTTGAGAATAGGATTAGGTTTAGGCATAGGTTGTAATTTTCGAGTTCGGGATCGGGTTTCGGGTTAAGCTTTCATGGTTAGGTCTAGGTTTAGGTTAGGTGAATGGATTTAGGAATAGGTGTAGGTTTAGTTTACGTGATTTGAGTTTAGGATTAGGTTTAGGCATAGGTTGAGATTTTCAGATTCGGGATCGGGTTTCGGGTCGCATTTTTGTGTTTGGGTCTAAGTTTAGGTTAGGTAAATGCATTTAGGAATAGGTGTAGGTCTAGTTTAAGTTATTTGAGTTTAGGATTAGGTTTAGGCATAGGTTGAGATATTCGGGTTCGGGATCGAGTTTAGGGTCGCATTTTCGTGTTTGGGTCTAAGTTTAGGTTAGGTGAATGGATTTAGGAATAGGTGTAGGTTTATATGAAGTGATTTGAGTTTAGGATTAGGTTTAGGCATAGGTTGAGATTTTCGGGTTCGGGATTGCGTTTCTGGTTTGGTTTTCTTGTGTGAGTCTAAGTTTAGGTTAGGTGAACGGATTTAGGAATTGGTGTAGGTTTAGTTGAGGTGATTTGAATTTAGGATTAGGTTTAGGCATAGGTTGAGATTTTCGGGTCCGGGATCGCATTTCGGGTTAGGTTTTCGTGTTTGGGTCTAAATTTAGGTAAGGTGAATGAATTTTGGAATTGGGGTTGGTTTAGTTTAAGTGATTTGAGTTTAGGATTAGGTTCATGCATAGGTTGAGATTTTCGGGTTCGGGATTGGATTTCGGGTAATGTTTTCGTGTTTGGGATTAAGTTTAGGTTAGGTGAATGGATTTAGGAATAGGTGTAGGTTTAGCTTAGGTGATTTGAGTTTATGATTAGGTTTAGGCGTCAGTTGAGATTTTCGTGTTCGGGATCGTGTTTCGGGTTTGGTTTTCGTGTTTGTGTATCGATTTGGGTTAGGTGAATGGATTTAAGAATAGGTATAGGTTTAGTTTAGGTGATTTGATTTTAGGATTAGGTTTAGGCGTCAGTTGAGATTTTCAGGTTCGGGATCGGGTTTCGGGTTAGGTTTTTGTGTTTGGGTCTCGGTTTAGGTTAGGTGAATGGATTTAGGAATCGGTGAAGGTTTAGTTTAAGTTATTTGATTTTAGGATTAGGTTTAGGCATTGGTTGAGATTTTCAGATTCGGGATCGGTTTTCGGGTCGCATTTTCGTGTTCGGGTCTAAGTTTACATTAGGTAAATGGATTTAGGAATAGGTGTAGGTCTAGTTTAAGTGATTTGAGTTTAGGATTACGTTTAGGCATAGGTTGAGATTTTCAGGCTCGGGATCGGGTTTCGGGTGAGGTTTTCGTGTTTGGGTCTAAGTTTAGGTTAGGTGAATGGGTTTAGGAATATATGCAGGTTTAGTTTAAGTGATTTGAATTTAGGATTTAGTTTAGGCATGGGTTGAGATTTTCGGGTTCGGGATTGGGTTTAGTTTTGCATTTTCGTGTTTGGGTCTAAGTTTAGGTCAGGTGAATGGATTTAGGAATAGGTGTAGGTTTTGTTTAAGTGATTTGAGTTTAGGATTAGGTTTAGGCATAGGTTGAGATTTTCGGGTTTGGGATTGCGTTTTGGGTTAGGTTTTCTTGTTTGGGTCAAAGTTTAGGTTAGGTGAACGGATTTAGGAATTGGTGTAGGTTTAGTTTAGGTGATTTGAATTTAGGATTTGGTTTACGCATAGGTTGAGATTCTCGGGTCCCGGATCGCATTTCGGGTTAGGATTTCGTATTTGGGTCTAAGTTTAGGTTAGGTGAATGAATTTAGGAATTGGGGTAGGTTTTGTTTAAGTGATTTGAGTTTAGGATTAGGTTCAGGCGTCAGTTAAGATTTTCTTGTTCGGGATCGGGTTTCGGTTTAGGTTTTCGTGTTTGGGTCTCGGTTTTGGTTAGGTGAATGTATTTAGGAATAGGTGTAGGTTTAGTTTAGGTGATTTGAGTTTAGGATTAGGGTTTGGCATAGGTTCAGATTTTTGGGTTCGGGATTGGATTTCGGGTTAGGTTTTCATGTTTGGGTCTAAGTTTAGGTTAGGTGAATGGATTTAGGAATATGTGTCGGTTTAGTTTAGGTCATTTGAGTTTAGGATTAGGTTTAGGCATCAGTTGAGATTTTCGGGTTCGGGATCGGATTTCGGGTTAGGTTTTCGTGTTCGGGTATCGGTTTAGGTTAGGTGAATGGATTTAGGAATAGGTGTAGGTTTAGTTTAAGTGATTTGAGAATAGGATTAGGTTTAGGCATAAGTTGTAACTTTCGGGTTCGGGATCGGGTTTCGGGTTAGGTTTTCGTGGTTGGGTCTAGGTTTACGTTAGGTGAATGGATTTAGGAATAGGTGCAGGTTTAGTTTACGTGATTTGAGTTTAGGATTAGGTTTAGGCAAATGTTGAGATTTTCAGATTCGGGATCGGGTTTCGGGTCGCATTTTCGTGTTGGGGTCTAAGTTTAGGTTAGGTAAGTGGATTTAGGAATACGTGTAGGTCTAGTTTAAGTGATTTGAGTTTAGATTAGGTTTAGGCATAGGTTGAGATTTTCGGGTTCGGGATCGGGTTTCGGGTTAGGTTTTCGTGTTTGGGTCTAAGTTTAGGTTAGGTGAATGGATTTAGGAATTTGTGTAGGTTTAGTTTAAGTGATTTGAATTTATGATTAGGTTTAGGCATAGGTTGAGATTTTCGGGTTCGGGATCGGGTTTAGGGTCGCATTTTCGTGTTTGGGTCTACGTTTAGGTTAGGTGAATGGATTTAGGAATAGTTGTAGGTTTAGTTTAAGTGATTTGAGTTTAGGTTTAGGTTTAGGCATAGGTTGAGATTTTCGGGTTCGGGATCGGGTTTCGTGTTTGGGTCTAAGTTTAGGTTAGGTGAACAGATTTAGGAATTGGTGTAGGTTTAGTTTAAGTGATTGGAATTTAGGATTAGGTTTAGGCATAGGTTGAGATTTTTGGGTCCGGGATCGCGTTTCGGATTAGATTTTCGTGTTCGGGTATAAGTTTAGGTTAGGTGAACGGATTTAGGAATAGGTGTAGGTTTAGTTTAGGTGATTTGTGTTTAGGATTAGGTTTAGGCGTCAGTTGAGATTTTCGGGTTCGAGATCGGGTCTCGGGATAGGTTTTCGAGTTTGGGTCATGGTTTAGGTTAGGTGAATGGATTTAGGAGTAGGTGTAGCTTTAGTTTAAGTGATTTGACCTTAGGATTAGGTTTCTGCATATGTTGAGATTTTCGGGTTTGGGATCGGGTTTTGGGTTAGGTTTTCGTGGTTGGGTCTAAGTTTAGGTTAGGTGAATGGGTTTAGGAATAGGTGTAGGTTTAGTTTAGGTGATTTGAATTTAGGATTAGGTTTAGGCATAGGTTGAGATTTTCGGGTTCGTTATAGGGTTTTGGGTTAGGTTTTCGTGGTTGGGTCTAGGTTTATGTTAGGGGAATGGAATTAGGAATAGGTGGAGGTTTAGTTTACGTGATTTGAGTTTAGGATTAGGTTTAGGCATAGGTTGAGATTTTCGAATTCGGGATCGGTTTTCAGGTTTGGTTTTCGTGTTTGGGTCTAGGTTTAGGTTAGGTGAATGGATTTAGGAATAGGTGTAGGTTTATTTTAAGTGATTTCAGATTAGGATTAGGTTTAGGCATAGGTTGAGACTTTTGGGTTCGGGATCAGGTTTCGGGTTAGGTTTTCGTGGTTGGGTCTAGCTTTAGGTTCGGCGAATGGATTTAGGAATAGGTGTAGGTTTAGTTTCCGTGATTTGAGTTTACAATTAGGTTTAGGCATAGGTTGAGATTTTCGGATTCGGGATCGGGTTTCGGGTCGCATTTTCATGTTTGGGTCTAAGTTTAGGTTAGGTAAATGGATTTAGGAATAGGTGTAGGTTTAGTTTAGGTGATTTGAGTTTAGGATTAGTTTTAGGCATAGGTTGAGATTTTCGGGTTCAGGATGGGGTTTCGGGTTAGGTTTTCGTGTTTGGGTCTAAGTTTAGGTTAGGTGAATGGATTTAGGAATAGGTATAGGTTTAGTTTTAGTGATTTGAGTTTAGGATTAGGTTTAGACATGTTGAGATTTTTGGGTTTGGGATCGAGTTTCTGGTTAGGTTTTCGTGTTTGGGTCTAAGTTTAGGCTAGGCGAATGGATTTAGGAATATGTGTAGTGTTCGCTCGCCTCAAGTGTAAGGCTGCAATGTAGTAATAAAGCTCGGTAAGACCGAGATCAATCCACAGGGAAATAGAAACAATCTCCAAACTACTCCAGCAACTCAGTTTTTGGAAGAAAATCAGATTAATTGGGTAATTAACTAAAACAGTAACTTTAATAGAAAATCAGTAATTCAAAGTACTAAGGCATTCAAGGATCCACTTGTAGCAATCCCATGTCAATTCAATCAATCCAAGTAGAAAACACAACTAGATTTGAAGTCCTATCTCTCATCTAGTTGGAAAATAAAGCATTCACACACATTCAATCCAAATCAAGTTGAACTTCCAAGTTCTAGTCCCATTCAAACAATGTAGAATTCAAAACCATAGCCTACGGAGTAACAGTCATGCCTATGGACTATGGCCTGCTCAAGGGTTACTATAATTCGAATCTAAACAAGCATTATATGATAATCTCAGAGAATTGCAAGGAACTCATGTCCGGAGCACATGAACTCTCATAAAACATCTCAAACTACCACTTTAAGAAACTAGAACATGAAAAAAAAAAATCAAACTTGAATTGAAATAACTTGAATTAAACTGAATCCAACGTGGAATTGGCTACAAGCTTCACCTCTCAGCCTTAGCTGAGAGTTTCTAGCCGAGCATATTCATGCTTCAACTAAAAACTCTTAATAAAAGCATAAAACTAGAAAAACCGAAAATAAAAGAGTTGCAGACGCTCCACGACAGCTTCCTCTCTCCAAAACCACGTCCCTTAGCTTCTATGATGACCTAGGAAGAGCCCCTAGGTGTCCTTTTATAGTAAGAAAGCTCCCTCGCGTCGGAAACCTCTAGAATCTACGAAAGGTTACGCAGTGCGCAGCAAATTTCGGAGTCCCGATTTAGAAAGGACTCAGTTTACGCAGAGCCGACCGGTCTAGACCGGTCGGACTAGCCTTTTCAACCATCCAGGGAGTGCAGCCGACCGGTCAAGACCGGTCGGGCTTGTTTTAACAAGATGGACAGCGTGCATAGCCGACCGGTTAAGACCGGTCGGACTTCATTCTAACCTCCAGTGTACATGGCCGACCGGTCAAGACCGGTCGGTCTGTTCTTCACTTTGATCAGCAAACGTGGCCGACCGGTCAAGACCGGTCGGACCCTCTTCACTTTGTTCTTCTTTCTTTGTTTTCTCCTCTTTTTTCCTTCTTTCTCTTCTCCTTGCTTTCTTCTTTCTTCGGTCCTCTTTCGTCCTTCATCCAATAGCTCCAAATGCTTTCTTATAATCCCTAATTGAATGAAGTGCGCTCTCATCCCCTATAATCACAAAACATGTGTTAGATGGGCCCTTAAATTAGTGAAAATCATGCAAATCATGTCATGTAATGGGCAATGTGATGTATAAATTGGAGGGTCAACACACCCCCCAACCAGCTTTTTGCTAGTCCCGAGCAAAACATGCGTGAAACAATTTCAAACCTCCAAACTCAACTCTCCTTCAGAAGCCATGATTCTATCCATTCCAAGGTGTATAAGTATAAAATTTGGAAAAATTAGGTGATAGAAGCTGAAACCTTGGACTCTCAAAACATAAAAGGTGTCTACATGAAATTCCCGCTGATTGATTGATAAATAGAAGAACTCGAACAAATTCAACCTAGTGTGCATAGTGAAAGTTCATCTCATGAGTTCCTGGGATCATCTTCTTCATAGATTAAGTAAACCAAGGATTTTAAGGTGCACAGAGCAACAACAAGCCTATGACAGGAATTTGCCTTACCGTCCTTCCGACGGCTTTCACGCTACGTCCCATTTCCGGCTTTGGTTATGGTTCGACCATCCCCCGGTTGGTAATAGGTAGCCCTTTTCGGAATTTTCCACCATTTTTCTTTCCTTCCCGATTTTAACCTTTCTTTCCTTTTTCTTTTAAATTAGATAGGATTTTTAAAAATCCATATCTGTCATTATTTTCCCATGGACAAGGATGGACAAAATACCCCGGCTTGGCTGCTCAACACCTTTAAATCAAAGTCTAGCTAATCCACAAATCACATAAACCTGTCAACTCATGAAAATCGTGTAATGTGAACTTGGTGTAAAGGTGTTCAAATTTTCTATCAATCACAACAATAGGAAAACTAACATAGAAAACCATTATGTCGGAAGAAATTCAAGACCTACAACATCACACACTTCGTATTTCCTCTTCTTATACTCATAGCAACTCAAATGTATAGAAACAAGATTTTCTAAAAGAGTTTTGAGATGTTTAGAAAATTCGAAAAAAATTTGTGCATATGAAGCTCGGAATGTTGCAATATGCTAGATGAGGAATCTCATCTCACCCCCCAACCAAATCTTGCATTGTCCGCAATGTAAAAGATATGCAATTAGCATGAACATGAGAGCAATGGTAAAATAGGAGAGTGAGAACAATAGTACCTGACAGAGCGATCATGGAAGTCTGCAACTTCAATAACTAAATCTTACTAAAACAGTAAAACTAGATAAACTAAACCTAATCTGCGGAAAGCAGTAAAGATAACTAACCTGTCCTTGTAAAAAGAGGATCTCCATCAGACTAGGAGATCGATTATCATTATATCATCCAAAAGCACAAAGTTGAGCAGGATCATCAAGTGGTGTAACAAATTTTTCAATAGAACTAACCACCATCCTGCTTTGGAAAGTACATTGGTGACATTGATCATTCTACCCCATTAAAAATCCAGCTGAAAAATTTCAGCGGGTTCAGAATTGTCACATGTACTAGGAAAGGAGAATTGCATTGGTTGGAAATCATTGAATATGGATCTCCTTTCCTTCTTGTCTGGGCGAAAATTATTCAAGTATGGATCATCCCAGAAGTTTTCTTCGGTTTGAACAAACCAAAGAGATGTGGAGACTTGTATTTCTTTTTCACAAGTCGATATAATCTCCACAAAATCAGATTTCACCGGTGCTACCACAATTGATTTTTCAGTTTGGCACTTTGTGGAAGGAAGCTTTTTGGGCACCGGAGGGGTCTCCTTCAAAGCATGCACGATATCCTGAATCATGGGATCATCCCAATCTTTAAAATACGCTAAACACTCCTCTATAGTGTAGGAGACTTCATCGGAGGAAGATTTTAGATTTGGACCCTTTATGTTTTCCTCCTTCACAGAATTTTGTGTAGGTTGGAGTGGGTCCTCAACCTCTACACTTTCAGAAATTGGTCTCTCTGTAGGCAAGTCAAGCACCAATTCTTCCAAATCCTGCACAACAAATTTGTGTAAATCAGAAATTGGTGACTTGTTGAATGAATTTTCAGAAGTTAACACTTCCAAGGTCTTAATAAAATGAAATTTAGATTCATCCTTAGAATGTGTCAAACATGTCCCCAAACTTTCAGGTAGATCATGTTGGAAAAACCCCCCATCATCCATGGATTTTATCATGTTTACCCCATGGGGACCATCATTGTCGTCCCAATCCTCAAAGGGATCAAAGCTAACAACATCTAGAGGATCAAAATTCTGCCTTAAAGCGAAATCCTCTTCCATGATTGAATCAACCATATCAACCTCGTGGACATCATCATTATCCCTATGCCTCTTGCCCAAGTGAAACACATTCACCTCTAATGTCATGTTTCCAAAGGATAGTTACATCACCCCATTCCGGCAATTGATGATTGCGTTTAATGTGGCAAGGAATGGCCGGCCTAATATTACCGGTATTTGGGTGTGTTCGCTCGCCTCAAGTGTAAGGCTGCGATGTAGTAATAAATCTCGGTAAGACCGAGGTCGATCCACAGGGAAAGAGGTAAACAATTCCAAGTACTCTAATAACTAGAATCTAAGAAGTTTAAGAAAGTAGTTTTTCACATGAAATAGGAAAATTTGAAAATAAGAAGAACTAGAGCATCAAGGATCCACTTGTAGTAGTTCAATGCCAATCCATTCATCCAAGTACAACACAATTAGAATCAAAGTCCTATCTCTCATCTAATTGGAAGATATAACATTCAAGCACAAATAGTCCCACTTAAATCTGGAAATCAGATTTCTAGTTCTAATGGAGTACATAGAACTTGAACTTGTAGCCTTCGGAGTAACAGCCATGCCTATGGACTATGGCATGCTCAAGGGTTACTACAATTCAAATTCAAACAACCCAATCATGGTAATTTCAGAGAATTGCAAGGAACTCATGTCCGGAGCACACAAACTCTCATAATTCATCTAAAAATCCAAACTTTATTCAAACTAGAACTTCAAAATCCAAAATTAAGAAAAAGGGTACTTGAAATAAAAGAATTAAAGCATTGGAACCAACTACAAATTTCACCTCTAGCTCTAGCTAAGAGGTTAGCTAAGGAAAAGTATATTAAAACTAGAATTAGAACTATGAAAAGGAAGAAAAACTAGCTGGAGGAGACTAAGAAGCCTCCTATGACTTGAACTCCTTCCTTCCCACGTCCTTGCTTGATTTGGAATAGAAGAGAGCACCTCCTTTTATAGTGCAGCAATAGTACAGCAACATAGCAGAATTTGTTTCGCTTGGTACGGCTTAACCAATGGTCAGATTGCCTTCAAATTTGATTTGTTGCTTCCTTATAATGTGATCTTCCTTATAGATGATTTAGATTTCTAAGATTATCCTCTGAATGGGCCCACCAATCACATCACCGACCGCCTCTCAAAATCGCGCACTTTGGGTACCTTCAGAACCAGTCATCTTACTTTCAACGCTCCGGAGTCTACAGATGTCGGATTGATCCCAAATTTTGAATATTGGTAGAACACTTCCCTTCTACATGATAGACGGATTAGATTGTCCAAAACAATCCCAGAATGTGGTCCGAAAATTAGAACACTTAGGGCTTTTATAAACTCTGCACAGTTGGATCTTTCTGGATGGTCCATCTTTCTTCAACCGGTACGATCAAACCACACATCCTTTTGATCTGAAACTTTTGTGGTTATTCATATATGGATGTGATCTAAAAGATGGTCAAAGTAGATTCTTCATATCATCAATGATGGGTCACCTGGACCGGCCCAGAGTGGAACAACAAAATCTGGAACTTTCTGGACAGTTCGTATTGTTTTGGCCACCACGGTCAATCCGTAGCTCCGATCGACACGAAACCACTTAGGTTAGTTCGGCGTCGAGCTTCTCTTCGACATGGATTGTTGGATTTCCAAATATCATCAAGATGGCTTCAGAAAAGTGGTCCGAAAAACAAAAAACGGGAATGGCCTGCTGTATGCAATCTGGAAGTTGAATCTTTTGATGGCCGACCAGTCGGACAGGGCTGGCCGACCGGTCATGACCGTTCGGACAAAGCTGGCCTTGCTCCAGGGAGTGCATCCGACCGGTCATGACCGGTCGGGCCTTCTTGGCCGACCGGTCTTGACCGGTCGGACCCAGTTTTGCTTGTTTTTCTTCTTTCTTTTCTTCTCTCCTTCCTCTCTCTTTGCTTTCTTCTTTCTTTGGTCCACCTCGGGCCTTCATCAAAGGCTCCAAATGGCCCCTTTTTGGTCGCTAATTGAGTGAAGTCCGCTCTCATCCCTACAATCACAAAACATGCATTAGATGGGCCTTTTAATCATGAAAACCATGCATACCATGTCATGTAGTGGGCAATGCAATGTATAAATTGGAGGTTCAACACACCCCCCAACCAGCTTTTTGCTAGTCCCGAGCGAAACATGCGTGAATAAGTTCAAACTTCCAAACCCAACTCTCTTTCAGAAACCATGTTTCTATCCATTCCAGGATATACAAGTATAAAATTTGGAGAAATTAGGTGATAGAAGCTGAAATCTTGGACTCTCAAAACATAATAAGTGTCTACATGAAATTCCCGCTAATTGATTGATAATTAGAAGAACTCGAACAAATTCAACCTAGTGTGCATAGTGAAAGTTTATCTCATGAGTTTCTGGGATTATCTTCTTCATAGATTAAGTAAACCAAGGATTTTAAGGTGCACAGAGCAACAACAAGCCTATGACAGGAATTTGCCTTACCGTCCTTCCGACGGCTTTCACACTACGTCCCATTTTCGGCTTTGGTTACGGTTCGACCATCCCCCGATTGGTAATAGGTAGCCCTTTTCGAAATTTTCCACTATTTTTCCTTCATTCCCGATTTCATCCTTTCTTTCCTTTTTCTTTGAAAATTAGATAGGATTTTTAAAAATCCATATCTTTCATTATTTTCCCATGGACAAGGATGGACAAAATACCCCGGCTTGGTTTCTCAACACCTTTATATCAAAGTCTAGCTAATCCACAAATCACATAAACCTTTCAACTCATGAAAATCGTGTAATGTGAACTTGGTGTGAAGGTGTTCAAATTTTCTATCAATCACAACAATAGGGGAACTAACATATAAAACCATTATGTTGGGAGAAATTTAAGACTTACAACATCACACACTTTGTATCTCCTCTTCTTATACTCATATCATCTCGAATGCATGGAAATAAGGTTTTCTAAAAGAGTTTTGAAATTTTAGAAAATTCGAAAAAATTCGCGCATGTGAGGCTCGAAATGTTGCAACATGCTAGATGAGGAATCTCATCTCACCCCCCAACCAGATCTTGCATTGTCCTCAATGTAAAAAGATATGCAATTAGCATGAACATGAAAGCAATGGTAAAATATGAGAGAGTGAGAACAATAGTACCTGAGATAGCCAGTTGATCAATTCTAGCATCTTCCATTGTCTTGATGAGACTTATTTAATCCTAATTGCAGAAAAATAAATCCTAACCTACCTACCTACCTTTGATTAGTCCGATCAACTACATGATCAAAGTTGAGCAGGATCTTCATGAATTTCAATAAATTTCTCATGAGGACCATCCAAAGTCCTACTCGACAGTAAACATGTGTGCTTCTTATCATTGAAGTCCAATCGTATTGTGCACCACATGCATAAAAGGAGGAGATAAGAGCAGCAAAAAGATATCTCCTCAAATTTTGATTTGGGTTATGATTGATTAAAAATGGGTCATCCCAATCAGAATTTTCAATGGGCTGAAGGACCCATGACGGTGGAGAGACATTCATCGAGTTTTCATTAGTTAAAGTTGTCTCTTCCACAAATTCAGAATTGTACGGTGCTTCCATAAACAATGGTAAAGAGTGTAAATCAGTGGAAAGGTGTTCATCAGGCACCGACACCGTGTCTAACAAAATATCCAACTCCTTAATCATCTCATCATCAAGATCATAAGAGTGGGCCAAGCATTCCTCTAGGAAATCGAGATAGTCGGATGAAGGGTCCTCATCCTCCCTTAATAATTGAAGAAATTCTGTTTCAATGGTAAGGAATTCCTCCTCTATAGAGAGGAGGTCTTCCAAAGAGAATTCTTCAGATTCAGTGGTAAGCACATTATCTAACATTGGTTGATCTTTGAAAATTTTAAATTGTGCCACCTCATCATCCAAAGGAATAGAATTTTCAATCAAAGGGAGGTCTACCACACTAGAATTTGGCATGTGTTGTTGGTGGAAGGACTAAAAAAGATCGACTTCGGCCATCTCTCTAGCATGCATATCCTCTAGAGACTCATAATCATTATGCCCTTGGGAAAAAGAAACCATAGGTTCATAACCATTCACCAAACCCTCATTGTAGGCAACCCCACTACCGCTTTCAAATTTAATGGATTCCTCGGGTTCGTCAACCGTCATTGAAATCTCTTCATCATTAAGTTCAAAGCATCCAAAAGAGATAGTGGACTCACCATAATTGATGATGATATTGGGATCATCGAAATCAATCTCCTTTAAAAGTCTATTCATTAAATCCAAAGGAGGTGGGACTTGGGTAGCCCCATCCTCCTCATTAGAGGGGATTGATTCGATGCCCCCAATTTCGGGCTCAACGTCTTCACAAGATGGTGAGGAAGCTTGATTTAATTGTTCATCCACATGCTCATTACATATTTCCTCAAGTATTTGTGTATACTTATCATCAAAAGAGGAAGATGTTTTAGGGTGATTGTTAATAACCATGGTTGGTTCCTCCCTTGAACAAGGAGAATGGTGGTTTTCCCAATTAAGACCGTACGCATTGCAGGATGAAAAGTTATATGATGGTTGATAGGCATATCCATACAAGTAATCACGCATTGTCTTAACCGGTTGGCTACTATTCACCTGTTCCTTTTGTTGTTGCACACCTCTTACCATAACCGGTGGAACACTCATGTTATTTTCAATCTGGTAATCACGTAATGTTTTTCCCGGATGATTATCTAATTTTGCTTCGTTCCGGTATTCCCCCATCGTCTTACGTCGTGTCTTAATATGTGTATTGTTTTCATTAATGTAATCACGCATCGTCTTACGTGGGCAGTAGTGGAGGTTGATTGAATCTCAGAAAAATACTTATGCTTATAATGGTTCCAATCATAAAAACTTTCAATTTCATGGTCTGACATCTCATCTTCCAAAAGATGCTTATATGCACCATTCGTCCAATCATACATGATGAAATTTTAAGAAATTGAAAACTACCCTAATATTAAAAAAAAAAAGAACAAAAAGAAGGGATATGGAGAGATGTTACCCAATAGAGTGAGATTTATGTCAGTAACAATGTCCTACAAAATCAAAAAAAAATTTATTAGTAATCTAAAAAAAAATCAGAAAATCTACTTCTATAAAAACTGAAAATCCTACCTAACTAAGATTACTCTATAGCTACTAGAACAATTAAAACCGTTTAACTTTTTCCCCGGCAACGGCGCTAAAAACTTGTTCGCTCGCCTCAAGTGTAAGGCTGCGATGTAGTAATAAATCTCGGTAAGACCGAGGTCGATCCATAGGGAAAGAGGTAAACAATTCCAAGTACTCTAATAACTAGAATCTAAGAAGTTTAAGAAAGTAGTTTTTCACATGAAATAGGAAAATTTGAAAATAAGAAGAACTAGAGCATCAAGGATCCACTTGTAGTAGTTCAATGCCAATCCATTCATCCAAGTACAACACAATTAGAATCAAAGTCCTATCTCTCATCTAATTGGAAGATATAACATTCAAGCACAAATAGTCCCACTTAAATCTGGAAATCAGATTTCTAGTTCTAATGGAGTACATAGAACATGAACTTGTAGCCTTCGGAGTAACAGCCATGCCTATGGACTATGGCATGCTCAAGGGTTACTACAATTCAAATTCAAACAACCCAATCATGGTAATTTCAGAGAATTGCAAGGAACTCATGTCCGTAGCACACAAACTCTGATAATTCATCTAAAAATCCAAACTTTATTCAAACTAGAACTTCAAAATCCAAAATTAAGAAAAGAGTACTTGAAATAAAAGAATTAAAGCATTGGAACCAACTACAAATTTCACCTCTAGCTCTAGCTAAGAGGTTAGCTAAGGAAAAGCATATTAAAACTAGAATTAGAACTAAGAAAAGGAAGAAAAACTAGCTGGAGGAGGCTAGGAAGCCTCCTATGACTTGAACTCCTTGCTTCCCACATCCTTGCTTGATTTGGCATAGAAGAGAGCACCTCCTTTTATGGTGTAGCAATAGTACAGCAACATAGCAGAATTTGTTTCGCTTGGTACGGCTTAACCAATGGTCGGATTGCCTTCAAATTTGATTTGTTGCTTCCTTGTAATGTGATCTTCCTTATAGATGATTTAGATTTCCAAGATTATCCTCTGAATGGGCCCACCAATCACATCACCGACCGCCTCTCAAAATCGCGCACTTTGGGTACCTTCAGAACCAGTCATCTTACTTTCAACGCTCCGGAGTCTACAGATGTCGGATTGATCCCAAATTTTGAACATTGGTAGAACACTTCCTCTTCTACATGATAGACGGATTAGATTGTCAAAACAATCCCAGAATGTGGTCCGAAAATTAGAACACTTAGGGCTTTTATAAACTCTGCGCAGTTGGATCTTTCTAAATGGTCCATCTTTCTTCAACCGGTACGATCAAACCACACATCCTTTTGATCTGAAACTTTTGTGGTTATTCATATATGGATATGATCTAAAAGATGGTCAAAGTAGATTCTTCATATCATCAATGATGGGTCACTTGGACCGGCCCAGAGTGGAACAGCAAAATCTGGAACTTTCTGGACAGTTCGTATTGTTTTGGCCACCACAGTCAATCCGTAGCTCCGATCGACACGAAACCACTTGGGTTAGTTCGGCGTCGAGCTCCTCTTCGACATGGATTATTGGATTTCCAAATATCATCAAGATGGCTTCATAAAAGTGGTCCGAAAAACTAAAAATGGGAATGGCCTGCTGTATGCAATCTGGAAGTTGAATCTTTTGATGGCCGACCAGTCGGACAGGGCTGGCCGACCGGTCATGACCGTTCGGACAAAGCTGGCCTTGCTCCAGGGAGTGCATCCGACCGGTCATGACCGGTCGGACCCAGTTTTGCTTATTTTTCTTCTTTGTTTTCTTCTCTCCTTCCTCTCTCTTTGCTTTCTTCTTTCTTTGGTCCACCTCGGGCCTTCATCAAAGGCTCCAAATGGCCCCTTTTTGGTCTCTAATTGAGTGAAGTCCGCTCTCATCCCTACAATCACAAAACATGCATTAGATGGGCCTTTTAATCATGAAAACCATGCATACCATATCATGTAGTGGGCAATGCAATGTATAAATTGGAGGTTCAACAGGGTGCTAGCATCCAAAACCGGTTGTGTGTCCAAGACGATAAAATCTACTGGGTAGTAGAATTTGTCAACTTGGACTAGAACATCCTCAACTATCCCCCTCGGTACACGGATAGATCTATCAGCGAGTTGCAACGTGGTTTTGGTGGGTTTTAATTCACCAAGACCCAATTGCTCATATACCGAGTATGGGATCAAGTTCACACTCGCCCCCAAATCTAACAAGGCACGCTCAATCCGGTAGTCTCCAATGATACATGAGACGGTGGGACTACCGGGATCTTTGAATTTTGGGGGGGTCTTTTGAGTGAGGATGGCACTCACTTGCTCAGTTAAGAAGGCCTTCTGCTGCACATTATATTTGCGTTTTGTTGTGCATAGGTCTTTTAGAAACTTGGCATAAGAGGGGATTTGTTTGATGGCATCAAGCAAAGGGATATTAATCTTGACTTGTCTGAAAATCTCTAGAATATCATGAGAATTTGGGAGAGATTTTGGGGCAGCCAATCTTGAAGGGAATGGTGCCATGGGCTTGTAAATGCGTTCCGGTTGTTGTGGGGCTAAGTTAGATCCATCTTCATCCTCAGAATTTACCGGATCATTAGGCTCATCGGCCTTCACCGGAATAGTTGTGTCAATTTGTTTACCACTTCTAAGGGTGGTGATGGATTTGGCTTGCTCCATGTTCTGGTTGGAAGGATTAGGGGTGCTCACTTCATGTACTTGCTTTGGATTGGGCTGAGGTTGGGCCGGAAAGGTCCATTCCCTAGCATTCAAGCGTCCCTTAATCTCATCAACCGAGGCTTTAAGCTCTTAGAATATTTGCTGATTCGATTGATTGATTTGCGTTTGCCCTTGTATAAACGCCTTCAAGGTATCCTCCATTGAGAATTGAGGTGGGGCCATATTTTGTATGGGTAGCCCTCTTTGAGAATTGGTAGGATTGCCCGTAGGAGCATTCTTCCAACTAAAATTTGGGTGGTTCTTCCAACTCTCATTGTACGTATTACCTATCGGTCCATTAAAAGGCCATTGATAACCATATGTGGCATTGGCGTGTTCATGTAATACCTCTTGAAATGCAGGAATTGTGGGACAATCTTGCGTAGCATGTATATCAGTGAGGCAAATCCCACATATGGTTTCAACAACTTCATTGGACTTGGGAACTCCACTTTTACTAAGTTCCAGGGCTTCAACCTTCCTTGTGAGGTTGGCTATCCTTGCATTCACATCGTCTTCCTCCTTAAGGACATAGATCCCTCCTTTCTCTTGAGTGGGCTTGGAGTTATTGGGTTTATCCGATGTATCCCAAGATTGGGCATTTTCAGCCAACATGTCCAAGTAACTCCAAGCCTCATCTGGATTTTTACTCATAAACTCGCCATTGCACATCATCTCCACAAATTGGCGCATATTGGAACTTAATCCATCATTGAAAAAGTTTATAATTCACCAACTCTCATAGCCATGATGTGGGCAAGCAAGTAGGAGATCTTTAAATCTTTTCCAACATTGAAAGAAAGATTCACCTTCTTTAGCCGAGAAATTCATTATGGCCCTTCGAAGGGTGTTCGTTTTATGAGCCGGGAAGAACTTTTTCAAGAATTCCCGGTTCATCTCAACCCATGACCCAATCGAATGTGGTCTGAGAGAGTGAAGCCAATCTTTGGCTCTTTCTTTCAAAGTGAAAGGAAAAAGTTTAAGTCTGATAGTATCCTCGGAAACATTGGTGTAATGCAAGGTGGCCAACACTTCTTCGAATTCTTTCAAGTGTAAGTATGGGCGGTCAGAATCTAGCCCGTGGAACTTTGGTAAGAGTTGAATTACACCCGGTTTTATGTCAAAGTTTCCACCGTTTGCTGGTAGAACCACGCAAGAGGGTGTAATTGTTCGGGCAGGTTGTAGGTAGTCCCGTAGTGATCTCATTGGAGGAACATTATGTACCTCATTCTCTCCTACTCCTTCCTGATTCGCGTTTGTAGTTAGAGTAGGGGGGGGGGGGGGGAGGATTCCTTAAAGGTGTTTGTTCCATACTCCCCAAACTTTCACAATGCTCTTGATAATTTCGGACTCGTCTATGGACTGACAATGGTCCAACTAGACCACCTTCAGATTAGAGACGATTTGAGTGATTACGTTCCCAACGGGACATAAACCACTCAACCAAAAATCAAAACTAATCCTAACCTAGAAAACTGAAATCTGAAATTAATCTAAAAAAAAAAAAAACTAAGTTAGAAAGGTATCACCTGATGTGCTTGAACATAGAGAAGAATTCCTACAAAACAGAAAATTTTGTTAGTTCTAAGAAAATTAGAAAAACCTATCTACTTCTATTTCTACAGCCACTGAACTATTTGAAAATCGTTATCTATCTCCCCGGCAACGGCGCCAAAAACTTGTTCGCTCGCCTCAAGTGTAAGGCTGCGAGGTAGTAATAAAGCTCGGTAAGACCGAGGTCGATCCACAGGGAAATAGAAACAATCTCCAAACTACTCCAGCAACTCAGTTTTTGGAAGAAAATCAGATTAATTGGGTAATTAACTAAAACAGTAACTTTAATAGAAAATCAGTAATTCAAAGTACTAAGGCATTCAAGGATCCACTTGTAGCAATCCCATGTCAATTCAATCCATCCAAGTAGAAAACACAACTAGATTTGAAGTCCTATCTCTCATCTAGTTGGAAAATAAAGCATTCACACACATTCAATCCAAATCAAGTTGAACTTCCAAGTTCTAGTCCCATTCAAACAATGTAGAATTCAAAACCATAGCATACGGAGTAACAGCCATGCCTATGGACTATGGCCTGCTCAAGGGTTACTATAATTCGAATCTAAACGAGCATTATATGATAGTCTCAGAGAATTGCAAGGAAGTCATGTCCGGAGCACATGAACTCTCATAAAACATCTCAAACTACCACTTTAAGAAACTAGAACATGAAAAAAAAATCAAACTTGAATTGAAATAACTTGAATTAAACTGAATCCAACATGGAATTGGCTACAAGCTTCACCTCTCAGCCTTAGCTGAGAGGTTCTAGCCGAGCATATTCATGCTTCAACTAAAAACTCTTAATAAAAGCATAAAACTAGAAAAACTGGAAATAAAAGAGTTGCAGACGCTCCACGACAGCTTCCTCTCTCCAAAACCACGTCCCTTAGCTTCTATGATGACCTAGGAAGAGCCCCTAGGTGTCCTTTTATAGTAAGAAAGCTCCCTCGCGTCGGAAACCTCTAGAATTTGCGAAAGGTTACGCAGTGCGCAGCAAATTTTAGAGTCCCGATTTCGAAAGGACTCAATTTACGCAGAGCCGACCGGTCTATACCGGTCGGACTAGTCTTTTCAACCATCCAGGGAGTGCAGCCGACCGGTCAAGACTGGTCGGGCTTGTTTTAACAAGATGGACAGCGTGCATAGCCGACCGGTCAAGACCGGTCGGAATTCATTCTAACCTCCAGTGTACATGGCCGATCGGTCAAGACCGGTCGGTCTGTTCTTTACTTTGATTAGCAAACGTGGCCGACCGGTCAAGACCGGTCGAACCCTCTTCACTTTGTTCTTCTTTCTTTGTTTTCTCCTCTTTTTTCCTTCTTTCTCTTCTCCTTGCTTTCTTCTTTCTTCGGTCCTCTTTCGTCCTTTATCCAATAGCTCCAAATGCTTTCTTATAATCCCTAATTGAATGAAGTGCGCTCTCATCCCCTATAATCACAAAACATGTGTTAGATGGGCCCTTAAATTAGTGAAAATCATGCAAATCATGTCATGTAATGGGCAATGTGATGTATAAATTGAAGGTTCAACATGTAGGTTTAGTTTAAGTGATTTGAATTTAGGATTAGGTTTAGGCATATGTTGAGATTTTCGGGTTCGGGATCGGGTTTCGGGTTAGGTTTTTGGGGTTGGGTCTAAGTTTATGTTAGGTGAATGGATTTAGGAAAAGGTGGAGGTTTAGTTTACGTGATTTGAGTTTAGGATTAGGTTTAGGCATAGGTTGAGATTTTTGGATTCGGGATCGGGTTTCAGGTTTGGTTTTCGTGTTTGGGTCTAAGTTTAGGTTAGGTGAATGGATTTAGGAATTGGTGTAGGTTTAGTTTAAGTGATTTGAATTTAGGATTAGGTTTAGGCATAGGTTGAGATTTTGGGGTTCGGGATCGGCTTTCGGGTTAAGTTTCCGTGGTTGGGTCTAGGTTTAGGCTAGGCGAATGGATTTAGGAATAGGTGTAGGTTTACTTTAGGTTATTTGAGTTTAGGATTAGGTTTAGGTGTAGGTTGAGATTTTCGAGTTCGGGATCGGCTTTCGGGTTAGGTTTTCGTGGTTGGGTCTAGGTTTAGGTTAGGTGAATGGATCTAGGAATAGGTGTAGGTTTACTTTAGGTTATTTGAGTTTAGGATTAGGTTTAGGTGTAGGTTGAGATTTTCGAGTTCGGGATCAGCTTTCGGGTTAAGTTTTCGTGGTTGGGTCTAGGTTTAGGTTAGGTGAATGGATTTAGGAATAGGTGTAGGTTTACTTTAGGTTATTTGAGTTTAGGATTAGGTTTAGGTGTAGGTTGAGATTTTCGAGTTCGGGATCGGCTTTCGGGTTAGGTTTTCGTGGTTGGGTTTAGGTTTAGGTTAGGTGAATGGATTTAGGAATAGGTGTAGGTTTAGTTTAGGTTATTTGAGTTTAGGATTAGGTTTAGGCGTAGGTTGAGATTTTCGGGTTCGGGATCGGGTTTAATATCGCATTTTCGTGTTTGGGTCTAAGTTTAGGTTAGGTGAATGGATTTAGGAATAAGTGTAGGTTTAGTTTGAGGGATTTGAGTTTAGGAATAGGTTTAGGCATAGGTTGAGATTTTCAGGTTCGGGATCGCGTTCTGGATTAAGTTTTCATGTTTGGGTCTAAGTTTAGGTTAGGTGAATGGATTTAGGACTATGTGTAGATTTAGTTTAGGTGATTTGAGTTTAGGATTAGGTTTAGGCATAGGTTGAGATTTTCGGTGTTCGAGATCAGGTTTCGGGTTAGGTTTTCGAGTTTGGGTCTAGGTTTAGGTTAGGTGAACGGATTTAGGAATAGGAGTAGGTTTAGTTTAAGTGATTCGATTTTAGGATTAGGTTTATGCATAGGTTGAGATTTTCGGGTTCGGGATTGGGTTTCGGGTTACGTTTTCGTGGTTGGGTCTAGGTTTAGGTAAGGTGAATGGATTTAGGAATTGGTGTAGGTTTAGTTTAAGTGATTTGCGTTTAGGATTATGTTTAGGCATAGGTTGAGATTTTCGGGTTCGGGATTGGGTTTCGGGTTAGGTTTTCGTGTTTGGGTATCGGTTTAGGTTAGGTTAATGGATTTAGGAATAGGTGTAGGTTTAGTTTAAGCGATTTGAGAATAGGATTAGGTTTAGGCATAGGTTGTAATTTTTCAGTTCGGGATCGGGTTTCGGGTTAAGTTTTCATGGTTGGGTCTAGGTTTAGGTTTGGTGAATGGATTTAGGAATAGGTGTAGGTTTAGCTTACGTGATTTGAGTTTAGGATTAGGTTTAGGCATAGGTTGAGATTTTCAGATTCAGGATCGGGTTTCGGGTCGCATTTTTGTGTTTGGGTCTAAGTTTAGGTTAGGTAAATGAATTTAGGAATAGGTGTAGGTCTAGTTTAAGTTATTTAATTTTATGAATAGGTTTAGGCATAGGTCGAGATTTTCGGGTTCGGGATCGAGTTTACGGTTGCATTTTCGTCTTTGGGTCTAAGTTTAGGTTAGGTGAATGGATTTTGGAATAGGTGTAGGTTTCTTTGAAGTGATTTGAGTTTAGGATTAGGTTTAGGCATAGGTTGAGATTTTCGGGTTCGGGATTGCGTTTCTGGTTTGGTTTTCTTGTTTGAGTCTAAGTTTAGGTTAGGTGAACGGATTTAGGAATTAGTGTAGGTTTAGTTTAAGTGATTTGAGTTTAGGATTAGGTTCGGGCATCGGTTGAGATTTTCGGGTTCGGGATTGGATTTCGGGTTTGGTTTTCGTGTTTGGGATTAAGTTTAGGTTAGGTGAATGGATTTAGGAATAGGTGTAGGTTTAGTTTAGGTGATTTGAGTTTAGGATTAGGTTTAGGCGTCAGTTGAGATTTTTGGGTTCGGGATAGTGTTTCGGGTTTGGTTTTCGTGTTTGTGTATCGATTTGGGTTAGGTGATTGGATTTAGGAATAGGTGTAGGTTTAGTTTAGGTGATTTGAGTTTAGGATTAGGTTTAGGCGTCAGTTGAGATTTTCGGGTTCGGGATCGGGTTTCGGGTTAGGTTTTCGTGTTTGGGTGTCGGTATAGGTTAGGTGAATGGATTTAGGAATCGGTGAAGGTTTAGTTTAAGTGATTTGATTTTAGGATTAGGTTTAGGCATTGGTTGAGATTTTCAGGCTCGGGAACGGGTTTCGGGTGTGGTTTTCGTGTTTGGGTCTAAGTTTAGGTTAGGTGAATGGGTTTAGGAATATGTGTTGGTGTAGTTTAAGTGATTTGAATTTAGGATTAAGTTTAGGCATAGGTTGAGATTTTCAGATTCGGGATTGGGTTTCGGGTCGCATTTTCGTGTTTGGGTCTAAGTTTACATTAGGTAAATGGATTTAGGAATAGGTGTAGGTCTAGTTTAAGTGATTTGAGTTTGGGATTAGGATTAGGCATAGGTTGAGATTTTCAGGCTCGGGATCGGGTTTCGGGTGTGGTTTTCGTGTTTGGGTCTAAGTTTAGGTTAGGTGAATGGGTTTAGGAATATGTGTAGGTGTAGTTTAAGTGATTTGAATTTAGGATTAAGTTTAGGCATAGGTTGAGATTTTCGGGTTCGGGATCGAGTTTAGGGTCGCATTTTCGTGTTTGGGTCTAAGTTTAGGTCGGGTGAATGGATTTAGGAATAGGTGTTGGTTTAGTTTAAGTGATTTGAGTTTAGGATTAGGTTTAGGCAGAGGTTGAGATTTTCAGGTTCGGGATTGCGTTTCGGGTTAGGTTTTCTTATTTGGGTCTAAGTTTAGGTTAGGTGAACGGATTTAGGAATTGGTGTAGGTTTAGTTTAGGTGATTTGAATTTAGGATTTGGTTTACGCATAGGTTGAGATTTTCAGGTCCCGGATCGCGTTTCGGGTTAGGATTTCGTATTTGGGTCTAAGTTTAGGTTAGGTGAATGAATTTAGGAATTGGGGTCGGTTTAGTTTAAGTGATTTGAGTTTAGGATTAGGTTCAGGCGTCAGTTAAGATTTTCGTGTTCGGGATCGGGTTTCGGTTTAGGTTTTTGTGTATGGGTCTCAGTTTTGGATAGGTGAATGGATTTAGGAATAGGTGTAGGTTTAGTTTAGATGATTTGAGTTTAGGATTAGGTTTTGGCATTGGTTGAGATTTTTGGGTTCGGGATTGGATTACGGTTTAGGCTTTCATGTTTGGGTCTAAGTTTAGGTTAGGTGAATGGATTTAGGAATATGTGTAGGTTTAGTTTAGGTCATTTGAGTTTAGGATTAGGTTTAGGCATCAGTTGAGATTTTCGGGTTCGGGATCGGGTTTCGGGTTAGGTTTTCGTGTTTGGGTATCGGTTTAGGTTAGGTGAATGGATTGAGGAATAGGTGTAGGTTTAGTTTAAGCGATTTGAGAATAGAATTAGGTTTAGTTATAGGTTGTAATTTTCGGGTTCGGGATCGATTTTCGGGTTAGGTTTTCGTGGTTGGGTCTAGGTTTACGTTAGGTGAATAGATTTAGGAATAGGTGCAGGTTTAGTTTACGTGATTTGAGTTTAGGATTAGGTTTAGGCATAGGTTGAGATTTTCAGATTCGGGATCGGGTTTCAGATCGCATTTTCGTGTTTGGGTCTAAGTTTAGGTTAGGTAAGTGGATTTAGGAATAGGTGTATGTCTAGTTTAAGTGATTTGAGTTTAGGATTAGGTTTAGGCATAGGTTGAGATTTTCGGGTTCGGGATCGAGTTTTGGGTTAGGTTTTCGTGTTTGGGTCTAAGTTTAGGTTAGGTGAATGGATTTAGGAATTTGTGCAGGTTTAGTTTAAGTGATTTGAATTTAGGATTTGGTTTAGGCATAGGTTGAGATTTTCGGATTCGGGATCGGGTTTCAGGTTAAGTTATTGTATTTGGGTGAAAGTTTAGGTTAGGCGAATGGATTTAGGAATAGGTGTATGTTTAGTTTAAGTGATTTGAGTCTAGGATTAGGTTTAGGCATATGTTGAGATTTTCGGGTTTGGGATCGTCTTTCCGGTTAGGTTTTCGTGTTTGGGTCTAACTTTAGGTAAGCCGAATGGATTTAGGAATATGTGTAGGTTTTGTTTAAGTGATTTGAATTTAAGATTAGGTTTAGGCATAGGTTGAGATTTTCGGGTTCGGGATAGGGTTTCGGGTTAGGTTGTCGTGGTTGGGTATAGGTTTATGTTAGGTGAATGGATTTAGGAAAAGGTGGAGGTTTAGTTTACGTGATTTGAGTTCTGGATTAGGTTTAGGCATAGGTTGAGATTTCCGGATTCAGGATCGGGTTTCAGGTTTGGTTTTCGTGTTTGGGTCTAAGTTTAGGTTAGGTGAATGGATTTAGGAATTGGTGTAGGTTTAGTTTAGGTGATTTGAGTTTAGGATTAAGTTTAGGCAAAGGTTAAGATTTTCAGGTTCGGGATCTGGTTTAGGGTCGCTTTTTCGTGTTTAGGACTACGTTTAGGTTAGGTGAACGGATTTAGGAATAGGTGTAGGTTTAGTTTAAGTGATTTGAGTTTGGGATTAAGTTTAGGCATAGGTTGGGATTATCGGGTTCGGGATCGCTTTTCAGGTTAGGTTTTCATGTTTGGGTCTAAGTTTAGGTTAGGTGAATGGATTTAGGAATAGGGGTAGGTTTAGTTTAGGTGATTTGAGATTATGATTAGGTTTAGGCATAAGTTGAGATTTTCGGTGCTCGGGATCGGGATTCGGGTTAGGTTTTCGAGTTTGGATCTAGGTTTAGGTTAGATGAATAGATTTAGGAATAGGTGTAGGTTTAGTTTACGCGATTTGAGTTTGGGATTAGGTTTAGGCATAGGTTGAGATTTTAGGGTTCGGGAATAGGTGTAGGTTTAGTTTAAGTGATTTGAGTTTAGGATTAGGTTTAAGCGTAGCTTGAGATTTTCGGGTTCGGGATTGCGTTCTGGGTTAGGTTTTCGTGTTTGGGTATAAGTTTAGGTTAGGTGAATGGATTTAGGAATTGGTGAAGGTTTGGTTTAAGTGATTTGAGTTTAGGATTAAGTTTAGGCATAGGTTGAGATTTTCGGTTTCGGGATCGGGTTTCGGGTTAGGTTTTCGTGTTTGGGTCTATGTTTAGGTTAGGTGAATGGATTAAGGAATAGGTGTAGGTTTAGTTTAAGTGATTTGAATTTAGGATTAGGTTTACGCATAGGTTGAAATTTTTAGATTCGGGATCGGGTTTCGGGTCGCATTTTCGTGTTTGGGTCTCAGTTTAGGTAAGGTAAATAGATTTAGGAATAGGTGTTGGTTAAGTTTAGGTGATTTGAGTTTAGGAATAGGTTTAGGCATAGGTTGAGATTTTCGGGTTCGGGATCGGGTTTCGGGTTAGGTTTTCGTGTTTGGGTCTGAGTTTAGGTTAGATGAATGGATTTAAGAATAGGTGAAGGTTTAGTTTAGGTGATTTGAGATTATGATTAGGTTTAGGCATAGGTTGAGATTTTCGGTGTTCGGGATCGGGTTTCGGGTTAGGTTTTCGAGTTTGGGTCTATGTTTAGCTTAGGTGAATGGATGTAGGAATAGGTGTAGGTTTAGTTTAAGTGATTTGAGTTTAGGATTAGGTTTAGGCATATATTGAGATTTTCGGGTTTGGGATCGGGTTTCCGGTTAGGTTTTCGTGTTTGGGTCTAAATTTAGTTTAGGCGAATGGATTTAGGAATATGTGTAGGTTTAGTTTAAGTGATTTGAATTTAGGATTAGGTTTAGGCATAGGTTGAGATTTTCAGGTTCGGGATCGGGTTTCGGGTTAGGTTTTCGTGGTTGGGTCTAGGTTAATGTTAGGTGAATGGATTTAGGAATAGGTAGAGGTTTAGTTTACTTGATTTGACTTTAGGATTAGGTTTAGCTATAGGTTGAGATTTTCAGATTCGGGATCGGGTTTCAAGTTTGGTTTTCGTGTTTGGGTCTAAGTTTAGGTTAGGTGAATGGATTAAGGAATAGGTGTAGGTTTAGCTTAGGTGATTTGAGTTTAGGATTAGATTTAGGCATAGGTTGATATTTTCGGGTTCGAGATCGGGTTTAGGGTCGCATTTTCGTGTTTAGAACAATGTTTAGGTTAGGTGAATGGATTTAGGAATAGGTGTAGGTTTAGTTTAAGTGATTTGAGTTTAGGATTAGGTTTAGGCATAGGTTGAGATTTTCGGGTTCGGGATCAGGTTTAGGGTCGCATTTTCTAGTTTGTATCTAAGTTTAGGTTAGGTGAATGGATTTAGGAATTGGTGTAGGTTTTGTTTAAGTGACTTAAATTTAGGATTATGTTTAGTCATAGGTTCAGATTTTCGGGTTCGAGATCGGCTTTCGGGTTAGGTTTTTGTGGTTGGGTCTTGGTTTAGGTTAGGTGAATGGATATAGGAATAGGTGTAGGTTTAACTTAGGTGATTTGAGTTTCGGATTAGGTTTAGACGTAGGTTGAGATTTTCGGGTTCGGGATCGGGTTTAAGGTCGCATTTTCGTGTTTGGGTCTAAGTTTAGGTTAGGTGAATGGATTTAGGAATAGGTGTAGGTTTAGTTTAAGTGATTTTAGTCTAGGATTAGGTTTAGGCATAGGTTGAGATTTTCGTGTTCGGGATTGGATTTCGGGTTGGGTTTTCGTGTTTGGGTCACGGTTTAGGGTAGGTGAATGGATTTAGGAATAGGTGTTGGTTTAGTTTAGGTGATTTGAGTTTAGGATTAGATTTAGGCATCAGTTGAGATTTTCTGGCTTGGGATCGTGTTTCGGGTTTGGTTTTTGTGTTTGGGTCTCGGTTTAGGTTAGGTGAATGGACTTAGGAATAGGTGTAGGTTTAGTTTAAGTGATTTAAGAGTAGGATTAGGTTTACGCATAGGTTGAGATTTTCAAGTTCGGGATTGGGCTTCGGTTTAGGTTTTCGTGGTTGGGTGTTGAGAAGGAAGTGTGCCCTTCTCTCTACCACTCAGGTGAGCTTCAACTCTAGCCAGAGATGTTTTCAATTCATTAATGGCTTGGTTTGAATTTTGATTGAATTTCAATTGCTATTGCATGAACCCATCGATTTTAGAGAATTTGTCTTGTTATACTCATTCTGGATCGATATGAGTGCACCCAACATCTCTTCTAGTGATACTTTTGGAGTGTTGTTTGCATTTGCAGTGGGTCCATTCCTCCAACTGAAGTTGGGATGGTTCTTCCAACTAGGATTATACGTGTTTGAGTTTGGAGCACCATATTGCTGCTGATAACTGTTTATGGCATTTGTTTGTTCTTGTAAGATGCTTTGGACTGCTGAAAATGTGGGACAATCTGGTGTAGCATGTTGATTTCCAGCACAAATTCCACAAACAGTTTCAACCTCAGTGGAGTTGATTATTTCTCCTTTCCTTAATTCCATGGCTTCGACCTTTCTTGTAAGGCTAGCCAACCGTGCACTTATGCTATCTTCTTCTGATAAGACATACATTCCTCCCTTTTCCTTTTGTTGGCCAATCTTGGAATTTGTTGGTTTAGATGTGTCCCAAGATTGTGCACTTTCAGCCAATTCTTCCAGATAATCCCATGCTTCATCAGCTTCCTTATTCATGAACTCCCCATTACACATCATCTCTATAAATTGGCGCATGGATGGAATCAGTCCTTCATAGAAAAAACTTATAATCTGCCAATTTTCATAGCCATGATGTGGGCATGCGTTTAATAGGTCCTTGAATCTCTCCCAACATTGGGAAAAGGTTTCATCCTCCTTTTGGGCAAAGTTCATGATAAGGCGCTTAAGCATGTTCGTTTTGTGAGTAGGGAAGAATTTTTTTATAAATTCTCTGTGCATATCATTCCATGACCCAATTGATCTTGGCCTCAATGCATAAAGCCAACCCTTGGCTTTATACTTAAGAGTGAAAGGGAAGAATTTAAGTCTTACTACATCTTCAGTCACATTTGCAAAGTGCATGGTGGTGATTACCTCATCAAACTCCCTAAGGTGTTGATAGGCACTTTCACTGTCTAAACCATGGAATTTAGGGAGAAGATTGATCACTCCCGGTTTCAAATCCACATTCCCTGCATTTGGTGGAAATACTATGCATGAGGGAGTGCTCGTTCTTGCAGGTTGCAAGAAATCACGTAAAGTCCTAGGTCGGGGAACATTCTCAACCACATTCTCCCCTGTTTCGGTTTGATTTTGAATCGGGTTAGGTTGATTTGTAGCCATACTTTCAGATAAAATTGGAGAATCTAGATGTCTCCTAACACGTGGCTCTCTATCAATGCCTTCTACTATCCCCCCTTCACTTATGAGTCGGTTATTGGAATCCCGAGCCTAATGTGGCATGCAAAATAAAAAATAAGAAACAAAAAAAAAGGAAAAAGAATTCTTCCTTCTTTTTCTTTACTCTTCTCTAAGACCGAAGCACAAGGTGTCTTGCAATGGCTAGGCCAGAAACAAAGATAGAGACCGATTTCTCCTGGTCAATAGGGGTTCAGAGAACACCCCACCCACTCTTTGAATCTTTTGAGAAAAGGTGCAGAAAAAGGAGGAAGAGGAGTAGAGATGAGAAAAGAAATCCCTGAGCACAAGGTGATCCAAGACGGCATAGCCGACCAATAGGAATCCAGGTGGCAAAAAGGCCAACCTTTCAGAGATCCAAAAGGAGTCTCCACCCACTCTACAAGAGATGAATAAAATAAGAATGACTAGGAGAAGGAGAAGAGTAAGGTTTTAGAAGGATAGCACCTGAATTGCACTTGAAATCCTTGACTCTTCTTCGGCTTCCTAAAAATCCCTGAAAAGAAAAATCAAATAAATAAACTAAGTTAGTCTAAAAATAAAAAAAATCCTAAATAGATACTAATCTCAGAAATTTGTAAAAACCGTCAAAAGTCCCCGGCAACGGCGCCAAAAACTTGTTCGCTTCCCCAAGTGTAGGGTTGCGATGTAGTAATAATCTCGGTAAGACCGAGGTCGATCCACAGGGACTTATGTAGGATGTCACAAACTCATCCACAAGTTTCTATTGAAGCTAACAATCAAAGTTTGAATAGAATGTGTGTGATTAACAGTTTAAGCTAAATTGAATGTAAACAATTATAAGAAGGCACTAGGGGTTCGAGGATCCACTTGTAGCAATCCTCGATGTTCAATCCGCTGTGGTTTCCCATTCTCTCAACTAGAATCACCAGTCAGGTCTATCTAGTCGGATAATAGAACTATTAAACTAGAAGTCTGTAACATGTAAGTTCTGTACATAAAGTTCACTCAACTCTAGGCTGATCTGAGCATGCTCATTGCATAGGTCATTCACCTTTTCTATAGGTCCAATTCCCAATCATAACCATCCTCAAGTCTTCTCACAAGACAAGGCTAGATCATGATTTGAACTGGATTCAAATTATATGCACAGTCCATACATATTCCAGATAATCAACCAAAACTAGAACTTTGGCATGAAGTCCCTTCATGAAGAGCTTAGTGCTAGAGCGCACTCCGATTCCTCAGATCATACAGGTCTAGACCGTTGCAAACCAAATAAGAAGATAAGTAATTCATCCAAACATCCATGAGTCATCACAAGACTAAGAGAAATTACTTAAAAACTTGTATAAACTTCAAACCTTAGTTCATAATCATGAATTCCAAACTGAAAACCACTTAACTGCGAATTAAAACATCTTGGATACACTACAAGCTTCACCTCTTAGCCCTAGCTAAGAGGGTTAGCTGCTCATGATCCAAGGAAACATGAATCAACTACTAAAAGCATGAAAACAACAAAGCAACCAAAAGGAGTTGTGAAACTCCAATCTTCACTCCCACAGCCTCCAACCTCGCTTGAACCCTTCTAGGATCCCCTAGGAACAATCCCTAGGTGTCTATTTATAGTCTGGAGGCTCCATGACTTCGGAAGAATCGAGGAAGTGTGTAACACTTACGCAGCGCAGAGAATTTCTGGAAGAAATTAGAAGATTCTATCTCAGTACGCATGACTGGTCGGCCTCAAGTGAAGGCACTCCAGCAATGATGTCTGACCGGTCAAGACCGGTCGGACGTTTTTCTTCTCATACCAGCAGCCATGGCCGACCGGTCATGACCGGTCGGCCTTAGTTCATTGTTCGTAGCTGGCCGGTCAAGACCGGTCTGGCCCTCTTGGCCGACCGGTCATGACCGGTCGGCAGTCTTCATGCATCTACATTCTTCCTTTTCTTTCTTCTTTGGTCCTCAAGTAATCTCCATTAGAATAGTTCCAAATGATCTATTTATGTCTCTAATTGAGTAGAGTTCACCTTCAATCCTGTAGTCACAAAACATGCATTGAATTAGCTTTCAACCCATATAAACCATACACCATGAGTGATGAATTGGGGTTAGAATATGCACAATTAAGAGCTCAACATTGGGTCTAGGTTTAGGTTAGGTGAATGGATTTAGGAATTGGTGTAGGTTTAGTTTAGGTGATTTTAGTTTAGGATTAGGTTTAGGCATGGGTTGAGATTTTCGGATTCGGGATCGGGTTTCGGGTCGCATTTTCGTGTTTGGGTCTAAGTTTTGGTTAGGTAAATGGATTTAGGAATAGGTGTAGGTTTAGTTTATGTGATTTGAGTTTAGGACTAGGTGGAGGCATAGGGTGAGATTTTCGTGTTCGGGATTGAATTTTGGGTTAGGTTTTCGTGTTTGGGTCTAGGTTTTGGTTCGGTGAATGCATTTAGGAATAGGTGTAGGTTTAGTTTAAGTGATTTGAGTTTAGGATTAGGTTTAGGCATACGTTGAGATTTTCGGGTACGGGATCGGGTTTCGGGTTAGGTTTTCGTGGTTGGGTCCAAGTTTAGGTTTGGCGAATAGATTTAGGAATAGGTGTAGGTTTAGTTTAGGTGATTTGAGTTTGGGATTAGGTTTAGGCGTCAGTTGAGATTTTCGGTGTTCGGGATCGGGTTTCGAGTTAGGTTTTCGAGTGTGGGTCTATGTTTAGGTTAGGTGAATGGATTTAGGAATAGGTGTAGGTTTAGTTTAAGTGATTCGAGTTTAGGATTAGGTTTGGGCATATGTTGAGATTTTCGGGCTTGGGATCGGGTTTCCGGTTAGCTTTTCGTGTTTGGGTCTAAGTTTAGATTAGGCGAATGGATTTAGGAATATGTGTTGGTTTAGTTTAAGTGATTTGAATTTAGGATTAGGTTTAGGCATAGGTTGAGATTTTCGGGTTTGGGATCGGGTTTCGGGTTAGGTTTTCGTGGTTGGGTCTAGGTTAATGTTAGGTGAATGGATTTAGGAATAGGTAGAGGTTTAGTTTACATGATTTGAGTTTAGGATTAGGTTTAGGCATAGGTTGAGATTTTCGGATTCGGGATCGGGTTTCAGGTTTGGTTTTCGTGTTTGGGTTTAAGTTTAGGTTAGGTGAATGGATTAAGGAATAGGTGTAGGTTTAGTTTAGGTGATTTGAGTTTAGGATTAGGTTTAGGCATAGGTTAAGATTTTCGAGTTCGGGATCGGGTTTAGGGTCGCATTTTCTTGTTTGTATCTAAGTTTAGGTTAGGTGAATGGATTTAGGAATTGGTGTAGGTTTAGTTTAAGTGATTTGAATTTAGGATTAGGTTTAGCATAGGTTGAGATTTTCGGGTTCGGGATCGGCTTTCAGGTTAGGTTTTCGTGGTTGGGTCTAGGTTTTTTCGATAGGTGAATGGACTTAGGAATAGGTGTAGGTTTAACTTAGGTGATTTGTGTTTAGGATTAGGTTTAGGCGTAGGTTGAGATTTTCGGGTTCGGGATCGGGTTTAAGGTCGCATTTTCGTGTTTGGGTCTAAGTTTAGGTTTGGGGAATGGATTTAGGAATAGGTGTCGGTTTAGTTTAAGTGATTTGAGTTTAGGATTAGGTTTAGGGATAGGTTGAGATTTTCGTGTTCGGGATTGGATTTCGGGTTGAGTTTTCGTGTTTGGGTCACAGTTTAGGCTAGGTAAATGGATTTAGGAATAGGTGTAGGTTTAGTTTAAGGGATTTTAGTTTAGGACTAGGTGTAGGCATAGGGTGAGATTTTCGGGTTCAGGATTGGATTTCGGGTTAGGTTTTCGTGTTTGGGTCTAGGTTTTGGTTAGGTGAATGGATTTAGGAATAGGTGTAGGTTTAGTTTAAGTGATTTGAGTTTAGGATTAGGTTTAGGCATAGGTTGAGATTTTCGGGTACGGGATCGGGTTTCGGGTTAGGTTTTCGAGGTTTGGTTCAGGTTTAGATTTGGCGAATGGATTTAGTAATAGGTGTAGGTTTAGTTTAGGTGATTTGAGTTTAGGATTAGGTTTAGGCATAGGTTGAGATTTCAGGTTCGGGATCGGGTATAGGGTCGCATTTTCGTGTTTGGGTCTAAGTTTAGGTTAGGTGAATGGATTTAGGAATAGGGGTAGGTTTAGTTTAAGTGATTTGAGTTTGGGATTAAGTTTAGGCATAGGTTGAGTTTTTGGGGTTCGGGATCGCGTTTCGGTTTAAGTTTTCATGTTTGGGTCTAAGTTTTGGTTAGGTGAATGGATTTAGGAATAGGTGTAGGTTTAGTTTAGGTGATCTGAGATTCGGATTAGGTTTAGGCATAGGTTGAGATTTTTGGGGTTCGGGATCGGTTTTCGGGTTAGCTTTTCGAGTTTGGGTCTAGGTTTAGGTTAGGTGAATCGACTTAGGAATAGGTGTCGGTTTAGTTTAAATGATTTGAGTTTAGGATTAGGTTTAGGCATAGGTTGAGATTTTAGGGTTCGGGATTGGGTTTCGGGTTAGGTTTTCGTGTTTGGGTCTAAGTTTTGGTTAGGTGAATGGATTTAAGAATAGGTGAAGGTTTAGTTTAGGTGATTTGAGATTTTGATTAGGTTTAGGCATAGGTTGAGATTTTCGGTGTTCGGGATCGGGTTTCGAGTTAGGTTTTCGAGTTTGGGTCTTTGTTTAGGTTAGGTGAATGGATTTAGGAATAGGTATAGGTTTAATTTTAGTGATTTGAGTTTAGGATTAGGTTTAGGCATATGTTGAGATTTTCGGGTTTGGGATCGAGTTTTCGGTTAGGTTTTCGTGTTTGGGTCTAAGTTTAGAATAGGCGAATGGATTTAGGAATATGTGTTGGTTTAGTTTAAGTGATTTGAATTTAGGATTAGGTTTAGGCATAGGTTGAGATTTTCAGGTTCGGGATCGGGTTTCGGGTTAGGTTTTCGTGGTTGGGTCTAGGTTAATGTTAGGTGAATGGATTTAGGAATAGGTAGAGGTTTAGTTTACATTATTTGAGTTTAGGATTAGGTTTAGGCATAGGTTGAGATTTTCGGATTCGGGATCGGGTTTCAGGTTTGGTTTTCGTGTTTGGGTCTAAGTTTAGGTTAGGTGAATGGATTAAGGAATAGGTGTAGGTTTAGTTTAGGTGATTTGAGTTTAGGATTAGGTTTAGGCATAGGTTGAGATTTTTGGGTTCGGGATCGAGTTTTGGGTTTGGTTTTCGTGTTTGTGTCTAGGTTTAGGTTAGGTGAATGGATTTAGGAATAGGTGTAGGTTTAGTTTAGGTGATTTGAGTTTGGGATTAGGTTTAGGCATAGGTTAAGATTTTCGGGTTCGGGATCGGGTTTAGGGTCGCATTTTCTTGTTTGTATCTAAGTTTAGGTTAGGGGAATGGATTTAGAAATTGGTGTAGGTTTAGTTTAAGTGATTTGAATTTAGGATTAGGTTTTGCATAGGTTGAGATTTTCGGGTTCGAGATCGGCTTTCGGGTTAGGTTTTCGTGGTTGGGTCTAGGTTTTTTCGATAGGTGAATGGACTTAGGAATAGGTGTAGGTTTAACTTAGGTGATTTGAGTTTAGGATTAGGTTTAGGCGTAGGTTGAGATTTTCGGGTTCGGGATCGGGTTTAAGGTCGCATTTTCGTGTTTGGGTCTAAGTTTACGTTAGGTGAATGGATTTAGGAATAGGGGTAGGTTTAGTTTAAGTGATTTGAGTTTGGGATTAAGTTTAGGCATAGGTTGAGTTTTTGGGGTTCGGGATCGCGTTTCGGTTTAAGTTTTCAAGTTTGGGTCTAAGTTTTGGTTAGGTGAATGGATTTAGGAATAGGTGTAGGTTTAGTTTAGGTGATTTGAGATTCGGATTAGGTTTAGGCATAGGTTGAGATTTTCGGGTTCGGGATCGGGTTTCGGGTTAGGTTTTCGTGGTTGGGTCTAGGTTAATGTTAGGTGAATGGATTTAGGAATAGGTAGAGGTTTAGTTTACATGATTTGAGTTTAGGATTAGGTTTAGGCATAGGTTGAGATTTTCGGATTCGGGATCGGGTTTCAGGTTTGGTTTTCGTGTTTGGGTCTAAGTTTAGGTTAGGTGAATGGATTAAGGAATAGGTGTAGGTTTAGTTTAGGTGATTTGAGTTTAGGATTAGGTTTAGGCATAGGTTGAGATTTTTGGGTTCGGGATCGAGTTTTGGGTTTGGTTTTCGTGTTTGTGTCTAGGTTTAGGTTAGGTGAATGGATTTAGGAATAGGTGTAGGTTTAGTTTAGGTGATTTGAGTTTGGGATTAGGTTTAGGCATAGGTTAAGATTTTCGGGTTCGGGATCGGGTTTAGGGTCGCATTTTCTTGTTTGTATCTAAGTTTAGGTTAGGGGAATGGATTTAGAAATTGGTGTAGGTTTAGTTTAAGTGATTTGAATTTAGGATTAGGTTTTGCATAGGTTGAGATTTTCGGGTTCGAGATCGGCTTTCGGGTTAGGTTTTCGTGGTTGGGTCTAGGTTTTTTCGATAGGTGAATGGACTTAGGAATAGGTGTAGGTTTAACTTAGGTGATTTGAGTTTAGGATTAGGTTTAGGCGTAGGTTGAGATTTTCGGGTTCGGGATCGGGTTTAAGGTCGCATTTTCGTGTTTGGGTCTAAGTTTACGTTAGGTGAATGGATTTAGGAATAGGGGTAGGTTTAGTTTAAGTGATTTGAGTTTGGGATTAAGTTTAGGCATAGGTTGAGTTTTTGGGGTTCGGGATCGCGTTTCGGTTTAAGTTTTCAAGTTTGGGTCTAAGTTTTGGTTAGGTGAATGGATTTAGGAATAGGTGTAGGTTTAGTTTAGGTGATTTGAGATTCGGATTAGGTTTAGGCATAGGTTGAGATTTTCGGGGTTCGGGATCGGTTTTCGGGTTAGGTTTTCGAGTTTGGGTCTAGGTTTAGGTTAGGTGAATCGACTTAAGAATAGGTGTAGGTTTAGTTTAAATGATTTGAGTTTAGGATTAGGTTTAGGCATAGGTTGAGATTTTAGGATTCGGGATTGGGTTTCGGGTTAGGTTTTCGTGTTTTGGTCTAAGTTTTGGTTAGGTGAATGGATTTAAGAATAGGTGAAGGTTTAGTTTAGGTGATTTGTGATTTTGATTAGGTTTAGGCATAGGTTGAGATTTTCGGTGTTCGGGATCGGGTTTCGAGTTAGGTTTTCGAGTTTGGGTCTTTGTTTAGGTTAGGTGAATAGATTTAGGAATAGGTGTAGGTTTAGTTTAAGTGATTTGAGTTTAGGATTAGGTTTAGGCATATGTTGAGATTTTCGGATTTGGGATCGGGTTTCCAGTTAGGTTTTCGTGTTTGGGTCTAAGTTTAGAATAGGCGAATGGATTTAGGAATATCTGTTGGTTTAGTTTAAGTGATTTGAATTTAGGATTAGGTTTAGGCATAGGTTGAGATTTTCGGGTTGGGGATCGGGTTTCGGGTTAGGTTTTTGTGGTTGGGTCTAGGTTAATGTTAGGTGAATGGATTTAGGAATAGGTAGAGGTTTAGTTTAATTGATTTGAGTTTAGGATTAGGTTTAGGCATAGGTTGAGATTTTCGGATTTGGGATCGGGTTTCAGGTTTGGTTTTCGTGTTTGGGTCTAAGTTTAGGTTAGGTGAATGGATTAAGGAATAGGTGTAGGTTTAGTTTAGGTGAATTGAGTTTAGGATTAAGTTTAGGCATAGGTTGAGATTTTTGGGTTCGGGATCGAGTTTTGGGTTTGGTTTTCGTGTTTGTGTCTAGGTTTAGGTTAGGTGAATGGAATTAGGAATAGGTGTAGGTTTAGTTTAGGTGATTTGAGTTTAGGATTAGGTTTAGGCATAGGTTATGATTTTTGGGTTCGGGATCGGGTTTAGGGTCGCATTTTCTTGTTTGTATCTAAGTTTAGGTTAGGTGAATGGATTTAGGAATTGGTGTAGGTTTAGTTTAAGTGATTTGAATTTAGGATTAGGTTTAGCATAGGTTGAGATTTTCGGGTTCGGGATCGGCTTTCGGGTTAGGTTTTCGTGGTTGGGTCTAGGTTTTTTCGATAGGTGAATGGACTTAGGAATAGGTGTAGGTTTAACTTAGGTGATTTGAGTTTAGGATTAGGTTTAGGCGTAGGTTGAGATTTTCGGGTTCAGGATCGGGTTAAAGGTCGCATTTTCGTGTTTGGGTCTAAGTTTAGGTTTGGGGAATGGATTTAGGAATAGGTGTAGGTTTAGTTTAAGTGATTTGAGTTTGGGATTAAGTTTAGGCATAGGTTGAGTTTTTGGGGTTCGGGATCGCGTTTCGGTTTAAGTTTTCATGTTTGGGTCTAAGTTTTGGTTAGTTGAATCGATTTAGGAATAGGTGTAGGTTTAGTTTAGGTGATTTGAGATTCGGATTAGGTTTAGGCATAGGTTGAGATTTTCGGGGTTCGGGATCGGTTTTCGGGTTAGGTTTTCGAGTTTGGGTCTAGGTTTAGGTTAGGTGAATCGACTTAGGAATAGGTGTAGGTTTAGTTTAAATGATTTGAGTTTAGGACTAGGTTTAGGCATAGGTTGAGATTTTAGGGTTCGGGATCGGGTTTCGGGTTAGGTTTTCGTGTTTGGGTCTAAGTTTAGGTTAGGTGAATGGATTTAAGAATAGGTGAAGGTTTAGTTTAGGTGATTTGAGATTTTGATTAGGTTTAGGCATAGGTTGAGATTTTCGGTGTTCGGGATCGGGTTTCGAGTTAGGTTTTCGAGTTTGGGTCTTTGTTTAGGTTAGGTGAATGGATTTAGGAGTCGGTGTAGGTTTAGTTTAAGTGATTTGAGTTTAGGATTAGGTTTAGGCATATGTTGAGATTTTCGAGTTTGGGATCGGGTTTTCGGTTAGGTGTTCGTGTTTGGGTCTAAGTTTAGATTAGGCGAATGGATTTAGGAATATGTGTTGGTTTAGTTTAAGTGATTTGAATTTAGGATTAGGTTTAGGCATAGGTTGAGATTTTCGGGTTTGGGATCGGGTTTCCGGTTAGGTTTTCGTGTTTGGGTGAAAGTTTAGATTAGGCGAATGGATTTTGGAATATGTGTTGGTTTAGTTTAAGTGATTTGAGTTTAGGATTAGGTTTAGGCATATGTTGAGATTTTCGGGTTTGGGATCGGGTTTCCGGTTAGGTTTTCGTGTTTGGGTCAAAGTTTAGATTAGGCGAATGGATTTAGGAATATGTGTTGGTTTAGTTTAAGTGATTTGAATTTAGGATTAGGTTTAGGCATAGGTTGAGATTTTCGGGTTCGGGATCGGGTTTCGGGTAAGGTTTTCGTGGTTGGGTATAGGTTAATGTTAGGTGAATGGATTTAGGAATAGGTAGAGGTTTAGTTTACATGATTTGAGTTTAGGATTAGGTTTAGGCATAGGTTGAGATTTTCGGATTCGGGATCGGGCTTCAGGTTTGGTTTTCGTGTTTGGGTCTAAGTTTAGGTTAGGTGAATGGATTAAGGAATAGGTGTAGGTTTAGTTTAGGTGATTTGAGTTTAGGATTAGGTTTAGGCATAGGTTGAGATTTTTGGGTTCAGGATGGTTTTGGGTTTGCTTTTCGTGTTTGTGTCTATGTTTAGGTTAGGTGAATGGATTTAGGAATTAGTGTAGGTTTAGTTTAAGTGATTTGAATTTAGGATTAGGTTTAGCATAGGTTGAGATTTTCGGGTTCAGGATCGGCTTTCGGGTTAGGTTTTTGTGGTTGGGTCTAGGTTTTTTCGATAGGTGAATGGACCTAGGAATAGGTGTAGGTTTAACTTAGGTGATTTGAGTTTAGGATTAGGTTTAGGCGTAGGTTGAGATTTTCGGGTTCGGGATTGGGTTTAAGGTCACATTTTCGTGTTTGGGCCTAAGTTTAGGTTTGGGGAATGGATTTAGGAATAGGTGTAGGTTTAGTTTAAGTGATTTGAGTTTAGGATTAGGTTTAGGCATAGGTTGAGATTTTCGTGTTCGAGATTGGATTTCGGGTTGAGTTTTCCTGTTTGGGTCACGGTTTAGGCTAGGTAAATGGATTTAGGAATAGGTGTAGGTTTAGTTTATGTGATTTGAGTTTAGGACTAGGTGTAGGCATAGGGTGAGATTTTCGGGTTCGGGATTGGATTTCGGGTTAGGTTTTCGTGTTTGGGTCTAGGTTTTGGTTAGGTGAATGGATTTAGGAATAGGTGTAGGTTTAGTTTAAGTGATTTGAGTTTAGGATTAGGTTTAGGCATAGGTTGAGATTTCCGGGTACGGTATCGGGTTTCGGGCTAGGTTTTCGTGGTTGGGTCCAGGTTTAGGTTTGGCGAATGGATTTAGGTATAGGTGTAGGTTTGGTTTAGGTGATTTGAGTTTAGGATTAGGTTTAGGCATAGGTTGAGATTTCAGGTTCGGGATCGGGTATAGGGTCGCATTTTCGTGTTTGGGTCTAAGTTTCGGTTAGGTGAATGGATTTAGGAATAGGGGTAGGTTTAGTTTAAGTGATTTGAGTTTGGGATTAAGTTTAGGCATAGGTTGAGTTTTTGGGGTTCGGGATCGCGTTTCGGTTTAAGTTTTCATGTTTGGGTCTAAGTTTTGGTTAGGTGAATGGATTTAGGAATAGGTGTAGGTTTAGTTTAGGTGATTTGAGATTCGGATTAGGTTTAGGCATAGGTTGAGATTTTCGGGGTTCGGGATCGGTTTTTGGGTTAGGTTTTCGAGTTTGGGTCTAGGTTTAGGTTAGGTGAATCGACTTAGGAATAGGTGTAGGTTTAGTTTAAATGATTTGAGTTTAGGATTAGGTTTAGGCATAGGTTGAGATTTTAGGGTTCGGGATCGGGTTTCGGGTTAGGTTTTCGTGTTTGGGTCTAAGTTTTGGTTAGGTGAATGGATTTAAGAATAGGTGAAGGTTTAGTTTAGGTGATTTGAGATTTTGATTAGGTTTAGGCATAGGTTGAGATTTTCGGTGTTCGGGATCGGGTTTCGAGTTAGGTTTTCGAGTTTGGGTCTTTGTTTAGGTTAGGTGAATGGATTTAGGAATAGGTGTAGGTTTAGTTTAAGTGATTTGAGTTTAGGATTAGGTTTAGGCATATGTTGAGATTTTCGGGTTTGGGATCGAGTTTCCGGTTAGGTTTTCGTGTTTGGGTCTAAGTTTAGAATAGGCAAATGGATTTAGGAATATGTGTTGGTTTAGTTTAAGTGATTTGAATTTAGGATTAGGTTTAGGCATAGGTTGAGATTTTCGGGTTCAGGATCGGGTTTCGGGTTAGGTTTTCGTGGTTGGGTCTAGGTTAATGTTAGGTGAATGGATTTAGGAATAGGTAGAGGTTTAGTTTACAGGATTTGAGTTTAGGATTAGGTTTAGGCATAGGTTTAGATTTTCGGATTCGGGATCGGGTTTCAGGTTTGGTTTTCGTGTTTGGGTCTAAGTTTAGGTTAGGTGAATGGATTAAGGAATAGGTGTAGGTTTAGTTTAGGTGAATTGAGTTTAGGATTAGGTTTAGGCATAGGTTGAGATTTTTGGGTTCGGGATCGAGTTTTGGGTTTGGTTTTCGTGTTTGTGTCTAGGTTTAGGTTAGGTGAATGGAATTAGGAATAGGTGTAGGTTCAGTTTAGGTGATTTGAGTTTAGGATTAGGTTTACGCATAGGTTAAGATTTTCGGGTTCGGGATCGGGTTTAGGGTCGCATTTTCTTGTTTGTATCTAAGTTTAGGTTAGGTGAATGGATTTAGGAATTGGTTTAGGTTTAGTTTAAGTGATTTGAATTTAGTATTAGGTTTAGCATAGGTTGAGATTTTCGGATTCGGGATCGGCTTTCGGGTTAGGTTTTCGTGGTTGGGTCTAGGTTTTTTCGATAGGCGAATGGACTTAGGAATAGGTGTAGGTTTAACTTAGGTGATTTGAGTTTAGGATTAGGTTTAGGCGTAGGTTGAGATTTTCGGGTTCGGGATCGGGTTAAAGGTCGCATTTTCGTGTTTGGGTCTAAGTTTAGGTTTGGGGAATGGATTTAGGAATAGGTGTAGGTTTAGTTTAAGTGATTTGAGTTTGGGATTAAGTTTAGGCATAGGTTGAGTTTTTGGGGTTCGGGATCGCGTTTCGGTTTAAGTTTTCATGTTTGGGTCTAAGTTTTGGTTAGTTGAATCGATTTAGGAATAGGTGTAGGTTTAGTTTAGGTGATTTGAGATTCGGATTAGGTTTAGGCATAGGTTGAGATTTTCGGGGTTCGGGATCGGTTTTCGGGTTAGGTTTTCGAGTTTGGGTCTAGGTTTAGGTTAGGTGAATCGACTTAGGAATAGGTGTAGGTTTAGTTTAAATGATTTGAGTTTAGGACTAGGTTTAGGCATAGGTTGAGATTTTAGGGTTCGGGATCGGGTTTCGGGTTAGGTTTTCGTGTTTGGGTCTAAGTTTAGGTTAGGTGAATGGATTTAAGAATAGGTGAAGGTTTAGTTTAGGTGATTTGAGATTTTGATTAGGTTTAGGCATAGGTTGAGATTTTCGGTGTTCGGGATCGGGTTTCGAGTTAGGTTTTCGAGTTTGGGTCTTTGTTTAGGTTAGGTGAATGGATTTTGGAATAGGTGTAGGTTTAGTTTAAGTGATTTGAGTTTAGGATTTGGTTTAGCCATATGTTGAGATTTTCGGGTTTGGGATCGGGTTTCCGGTTAGGTTTTCGTGTTTGGGTCTAAGTTTAGATTAGGAGAATGGATTTAGGAATATGTGTTGGTTTAGTTTAAGTGATTTGAATTTAGGATTAGGTTTAGGCATAGGTTGAGATTTTCGGGTTCGGGATCAGGTTTCGGGTTAGGTTTTCATGGTTGGGTCTAGGTTAATGTTAGGTGAATGGATTTAGGAATAGGTAGAGGTTTAGTTTACATGATTTGAGTTTAGGATTAGGTTTAGGCATAGGTTGAGATTTTCGGATTCGGGATCGGGCTTCAGGTTTGGTTTTCATGTTTGGGTCTAAGTTTAGGTTAGGTGAATGGATTAAGGAATAGGTGTAGGTTTAGTTTAGGTGATTTGAATTTAGGATTAGGTTTAGGCATAGGTTGAGATTTTTGGGTTCAGGATGGTTTTGGGTTTGGTTTTCGTGTTTGTGTCTAGGTTTAGGTTAGGTGAATGGATTTAGGAATTAGTGTAGGTTTAGTTTAAGTGATTTGAATTTAGGATTAGGTTTAGCATAGGTTGAGATTTTCGGGTTCAGGATCGGCTTTCGGGTTAGGTTTTTGTGGTTGGGTCTAGGTTTTTTCAATAGGTGAATGGACCTAGGAATAGGTGTAGGTTTAACTTAGGTGATTTGAGTTTAGGATTAGGTTTAGGCGTAGGTTGAGATTTTCGGGTTCGGGATTGGGTTTAAGGTCACATTTTCGTGTTTGGGTCTAAGTTTAGGTTTGGGGAATGGATTTAGGAATAGGTGTAGGTTTAGTTTAAGTGATTTGAGTTTAGGATTAGGTTTAGGCATAGGTTGAGATTTTCGTGTTCGAGATTGGATTTCGGGTTGAGTTTTCCTGTTTGGGTCACGGTTTAGGCTAGGTAAATG
The DNA here is from genome assembly GCA_003013855.2 of Liriodendron chinense. NCBI lineage: Eukaryota > Viridiplantae > Streptophyta > Magnoliopsida > Magnoliales > Magnoliaceae > Liriodendron > Liriodendron chinense. Next base: position 287,112 of record PVNU02003655.1, on the reverse strand, counting down.
GATTTAGGAATAGGTGTAGGTTTAGTTTATGTGATTTGAGTTTAGGACTAGGTGTAGGCATAGGGTGAGATTTTCGGGTTCGGGATTGGATTTCGGGTTAGGTTTTCGTGTTTGGGTCTAGGTTTTGGTTAGGTGAATGGATTTAGGAATAGGTGTTGGTTTAGTTTAAGTGATTTGAGTTTAGGATTAGGTTTAGGCATAGGTTGAGATTTCCGGGTACGGGATCGGGTTTCGGGTTAGGTCTTCGAGGTTGGGTCCAGGTTTAGGTTTGGCGAATGGATTTAGGTATAGGTGTAGGTTTAGTTTAGGTGATTTGAGTTTAGGATTAGGTTTAGGCATATGCTGAGATTTCAGGTTCGGGATCGCGTATAGGGTCGCATTTTCGTGTTTGGGTCTAAGTTTAGGCTAGGTGAATGGATTTAGGAATAGGATTAGGTTTAGTTTAAGTGATTTGAGTTTGGGATTAAGTTTAGGCATAGGTTGAGTTTTTGGGGTTCGGGATCGCGTTTCAGTTTAATTTTTCATGTTTGGGTCTAAGTTTTGGTTAGGTGAATGGATTTAGGAATAGGTGGAGGTTTAGTTTAGGTGATTTGAGATTCGGATTAGGTTTAGGCATAGGTTGAGATTTTCGGGGTTCGAGATCGGTTTTCGGGTTAGGTTTTCGAGTTTGGGTCTAGGTTTAGGTTAGGTGAATCGACTTAGGAATAGGTGTAGGTTTAGTTTAAATGATTTGAGTTTAGGATTAGGTTTAGGCATAGGTTGAGATTTTAGGGTTCGGGATCGGGTTTCGGGTTAGGTTTTCGTGTTTGGGTCTAAGTTTAGGTTAGGTGAATGGATTTAAGAATAAGTGAAGGCTTAGTTTAGGTGATTTGAGATTTTGATTAGGTTTAGGCATAGGTTGAGATTTTCGGTGTTCGGGATCGGGTTTCGAGTTAGGTTTTCGAGTTTGGGTCTTTGTTTAGGTTAGGTGAATGGATTTAGGAGTCGGTGTAGGTTTAGTTTAAGTGATTTGAGTTTAGGATTAGGTTTAGGCATATGTTGAGATTTTCGAGTTTGGGATCGGGTTTTCGGTTAGGTGTTCGTGTTTGGGTCTAAGTTTAGATTAGGCGAATGGATTTAGGAATATGTGTTGGTTTAGTTTAAGTGATTTGAATTTAGGATTAGGTTTAGGCATAGGTTGAGATTTTCGGGTTCGGGATCGGGTTTCGGGTTAGGTTTTCGTGGTTGGGTCTAGGTTAATGTTAGGTGAATGGATTTAGGAATAGGTAGAGGTTTAGTTTACATGATTTGAGTTTAGGATTAGGTTTAGGCATAGGTTGAGATTTTCGGATTCGGGATCGGGTTTCAGGTTTGGTTTTCGTGTTTGGGTCTAAGTTTAGGTTAGGTGAATGGATTAAGGAATAGGTGTAGGTTTAGTTTAGGTGATTTGAGTTTAGGATTAGGTTTAGGCATAGGTTGAGATTTTTGGGTTCGGGATCGAGTTTTGGGTTTGGTTTTCGTGTGTGTGTCTAGGTTTAGGTTAGGTGAATGGATTTAGGAATTGGTGCAGGTTTAGTTTAAGTGATTTGAATTTAGGATTAGGTTTAGCATAGGTTGAGATTTTCGGGTTCAGGATCTGCTTTCGGGTTAGGTTTTTGTGGTTGGGTCTATGTTTTTTCGTTAGGTGAATGGATTTAGGAATAGGTGTAGGTTTAACTTAGGTGATTTGAGTTTAGGATTAGGTTTAGGCGTAGGTTGAGATTTTCGGGTTCGGGATCGGGTTTAAGGTCGCATTTTCGTGTTTGGGTCTATGTTTAGGTTTGGGGAATGGATGTAGGAATAGGTGTAGGTTTAGTTTAAGTGATTTGATTTTAGGATTAGGTTTAGGCATAGGTTGAGATTTTCGTGTACGGGATCGGGTTTCGGGTTTGGTTTTCGTGTTTGGGTCTAAGTTTAGGTTAGGTGAATGGATTTAGGAATATGTGTAGGTTTAGTTTAGGTGATTTGAATTTAGGATTAGGTTTAATCATCCGTCTAGATTTTCGGGTTCGGGATCGCATTTCGGGTTAGGTTTTCGTGTTTGGGTCTAAGTTAAGGTTAGGTGAATGGATTTAGGAATAGGTGTAGGTTTAGTTTAAGTGAATTCAGATTAGGATTAGGTTTAGGCATAGGTTGAGATTTTGGGTTCGGGATCGGGTTTCGGGTAAGGTTTTCGTGTTTGGGTCTAAGTTTAGGTTAGGTGAATGGATTTAAGAATAGGTGAAGGTTTAGTTTATGTCATTTGAGTTTTGGACTAGGTTTAGGCATAGGTTGAGATCTTCGGGTTCAGGATTGGATTTCAGGTTAGTTTTTCGTGTTTGGGTCTAAGTTTAGGTTAGGTGAATTGATTTAGGAATGGGTGTAGGTTTAGTTTGGGTGAATTGAGTTTAGGATTAGATTTGGGCATCGGTTGAGATTTTCGGGTTCGGTAAAGGGTTTCGGGGAAGGTTTTCGTGGTTGGGTCTAGGTTTAGGTTAGGTGAATGGATTTAGGAATAGGTGTAGGTTTAGTTTAGGTGATTTGAGTTTAGGATTTGGTTTAGGCATGGGTTGAGATTTTCGGATTCGGGATCGGGTTTCGGGTCGCATTTTCATGTTTGGGTCTAAGTTTCGGTTAGGTAAATGGATTTAGGAATAGGAGTAGGTTTAGTTTATGTAATTTGAGTTTAGGACTAGGTGTAGGCATAGGTTGAGATTTTCGGGTTCGGGATTGGATTTCAGGTTGGGTTTTCGTGTTTGGGTCTAAGTTTAGGTTAGGTGAATGGATTAAGGAATAGGTGTAGGTTTAGTTTAGGTGATTTGAGTTTAGGATTAGGTTTAGGCATAGGTTGAGATTTTTGGGTTCGGGATCGAGTTTTGGGTTTGGTTTTCGTGTGTGTGTCTAGGTTTAGGTTAGGTGAATGGATTTAGGAATTGGTGCAGGTTTAGTTTAAGTGATTTGAATTTAGGATTAGGTTTAGCATAGGTTGAGATTTTCGGGTTCAGGATCTGCTTTCGGGTTAGGTTTTTGTGGTTGGGTCTATGTTTTTTCGTTAGGTGAATGGATTTAGGAATAGGTGTAGGTTTAACTTAGGTGATTTGAGTTTAGGATTAGGTTTAGGCGTAGGTTGAGATTTTCGGGTTCGGGATCGGGTTTAAGGTCGCATTTTCGTGTTTGGGTCTATGTTTAGGTTTGGGGAATGGATGTAGGAATAGGTGTAGGTTTAGTTTAAGTGATTTGATTTTAGGATTAGGTTTAGGCATAGGTTGAGATTTTCGTGTACGGGATCGGGTTTCGGGTTTGGTTTTCGTGTTTGGGTCTAAGTTTAGGTTAGGTGAATGGATTTAGGAATATGTGTAGGTTTAGTTTAGGTGATTTGAATTTAGGATTAGGTTCAATCATCCGTCTAGATTTTCGGGTTCGGGATCGCATTTCGGGTTAGGTTTTCGTGTTTGGGTCTAAGTTAAGGTTAGGTGAATGGATTTAGGAATAGGTGTAGGTTTAGTTTAAGTGAATTCAGATTAGGATTAGGTTTAGGCATAGGTTGAGATTTTGGGTTCGGGATCGGGTTTCGGGTAAGGTTTTCGTGTTTGGGTCTAAGTTTAGGTTAGGTGAATGGATTTAAGAATAGGTGAAGGTTTAGTTTATGTCATTTGAGTTTTGGACTAGGTTTAGGCATAGGTTGAGATCTTCGGGTTCAGGATTGGATTTCAGGTTAGTTTTTCGTGTTTGGGTCTAAGTTTAGGTTAGGTGAATTGATTTAGGAATGGGTGTAGGTTTAGTTTGGGTGAATTGAGTTTAGGATTAGATTTGGGCATCGGTTGAGATTTTCGGGTTCGGTAAAGGGTTTCGGGGAAGGTTTTCGTGGTTGGGTCTAGGTTTAGGTTAGGTGAATGGATTTAGGAATAGGGGTAGGTTTAGTTTAGGTGATTTGAGTTTAGGATTTGGTTTAGGCATGGGTTGAGATTTTCGGATTCGGGATCGGGTTTCGGGTCGCATTTTCATGTTTGGGTCTAAGTTTCGGTTAGGTAAATGGATTTAGGAATAGGAGTAGGTTTAGTTTATGTAATTTGAGTTTAGGACTAGGTGTAGGCATAGGTTGAGATTTTCGGGTTCGGGATTGGATTTCAGGTTTGGTTTTCGTGTTTGGGTCTAAGTTTAGGTTAGGTGAATGGATTTAGGAATAGGTGTAGGTTTAGTTTAAGTGATTTGAGTTTAGGATTAGGTTTAGGCATAGGTTGAGATTTTCGGGTACGCGATTGGGTTTCGGGTTAGGGGTTAGGTTTTCGTGGTTGGGTCCAGGTTTAGGTTAGGTGAATTGATTTAGGAATAGGTGTAGGCTTAGTTTAGGTGATTTGAGTTTAGGATTAGGTTTAGGCATAGGTTGAGATTTCAGGTTCGGGTTCGGGTTTAGGGTTGCATTTTCATGTTTGGGTCTAAGTTTAGGTTAGGTGAATGGATTTAGGAATAGGTGTAGGTTTAGTTTAAGTGATTTGAGTTTAAGATTAGGTTTAGGCATAGGTTGTGATTTTCGGAGTCGGGATCAGGTTTCAGGTTTGGTTTTCGTGTTTGGGTCTAAGTTTAGGTTAGGTGAATGGATTTAGCAATATGTGTAGGTTTAGTTTAGGTGATTTGAATTTAGGATTAGGTTTAATCATCCGTCTAGATTTTCGTGTTCGGGATCGGGTTTAGGGTGGCAATTTCGTGTTTCGGTCTAAGTTTAGGTTAGGTGAATGGATTTAGGAATAGGTGTAGGTTTAGTTTAAGTGAATTCAGATTAGGATTAGGTTTAGGCATAGGTTGAGATTTTGGGTTCGGGATCGGGTTTGGTTTTCGTGTTTGTGTCTAGGTTTAGGTTAGGTGAATGGATTTAGGAATAGGTGTATGTTTAGTTTAAGTGATTTGAGTTTAGGATTAGGTTTAGGCATATATTGAGATTTTCGGGTTTGGGATCGGGTTTCCGGTTAGGTTTTCATGTTTGGGTCTAAATTTAGTTTAGGCGAATGGATTTAGGAATATGTGTAGGTTTTGTTTAAGTGATTTGAATTTAGGATTCGGTTTAGGCATTGGTTGAGATTTTCAGGTTCGGGATCGGGTTTCGCGTTAGGTTTTCATGGTTGGGTCTAGGTTAATGTTAGGTGAATAGATTTAGGAATAGGTAGAGGTTTAATTTACTTGATTTGACTTTAGGATTAGGTTTAGGCATAGGTTGAGATTTTCAGATTCGGGATCGGGTTTCAAGTTTGGTTTTCGTGTTTGGGTCTAAGTTTAGGTTAGGTGAATGGATTAAGGAATAGGTGTAGGTTTAGCTTAGGTGATTTGAGTTTAGGATTAGATTTAGGCATAGGTTGATATTTTCGGGTTCGAGATCCTATTTAGGGTCGCATTTTCGTGTTTAGGACTAAGTTTAGGTTAGGTGAATGGATTTAGGAATCGGTGTAGGTTTAGATTAAGTGATTTGAGTTTAGGATTAGGTTTAGGCATAGGTTGAGATTTTCGGGTTCGGGATCAGGTTTAGGGTCGCATTTTCTTGTTTGTATCTAAGTTTAGGTTAGGTGAATGGATTTAGGAATTGGTGTAGGTTTTGTTTAAGTGATTTAAATTTTGGATTAGGTTTAGGCATAGGTTCAGATTTTCGGGTTCGAGATCGGCTTTCGGGTTAGGTTTTCGTGGTTGGGTCTAGGTTTAGGTTAGGTGAATGGATTTAGGAATAGGTGTAGGTTTAACTTAGGTGATTTGAGTTTCGGATTAGGTTTAGGCGTAGGTTGAGATTTTCGGGTTCGGGATCGGGTTTAAGGTCGCATTTTCGTGTTTGGGTCTAAGTTTAGGTTAGGTGAATGGATTTAGGAATAGGTGTAGGTTTAGTTTAAGTGATTTTAGTTTAGGATTAGGTTTAGGCAAAGGTTGAGATTTTCGTGTTCGGGATTGGATTTCGGGTTGGGTTTTCGTGTTTGGGTCACGGTATAGGGTAGGTGAATGGATTTAGGAATAGGTGTTGGTTTAGTTTAGGTGATTTGAGATTAGGATTAGATTTAGGCATCAGTTGAGATTTTCTGGCTTGGGATCGTGTTTCGGGTTAGGTTTTTGTGTTTGGGTCTCGGTTTAGGTTAGGTGAATGGACTTAGGAATAGGTGTAGGTTTAGTTTAAGTGATTTAAGAGTAGGATTAGGTTTAGGCTTGGGTTGAGATTTTCAAGTTCGGGATTAGGTTTCGGGTTAGGTTTTCGTGGTTGGGTCTTGGTTTAGGTTAGGTGAATGGATTTAGGAATTGGTGTAGGTTTAGTTTAGGTGATTTGAGTTTAGGATTAGGTTTAGGCATGGGTTGAGATTTTCGGATTCGGGATCGGGTTTCGGGTCGCATATTCGTGTTTGGGTCTAAGCTTTGGTTAGGTAAATGGATTTAGGAATAGGTGTAGGTTTAGTTTATGTGATTTGAGTTTTGGACTAGGTGGAGGCATTGGGTGAGATTTTCGGGTTCAGGATTGGATTTTGGGTTAGGTTTTCGTGTTTGGGTCTAGGTTTTGGTTCGGTGAATGGATTTAGGAATAGGTGTAGGTTTAGTTTAAGTGATTTGAGTTTAGGATTTGGTTTAGGCATAGGTTGAGATTTTCGGGTACGGGATCGGGTTTCGAGTTAGGTTTTCGAGGTTGGGTCCAGGTTTTGGTTTGGCGAATGGATTTAGGAATAGGTGTAGGTTTAGTTTAAGTGATTTGAGTTTGGGATTAGGTTTAGGCATAGGTTGAGATTTCAGGTTCGGGATCGGGTATAGGGTTAGGTTTTCGTGGTTGGGTCTAGGTTTTTTCGTTAGGTGAATGGATTTAGGAATAGGTGTAGGTTTAACTTAGGTGATTTGAGTTTAGGATTAGGTTTAGGCGTAGGTTGAGATTTTCGGGTTCGGGATCGGGTTTAAGGTCGCATTTTCGTGTTTGGGTCTAAGTTTAGGTTTGGGGAATGGATTTAGGAATAGGTGTAGGTTTAGTTTAAGTGATTTGAATTTAGGATTAGGTTTAGGCATAGGTTGAGATTTTCAGGTTCGGGATCGGCTTTCGCGTTAGGTTTTCGTGGTTGGGTCTAAGTTTAGGTTAGGTGAATGGATTAAGGAATAGGTGTAGGTTTAGCTTAGGAGATTTGAGTTTAGTATTAGATTTAGGCATAGGTTGATATTTTCGGGTTCGAGATCGGGTTTAGGGTCGCATTTTCGTGTTTAGGACTAAGTTTAGGTTAGGTGAATGGTTTTAGGAATAGGTGTAGGTTTAGTTTAAGTGATTTGAGTTTAGGATTCGGTTTAGGCATAGGTTGAGATTTTCGGGTTCGGGATCAGGTTTAGGGTCGCATTTTCTTGTTTGTATCTAAGTTTAGGTTAGGTGAATGGATTTAGGAATTGGTGTAGGTTTTGTTTAAGTGATTTAAATTTAGGATTAGGTTTAGGCATAGGTTCAGATTTTCTAGTTCGAGATCGGCTTTCGGGTTAGGTTTTCGTGGTTAGGTCTAGGTTTAGGTTAGGTGAATGGATTTAGGAATAGGTGTAGGTTTAACTTAGGTGATTTGAGTTTCGGATTAGGTTTAGGCGTAGGTTGAGATTTCCGGGTTCGGGATCGGGTTTAAGGTCGCATTTTCGTGTTTGGGTCTAAGTTTAGGTTAGGTGAATGGATTTAGGAATAGGTGTAGGTTTAGTTTAAGTGATTTTAGTTTAGGATTAGGTTTAGGCATAGGTTGAGATTTTCGTTTTCGGGATTGGTTTTCGGGTTGGGTTTTCGTGTTTGGGTCACTGTTTAGGGTAGGTGAATGGATTTAGGAATAGGTGTTGGTTTAGTTTAGGTGATTTGAGTTTAGGATTAGATTTAGGCATCAGTTGAGATTTTCTGGCTTCGGATCGTGTTACGGGTCAGGTTTTTGTGTTTGGGTCTCGGTTTAGGTTAGGTGAATGGACTTAGGAATAGGTGTAGGTTTAGTTTAAGTGATTTAAGAGTAGGATTAGGTTTAGGCATAGGTTGAGAATTTCAAGTTCGGGATTGGGTTTCGGTTTAGGTTTTCGTGGTTGGGTCTAGGTTTAGGTTAGGTGAATGGATTTAGGAATTGGTGTAGGTTTAGTTTAGGTGATTTGAGTTTAGGATTAGGTTTAGACATGGGTTGAGATTTTCGGATTCGGGATCGGGTTTCGGGTCGCATTTTCGTGTTTGGGTCTAAGTTTTGGTTAGGTAAATGGATTTAGGAATAGGTGTAGGTTTAGTTTATGTGATTTGAGTTTAGGACTAGGTAGAGGCATAGGGTGAGATTTTTGGGTTCGGGATTGGATTTTGGGTTAGGTTTTCATGTTTGGGTCTAGGTTTTGGTTCGGTGAATGGATTTAGGAATAGGTGTAGGTTTAGTATAAGTGATTTTAGTTTAGGATTAGGTTTAGGCATAGGCTGAGATTTTCAGGTACGGGATCGGGTTTCTGGTTAGGTTTTCGTGGTTGGGTCCACGTTTAGGTTTGGCGACTGGATTTAGGAATAGGTGTCGGTTTAGTTTAGGTGATTTGAGTTTGGGATTAGGTTTAGGCATAGGTTGAGATTTCATGTTCGGCATCGGGTATAGGGTCGCGTTTTCGTTTGGGTCTAAGTTTAGGTTAGGTGAATGGATTAAGGAATAGGTGTAGGTTTAGTTTAAGTGATTTGAGTTTGGGATTAAGTTTTGGCATAGGTTGAGTTTTTGGGGTTCGGGATCGCGTTTCGCTTTAAGTTTTCATGTTTAGGTCTAAGTTTTGGTTAGTTGAATCGATTTAGGAATAGGTGTAGGTTTAGTTTAGGTGATTTGAGATTCGGATTAGGTTTAGGCATAGGTTGAGATTTTCGGGGTTCGGGATCGATTTTCGGGTTAGGTTTTCGAGTTTGGGTCTAGGTTTAGGTTAGGTGAATCGACTTAGGAATAGGTGTAGGTTTAGTTTAAATGATTTGAGTTTAGGACTAGGTTTAGGCATAGGTTGAGATTTTAGGGTTCGGGATCGGGTTTCGGGTTAGGTTTTCGTGTTTGGGTCTAAATTTAGGTTAGGTGAATGGATTTAAGAATAGGTGAAGGTTTAGTTTAGGTGATTTGAGATTTTGATTAGGTTTAGGCATAGGTTGAGATTTTCGGTGTTCGGGATCGGGTTTCGAGTTAGGTTTTCGAGTTTGGGTCTTTGTTTAGGTTAGGTGAATGGATTTTGGAATAGGTGTAGGTTTAGTTTAAGTGATTTGAGTTTAGGATTTGGTTTAGCCATATGTTGAGATTTTCGGGTTTGGGATCGGGTTTCCGGTTAGGTTTTCGTGTTTGGGTCTAAGTTTAGATTAGGCGAATGGATTTAGGAATATGTGTTGGTTTAGTTTAAGTGATTTGAATTTAGGATTAGGTTTAGGCATAGGTTTAGATTTTCGGGTTCGGGATCAGGTTTCGGGTTAGGTTTTCATGGTTGGGTCTAGGTTAATGTTAGGTGAATGGATTTAGGAATAGGTAGAGGTTTAGTTTACATGATTTGAGTTTAGGATTAGGTTTAGGCATAGGTTGAGATTTTCGGATTCGGGATCGGGCTTCAGGTTTGGTTTTCGTGTTTGGGTCTAAGTTTAGGTTAGGTGAATGGATTAAGGAATAGGTGTAGGTTTAGTTTAGGTGATTTGAGTTTAGGATTAGGTTTAGGCATAGGTTGAGATTTTTGGGTTCGGGATCGGGTTTTGGTTTTGGTTTTCATGTTTGTGTCTAGGTTTAGGTTAGGTGAATGGATTTAGGAATTGGTGTAGGTTTAGTTTAAGTGATTTGAATTTAGGATTAGGTTTAGCATAGGTTGAGATTTTCGGGTTCGGGATCGGCTTTCGGGTTAGGTTTTCATGGTTGGGTCTAGGTTTTTTCGTTAGGTGAATGGACCTCGGAATAGGTGTAGGTTTAACTTAGGTGATTTGAGTTTAGGATTAGGTTTAGGCGTAGGTTGAGATTTTCGGGTTCGGGATTGGGTTTAAGGTCACATTTTCGTGTTTGGGTCTAAGTTTAGGTTTGGGGAATGGATTTAGGAATAGGTGTAGGTTTAGTTTAAGTGATTTGAGTTTAGGATTAGGTTTAGGCATAGGTTGAGATTTTCGTGTTCGGGATTGGATTTCGGGTTGAGTTCTCGTGTTTGGGTCACGGTTTAGGATAGGTGAATGGATTTTGGAATAGGTGTAGGTTTAGTTTAGGTGATTTGAGATTAGGATTAGATTTAGGCATCAGTTGAGATTTTCTGGCTTGGGATCGTGTTTCGGGTAAGGTTTTTGTGTTTGGGTCTCGGTTTAGGTTAGGTGAATGGACTTAGGAATAGGTGTAGGTTTAGTTTAAGTGATTTAAGAGTAGGATTAGGTTTAGGCTTAGGTTGAGATTTTCAAGTTCGGGATTGGGTTTCGGGTTAGGTTTTCGTGGCTGGGTCTTGGTTTAGGTTAGGTGAATGGATTTAGGAATTGGTGTAGGTTTAGTTTAGGTGATTTGAGTTTAGGATTAGGTTTAGGCATGGGTTGAGATTTTCGGATTCGGGATCGGGTTTCGGGTCGCATTTTCGTGAGGTTTTTTCGTGAGGTGAATGGATTTAGGAATAGGTAGAGGTTGAGTTTACAAGATTTGAGTTTAAGATTAGGTTTAGGCATAGGTTGAGATTTTCGGATTCGGGATCGGGTTTCAGGTTTGGTTTTCGTGTTTGGGTCTAAGTTTAGGTTTGGGGAATGGATTTAGGAATAGGTGCAGGTTTAGTTTAAGTGATTTGAGTTTAGGATTAGGTTTAGGCATAGGTTGAGATTTTCGTGTTCGGGATTGGATTTCGGGTTGAGTTTTCGTGTTTGGGTCACGGTTTAGGCTAGGTAAATGGATTTAGGAATAGGTGTAGGTTTAGTTTATGTGATTTGAGTTTAGGACTTGGTGTAGGCATAGGGTGAGATTTTCGGGTTCGGGATTGGATTTCGAGTTAGGTTTTCGTGTTTGGGTCTAGGTATTGGTTAGGTGAATGGATTTAGGAATAGGTGTAGGTTTAGTTTAAGTGGTTTGAGTTTAGGATTAGGTTTAGGCATAGGTTGAGATTTCCGGGTACGGGATCGGGTTTCGGGTTAGGTTTTCGTGGTTGGGTCCAGGTTTAGGTTTGGCGAATGGATTTAGAAATAGGTGTAGGTTTAGTTTAGGTGATTTGAGTTTAGGATTAGGTTTAGGCCTAGGTTGAGATTTCAGGTTCGGGATCGGGTATAGGGTCTCATTTTCGTGTTTGGGTCTAAGTTTAGGTTAGGTGAATGGATTTAGGAATAGGGGTAGGTTTAGTTTAAGTGATTTGAGTTTGGGATTAAGTTTAGGCATAGGTTGAATTTTTGGGGTTCGGGATTGTATTTCGGTTTAAGTTTTCATGTTTGGTTCTAAGTTTTGGTTAGGTGAATGGATTTAGGAATAGGTGTAGGTTTAGTTTAGGTGATTTGAGATTCGGATTAGGTTTAGGCATAGGTTGAGATTTTCGAGGTTCGGGATCGGTTTTCAAGTTAGGTTTTCGAGTTTGGGTCTAGGTTTAGGTTAGGTGATTCGACTTAGGAATAGGTGTAGGTTTAGTTTAAGTGATTTGAGTTTAGGATTAGGTTTAGGCATAGGTTGAGATTTTAGGGTTCGGGATCGGGTTTCGGGTTAGGTTTTCGTGTTTGGGTCTAAGTTTAGGTTAGGTGAATGGATTTAAGAATAGGTGAAGGTTTAGTTTAGGTGATTTGAGATTTTGATTAGGTTTAGGCATAGGTTGAGATTTTCGGTGTTCGGGATCGGGTTTCGAGTTAGGTTTTCGAGTTTGGGTCTATGTTTAGGTTAGGTGAATGGATTTAGGAATAGGTGTAGGTTTAGTTTAAGTGATTTGAGTTTAGGATTAGGTTTAGGCATAGGTTGAGATTTTCGGGTTCGGGATCGAGTTTCGGGTTTGGTTTTCGTGGTTGGGTCTAAGTTTAGGTTAGGTGAATGGTTTTAGGAATAGGTGTAGGTTTAGTTTAAGTGATTTGAGTTTAGGATTAGGTTTAGGCATAGGTTGAGTTTTTGGGGTTCGGGATCGCGTTTCGGTTTAAGTTTTCATGTTTGGGTCTAAGTTTTTCTTAGGTGAATGGATTTAGGAATAGGTGTAGGTTTAGTAGAGGTGATTTGAGATTCGGATTAGGTTTAGGCATAGGTTGAGATTTTCGGGGTTCGGGATCGGTTTTCGGGTTAGGTTTTCGAGTTTGTGTCTAGGTTTAGGTTAGGTGAATGGACTTAGGAATAGGTGTAGGTTTAGTTTAAATGATTTGAGTTTAGGATTAGGTTTAGGCATAGGTTGAGATTTTTGGGTTCGGGATCGGGTTTCGGGTTAGTTTTTCGTGGTTGGGTCAAGGTTTAGGTTAGGTGAATGGATTTAGGAATTAGTGTAGGTTTAGTTTAGGTGATTTGACTTTAGGATTAGGTTTAGGCATGGGTTGAGATTTTCGGATTCGGGATCGGGTTTCGGGTCGCATTTTCGTGTTTGGGTCTAAGTTTAGGTTAGGTAAATGAATTTAGGAATAGGTGTTGGTTTAGTTTATGTGATTTGAGTTTAGGACTAGGTGGAGGCATAGGGTGAGATTTTCGGGTTCGGGATTGGATTTTGGGTTAGGTTTTGGTTCGGTGAATGGATGTAGGAATAGGTGTAGGTTTAGTTTAAGTGATTTGAGTTTAGGAATAGGTTTAGGCATATATTGAGATTTTCGAGTTTGGGATCGGGTTTCCGGTTAGGTTTTCGTGTTTGGGTCTAAATTTCGTTTAGGCGAATGGATTTAGGAATATGTGTAGGTTTAGTTTAAGTGATTTGAATTTATGATTAGGTTTAGGCATAGGTTGAGATTTTCAGGTTCGGGATCGGGTTTCGGGTTAGGTTTTCGTGGTTGGGTCTAGGTTAATGTTAGGTGAATGGATTTAGGAATAGGTAGAGGTTTAGTTTACATGATTTGAGTTTAGGATTAGGTTTAGGCATAGGTTGAGATTTTCGGGTTCGGGATCGGGTTTCGGGTTAGGTTTTCGTGTTTGGGTCTAAGTTTAGGTTAGGTGAATGGATTTAAGAATAGGTGAAGGTTTAGTTTAGGTGATTTGAGATTATAATTAGGTTTAGGCATAGGTTGAGATTTTCGGTGTTCGGGATAGGGTTTCGAGTTAGGTTTTCGAGTGTGGGTCTATGTTTAGGTTAGGTGAATGGATTTAGGAATAGGTGTTGGTTTAGTTTAAGTGATTTGAATTTAGGATTATGTTTAGGCATAGGTTGAGATTTTCGGGTTCGGGATCGGGTTTCGGGTTAGGTTTTCATGGTTGGGTCTAGGTTAATGTTTGGTGAATGGATTTAGGAATAGGTAGATGTTTAGTTTACATGATTTGAGTTTAGGATTAGGTTTAGGCATAGGTTGAGATTTTCGGAATCGGGATCAGGTTTCAGGTTTGGTTTTCGTGTTTGGATCTAAGTTTAGGTTAGGTGAATGGATTAAGAAATAGGTGTAGGTTTAGTTTAGGTGATTTGAGTTTAGGATTAGGTTTAGGCATAGGTTGAGATTTTTGGGTTTGGGATCGATTTTTGGGTTTGGTTTTCGTGTTTGTGTCTAGGTTTAGGTTAGGTGAATGGATTTAGGAATATGTGTAGGTTCAGTTTAGGTGATTTGAGTTTAGGATTAGGTTTAAGCATAGGTTAAGATTTTCGGGTTCGGGATCGGGTTTAGGGTCGCATTTTCTTGTTTGTATCTAAGTTTAGGTTAGGTGAATGGATTTAGGAATTGGTGTAGGTTTAGTTTAAGTGATTTGAATTTAGGATTAGGTTTAGCATAGGTTGAGATTTTCGGGTTCGGGATCGGGTTTCGGGTTAGGTTTTCGTGGTTGGGTCTAGGTTTTTTCGTTAGGTGAATGGATTTAGGAATAGGTAGAGGTTGAGTGTACATGATTTGAGTTTAGGATTAGGTTTTGGCATAGGTTGAGATTTTCGGATTCGGGATCGGGTTTCAGGTTTGGTTTTCATGTTTGGGTCTAAGTTTAGGTTTGGGGAATGGATTTAGGAATAGGTGTAGGTTTAGTTTAAGTGATTTGAGTTTAGGATTAGGTTTAGGCATAGGTTGAGATTTTCGTGTTCGGGATTGGATTTCGGGTTGAGTTTTCATGTTTGGGTAACGGTTTAGGCTAGGTAAATGGATTTAGGAATAGGTGTAGGTTTAGTTTATGTGATTTGAGTTTAGGACTAGGTGTAGGCATAGGGTGAGATTTTCGGGTTCGGGATTGGATTTCGGGTTAGGTTTTCGTGTTTGGGTCTAGGTTTTGCTTAGGTGAATGGATTTAGAAATAGGTATAGGTTTAGTTTAGGTGATTTGAGTTTAGGATTAGGTTTAGGCATAGGTTGAGATTTCAGGTTCGGGATCGGGTATAGGGTCGCATTTTCGTGTTTGGGTCTAAGTTTAGGTTAGGTGAATGGATTTAGGAATAGGGGTAGGTTTAGTTTAAGTGATTTGAGTTTGGGATTAAGTTTAGGCATAGTTTGAGTTTTTGGGGTTCGGGATCGCGTTTCGGTTTAAGTTTTCATGTTTGGGTCTAAGTTTTGGTTAGGTGAATGGATTTAGGAATAGGTGTAGTTTAGTTTAGGTGATTTGAGATTCGGATTAGGTTTAGGCATAGGTTGAGATTTTCGTGGTTCGGGATCGGTTTTCAGGTTAGGTTTTCGAGTTTTCGTCTAGGTTTAGGTTAGGTGATTCGACTTAGGAATAGGTGTAGGTTTAGTTTAAGTGATTTGAGTTTAGGATTAGGTTTAGGCATAGGTTGAGATTTTAGGGTTCGGGATCGGGTTTCGGGTTAGGTTTTCGTGTTTGGGTCTAAGTTTAGGTTAGGTGAATTGATTTAAGAATAGGTGAAGGTTTAGTTTAGGTGATTTGAGATTTTGATTAGGTTCAGGCATAGGTTGAGATTTTCGGTGTTCAGGATCGGGTTTCGAGTTAGGTTTTTGAGTTTGGGTCTATGTTTAGGTTAGGTGAATGGATTTAGGAATAGGTGTTGGTTTAGTTTAAGTGATTTGAGTTTAGGATTAGGTTTAGGCATATGTTGAGATTTTCGGGTGTGGGATCGGGTTTCCAGTTAGGTTTTCGTGTTTGGGTCTAAGTTTAGTTTAGGCGAATGGATTTAGGAATATGTGTTGGTTTAGTTTAAGTGATTTGAATTTAGGATTAGGTTTAGGCATAGGTTGAGATTTTCAGGTTCGGGATCGGGTTTCGGGTTAGGTTTTCGTGGTTGGGTCTAGGTTAATGTTAGGTGACTGGATTTAGGAATAGTTAGAGGTTTAGTTTACATGATTTGAGTTTAGGATTAGGTTTAGGCATAGGTTGAGATTTTCGGATTCGGGATCGGGTTTCAGGTTTGGTTTTCGTGTTTGGGTCTAAGTTTAGGTTAGGTGAATGGATTAAGGAATAGGTGTAGGTTTAGTTTAGGTGATTTGAGTTTAGGATTAGGTTTAGGCATAGGTTGAGATTTTTGGGTTCGGGATCGGGTTTTGGTTTTGGTTTTCATGTTTGTGTCTAGGTTTAGGTTAGGTGAATGGATTTAGGAATTGGTGTAGGTTTAGTTTAAGTGATTTGAATTTAGGATTAGGTTTAGCATAGGTTGAGATTTTCGGGTTCGGGATCGGCTTTCGGGTTAGGTTTTCATGGTTGGGTCTAGGTTTTTTCGTTAGGTGAATGGATTTAGGAATAGGTGTAGGTTTAACTTAGGTGATTTGAGTTTAGGATTAGGTTTAGGCGTAGGTAGAGATTTTCGGGTTCGGGATCGGGTTTAAGGTCGCATTTTCGTGTTTGGGTCTAAGTTTAGGTTTGGGGATTGGATTTAGGAATAGGTGTAGGTTTAGTTTAAGTGATTTGAGTTTAGGATTAGGTTTAGGCATAGGTTGAGATTTTCGTGTTCGGGATTGGATTTCGGGTTGAGTTTTCGCGTTTGGGTCACGGTTTAGGATAGGTGAATGGATTTAGGAATAGGTGTAGGTTTAGTTTAGGTGATTTAAGTTTAGGATTAGATTTGGGCATCAGTCGAGATTTTCTGGTTTGGGATCGTGTTTCGGGTTAGGTTTTCGTGTTTGGGTCTCGGTTTAGGTTTGGTGAATGGATTTAGGAATAGTTGTAGGTTTAGTTTAAGTGATTTAAGATTAGGATTAGGTTTAGGCATAGGTTGAGATTTTCGGGTTCGGGATCGGGTTTCGGGTCGGGATTGGATTTCAGGTTAGGTTTTCGTGTTTGGGTCTAAGTTTAGGTTAGGTGAATGGATTTAGGAATAGGTGTAGGTTTAGTTTAAGTGATTTGAGTTTAGGATTAGGTTTAGGCATATGTTGAGATTTTCTGGTACGGGATTGGGTTTCGAGTTAGGGGTTAGGTTTTTGTGGTTGGGTGCAGGTTTAGGTTAGGTGAATTGATTTAGGAATAGGTGTAGGTTTAGTTTAGGTGATTTGAGTTTAGGATTAGGTTTAGGCATAGGTTGAGATTTCAGGTTTGGGATCGGGTTTAGGGTCGCATTTTCGTGTTTGGGTCTAAGTTTAGGTTAGGTGAATGGATTTAGGAATAGGCGTAGGTTTTGTTTAAGTGATTTGAGTTTAGGATTTGGTTTTGGCATAGGTTGAGATTTTTCAGTTCGGGATCGGGTTTCGGGTTTGGTTTTCGTGTTTGGGTCTAAGTTTAGGTTAGGTGAATGGATTTAGGAATATGTGTAGGTTTAGTTTAGGTGATTTGAATTTAGGATTAGGTTTAGGCAAAGGCTGAGATTTTCTGGTTCTAGATCGGGTTTCGAGTTAGGATTTCATGGTTAGGTCTCTGTTTAGGTTAGGTGAATGGATTTAGGAATAGGTGTAGGTTTAGTTTAGGTGATTTGAGCTTAAGATTAGGTTTAGGCGTCAGTTGTGATTTTCGGGTTCGGGATCGGGTTTCGGCTTAGGTTTTCATGTTTGGGACTCGGTTTAGGTTAGGTGAATGGATTTATGGATCGGTGAAGGTTTAGTTTAAGTGATTTGAGTTTAGGATTAGGTCTAGGCATAGGTTGAGATTTTCGGGTTCGGGATCGGGTATCGGGTTAGGTTTTCGAGTTTGGGTCTAAGTTTAGGTTAGGTGAATGGATTTAGGAATAGGTGTAGGTTTAGTTTAGGTGATTTGAGTTTTGGACTACGTTTAGGCATAGGTTGCGATCTTTGGGTTCGGGATTGGATTTTGGGTTAGTTTTTCGTGTTTGTGTCTAACTTTAGGTTAGGTGAATGGATTTAGGAATAGGTGTAGGTTTAGTTTAGGTGATTTGAGTTTAGGATTAGGTTTAATCATCCGTCTAGATTTTCGGGTTCGGGATCGCATTTCGGGTTAGGTTTTCGTGTTTGGGTCTAAGTTTAGGTTAGGTGAATGGATTTAGGAATAGGTGTAGGTTTAGTTTAAGTGAATTCAGATTAGGATTAGGTTTAGGCATAGGTTGAGATTTTGGGTTCGGGATCGGGTTTCGGGTTAGGTTTTCGTGTTTGGGTCTCGGTTTAGGTTAGGTGAATGGAATTAGGAATCGGTGAATGTTTAGCTTAAGTGATTTGAGTTTAGGATTAGGTTTAGGCATAGGTTGAGATTTTCGGGTTCGGGATCGGGTTTCGGGTTAGGTTTTCTCGTTTGGGTCTAAGTTTAGGTTAGGTGAATGGATTTAAGAATAGGTGAAGGTTTCGTTTATGTCATTTGAGTTTTGGACTAGGTTTAGGCATAGGTTGAGATCTTCGGGTTCGGGATTGGATTTCGGGTTAGTTTTTCGTGTTTGGGTCTAAGTTTAGGTTAGGTGAATGGATTTAGGAATGGGTGTAGGTTTAGTTTAGGTGAATTGAGTTTAGGATTAGATTTAGGGATCGGTTGAGATTTTCGGGTTCGGGACAGGGTTTCGGCTTAGGTTTTCATGGTTAGGTCTAGGTTTAGGTTAGGTGAATGGATTTTGGAATAGGTGAAGGTTTAGTTTAGGTGATTTGAGTTTAGGATTAGGTTTAGGCATAGGTTGAGATTTTCGGGTTCGGGATCGGGGTTAGGGTCGCATTTCCGTGTTTGGGTCTAAGTTTAGGTTAGGTGAATGGATTTAGGAATAGGTGTAGGTGTAGTTTAAGTGATTTGAGTTGAGGATTCGGTTTAGGAATTGGTTGAGATTTTGGGGTTCGGGATCGAGTTTCGGGTCAGGTTTTCGTGTTTGTGTCTAAGTTTAGGTTAGGTGAATGGATTTAGGAATATATGTAGGTTTAGTTTAAGTGATTTGAATTTAGGATTAGGTTTAGGCATAGGTTGAGATTTTCGGGTTTGGGATCGGCTTTCGGGTTAGGTTTTCGTGGTTGCGTCTAGGTTAAGGTTAGGTGAATGGATTTAGGAATCGGTGTAGGTTTAGATTAGGTGATTTGAGTTTAGGATTAGGTTTAGGCGTAGGTTGAGATTTTCGGGTTCGGGATCGGGTCTACGGTCGCATTTTGGTGTTTGGGTCTAAGTTTAGGGTAGGTGAATGTATTTACGAATAGGTGTTGGTTTATTTTAAGTGATTTGAATTTAGGATTACATTTAGGAATAGGTTAAGATTTTCGGGTTCGGGATCGCGATTCGAGTTAGGGTTTCGTGTTTGGTTCTAGGTTTAGGTTAGGTGAATGGATTTAGGAATAGGTGTTGGTTTAGTTTAGGTGATTTGAGATTAGGATTAGGTTTAAGCATAGGTTGAGATTTTCGGAGTCCTGATCGGGTTTCGGGTTAGGTTTTTGAGTTTGGGTCTAGGGTTAGGTAAGGTGAATGGAGTTTGAAATAGGTGTAGGTTTAGTTTAAGTGATTTGAGTTTAGGATTAGGTTTAGGCATAGGTTGAGATTTTCGGATTCGGGATCAGGTTTCAGGTTTGGTTTTCGTGTTTGGGTCTAAATTTAGGTTAGGTGAATGGATTAAGGAATAGGTGTAGGTTTAGTTTAGGTGATTTGAGTTTTGGATTAGGTTTAGGCATAGGTTGAGATTTTTGGGTTCGGGATCGGGTTTTGGGTTTGGTTTTCGTGTTTGTGTCTAGGTTTAGGTTAGGTGAATGGATTTAGGAATAGGTGTATGTTTAGTTTAAGTGATTTGAGTTTAGGATTAGGTTTAGGCATATATTGAGGTTTTCGGGTTTGGGATCGGGTTTCCGGTTAGGTTTTCGTGTTTGGGTCTAAGTTTAGGTTAGGTGAATGGATTTAGGAAGATATGTAGGTTTAGTTTAAGTGATTTGAATTTAGGATTAGGTTTAGGCGTAGGTTGAGATTTTCAGGTTCGGAATCGGGTTTCGGGTTAGGTTTTCGTGGTTGGGTCTAGGTTAATGTTAGGTGAATAGATTTAGGAATAGGTAGAGGTTTAGTTTACTTTATTTGACTTTAGGATTAGGTTAAGGCATAGGTTGAGATTTTCAGATTCGGGATCGGGTTTCAAGTTTGGTTTTCGTGTTTGGGTCTAAGTTTAGGTTAGGTGAATGGATTAAGGAATAGGTGTAGGTTTAGCTTAGGTGATTTGAGTTTAGGATTAGATTTAGGCATAGGTTGATATTTTCGGGTTCGAGATCGGGTTTAGGGTCGCATTTTCGTGTTTAGTAGTAAGTTTAGGTTAGGTGAATGGATTTACGAATAGGTGTAGGTTTAGTTTAAGTGATTTGAGTTTAGAATTAGGATTAGGCATAGGTTGAGATTTTCGGGTTCGGGACCAGGTTTAGGGTCGCATTTTCTTGTTTGTATCTAAGTTTAGGTTAGGTGAATGGATTTAGGAATTGGTGTAGGTTTTGTTTAAGTGATTTAAATTTTGGATTAGGTTTAGGCATAGGTTCAGATTTTCGGGTTCGAGATCGGCTTTCGGGTTAGGTTTTCGTGGTTGGGTCTAGGTTTAGGTTAGGTGAATGGATTTAGGAATAGGTGTAGGTTTAACTTAGGTGATTTGAGTTTCGGATTAGGTTTAGGCGTAGGTTGAGATTTTCTGGTTCGGGATCGGGTTTAAGGTCGCATTTTCGTGTTTGGGTCTAAGTTTAGGTTAGGTGAATGGATTTAGGAATAGGTGTAGGTTTAGTTTAAGTGATTTTAGTTTAGGATTAGGTTTAGGCATAGGTTGAGATTTTCGTGTTCGGGATTGGATTTTGGGTTGGGTTTTCGTGTTTCGGTCACGGTTTAGGGTAGGTGAATGGATTTAGGAATAGGTGTTGGTTTAGTTTAGGTGATTTAAGAGTAGGATTAGGTTTAGGCATAGGTTGAGATTTTCAAGTTCGGGATTGGGTTTCGGGTTAGGTTTTCGTGGTTGGGTCTAGGTTTAGGTTAGGTGAATGGATTTAGGAATTAGTGTAGGTTTAGTTTAGGTGATTTGAGTTTAGGATTAGGTTTAGGCATGGGTTGAGTTTTTTGGATTCGGGATCGGGTTTCGGGTCGCATTTTCGTGTTTGGGTCTAAGTTTTGGTTAGGTAAATGAATTTAGGAATAGGTGTAGGTTTAGTTTATGTGATTTGAGTTTAGGACTAGGTGGAGGCATAGGGTGAGATTTTCGGGTTCGGGATTGGATTTTGGGTTAGGTTTTCATGTTTGGGTCTAGGTTTTGGTTCGGTGAATGGATTTAGGAATAGGTGTAGGTTTAGTTTAAGTGATTTGAGTTTAAGATTAGGTTTAGGCATAGGTTGAGATTTTCGGGTACGGGATCGGGTTTCGGGTTAGGTTGTCGTGGTTGGGTCCAGGTTTAGGTTTGGCGAATGGATTTAGGAATAGGTGTAGGTTTAGTTTAGGTGATTTGAGTTTGGGATTAGGTTTAGGCATAGGTTGAGATTTCAGGTTCGGGATCGGGTATAGGGTCGCATTTTCATGTTTGGGTCTAAGTTTAGGTTAGGTGAATGGATTAAGGAATAGGTGTAGGTTTAGTTTAACTGATTTGAGTTTGGGATTAAGTTTAGGCATAGGTTGAGTTTTTGGTGTTCGGGATCGCGTTTCGGTTTAGGTTTTCATGTTTGGGTCTAGGTTTTGGTTCGGTGAATGGATTTAGGAATAGGTGTAGGTTTAGTAGGGGTGATTTGAGATTCAGATTAGGTTTAGGCATAGGTTGAGATTTTCGGGGTTCGGGATCGGTTTTCAGGTTAGGTTTTCGAGTTTGGGTCTAGGTTTAGCTTAGGTGAATGGACTTAGGAATAGGTGTAGGTTTAGTTTAAATGATTTGAGTTTAGGATTGGGTTTAGGCATAGGTTGAGATTTTAGGGTTTGGGATCGGGTTTCGGGTTAGGTTTTCGTGTTTTGGTCTAAGTTTAGGTTCGGTGAATGGATTTAAGAATAGGTGAAGGTTTAGTTTAGGTAATTTGAGATTATGATTAGGTTTAGGCATAGGTTGAGATTTTAGGTGTTTGGGATCGGGTTTCTAGTTAGGTTTTCGAGTGTGGGTCTATGTTTAGGTTAGGTGAATGGATTTAGGAATAGGTGTAGGTTTAGTTTAAGTGATTTGAGTTTAGGATTAGGTTTAGGCATATGTTGAGATTTTCGGGTTTGGGATCGGGTTTAGGGTCGCATTTTCTTGTTTGTATCTAAGTTTAGGTTAGGTGAATGGATTTAGGAATTGGTGTAGGTTTAGTTTAAGTGATTTGAATTTAGGATTCGGTTTTGCATAGGTTGAGATTTTCGGGTTCGAGATCGGCTTTCGGGTTAGGTTTTCGTGGTTGGGTCTAGGTTTTTTCGATAGGTGAATGGACTTAGGAATAGGTGTAGGTTTAACTTAGGTGATTTGAGTTTAGGATTAGGTTTAGGCGTAGGTTGAGATTTTCGGGTTCGGGATCGGGTTTAAGGTCGCATTTTCGTGTTTGGGTCTAAGTTTAGGTTAGGTGAATGGATTTAGGAATAGGGGTAGGTTTAGTTTAAGTGATTTGAGTTTGGGATTAAGTTTAGGCATAGGTTGAGTTTTTGGGGTTCGGGATCGCGTTTCGGGTTTGGTTTTCGTGGTTGGGTCTAGGTTTTTTCGTTAGGTGGATGGATTTAGGAATAGATGTAGGTTTAACGTAGGTGATTTGAGTTTAGGATTCGGTTTAGGCGTACGTTGAGATTTTCGGGTTCGGGATCGGGTTTAAGGTCGCATTTTCGTGTTTAGGTCTAAGTTTAGGTTTGGGGAATGGATTTAGGAATAGGTGTAGGTTTAGTTTAAGTGATTTGAGTTTAGGATTAGGTTTAGGCGTAGGTTGAGATTTTCGTGTTCGGGATTGGATTTCGGGTTGACTTTTCGTGTTTGGGTCACGGTTTAGGCTAGGTAAATGGATTTAGGAATAGGTGTAGGTTTAGTTTATGTGATTTGAGTTTAGGACTAGGTGTGGGCATAGGGTGCGATTTTCGGGTTCGGGATTGGATTTTGGGTTAGGTTTTCATGTTTGGGTCTAGGTTTTGGTTAGGTGAATGGATTTAGGAATAGGTGTAGGTTTAGCTTAAGTGATTTTAGTTTAGGATTAGGTTTAGGCATAGGTTAAGATTTTCGGGTACGGGATCGGGTTTCGGGTTAGGTTTTCGTGGTTGGGTCCAGGTTTAGGTTTGGCGAATGGATTTAGGAATAGGTGTAGGTTTAGTTAAGGTGATTTGACTTTAGCATTAGGTTTAGGCATAGGTTGAGATTTCAGGTTCGGGATCGGGTATAGGGTCGCATTTTCGTGTTTGGGTCTAAGTTTAGGTTAGTTGAATGGATTTAGGAATAGGGGTAGGTTTAGTTTAAGTGATTTGAGTTTGGGATTAAGTTTAGGCATAGGTTGAGTTTTTGGGGTTCGGGATCGCGTTTCGGTTTAAGTTTTCATGTTTGGGTCTAAGTTTTGGTTAGGTGAATGGATTTAGGAATAGGTGTCGGTTTAGTTTAGGTGATTTGAGATTCGGATTAGGTTTAGGCATAGGTTGAGATTTTCGGGGTTCGGGATCGATTTTCGGGTTAGGTTTTCGAGTTTGGGTCTAGGTTTAGGTTAGGTGAATCGACTTAGGAATAGGTGTAGGTTTAGTTTAAGTGATTTGAGTTTAGGATTAGGGTTAGGCATAGGTTTAGATTTTCGGGTTCGGGATTGGGTTTCGGGTTAGGTTTTCGTGTTTGGGTCTAAGTTTAGGTTAGGTGAATGGATTTAAGAATAGGTGAAGGTTTAGTTTAGGTGATTTGAGATTTGATTAAGTTTAGGCATAGGTTGAGATTTTCGGTGTTCGGGATCGGGTTTCGAGTTAGGTTTTCGAGTTTGGGTCTATGTTTAGGTTAGGTGAATGGATTTAGGAATAGGCGTAGGTTTAGTTTAAGTGATTTGAGTTTAGGATTAGGTTTAGGCATATGTTGAGATTTTCGGGTTTGGGATCGGGTTTTCGGTTGGTTTTCGTGTTTGGGTCTATGTTTAGTTTAGGCGAATTGATTTAGGAATATGTGTTGGTTTAGTTTAAGTGATTTGAATTTACGATTAGGTTTAGGCATAGGTTGAGATTTTCGGGTTCGGGATAGGGTTTCGGGTTAGGTTTTCGTGGTTGGGTCTAGGTTAATGTTAGGTGAATGGATATAGGAATAGGTAGAGTTTTAGTTTACATGATTTGAGTTCACGATTAGGTTTAGGCATAGGTTGAGATTTTCGAATTCGGGATCGGGTTTCAGGTTTGGTTTTCGTGTTTGGGTCTAGGTTCAGGTTAGGTGAATGGATTAAGGAATAGGTGTAGGTTTAGTTTAGGTGATTTGAGTTTAGGATTAGGTTTAGGCATAGGTTGAGATTTTTGGGTTCGGGATCGGGTTTTGGGTTTGGTTTTCGGGTTTGTGTCTAGGTTTAGGTTAGGTGAATGGATTTAGGAATTGGTGTAGGTTTAGTTTAAGTGATTTGAGTTTAGGATTAGGGTTAGGCATAGGTTTAGATTTTCGGGTTCGGGATTGGGTTTCGGGTTAGGTTTTCGTGTTTGGGTCTAAGTTTAGGTTAGGTGAATGGATTTAAGAATAGGTGAAGGTTTAGTTTAGGTGATTTGAGATTTTGATTAAGTTTAGGCATAGGTTGAGATTTTCGGTGTTCGGGATCGGGTTTCGAGTTAGGTTTTCGAGTTTGGGTCTATGTTTAGGTTAGGTGAATGGATTTAGGAATAGGCGTAGGTTTAGTTTAAGTGATTTGAGTTTAGGATTAGGTTTAGGCATATGTTGAGATTTTCGGGTTTGGGATCGGGTTTTCGGTTGGTTTTCGTGTTTGGGTCTATGTTTAGTTTAGGCGAATTGATTTAGGAATATGTGTTGGTTTAGTTTAAGTGATTTGAATTTACGATTAGGTTTAGGCATAGGTTGAGATTTTCGGGTTCGGGATAGGGTTTCGGGTTAGGTTTTCGTGGTTGGGTCTAGGTTAATGTTAGGTGAATGGATATAGGAATAGGTAGAGTTTTAGTTTACATGATTTGAGTTCACGATTAGGTTTAGGCATAGGTTGAGATTTTCGAATTCGGGATCGGGTTTCAGGTTTGGTTTTCGTGTTTGGGTCTAGGTTCAGGTTAGGTGAATGGATTAAGGAATAGGTGTAGGTTTAGTTTAGGTGATTTGAGTTTAGGATTAGGTTTAGGCATAGGTTGAGATTTTTGGGTTCGGGATCGGGTTTTGGGTTTGGTTTTCGGGTTTGTGTCTAGGTTTAGGTTAGGTGAATGGATTTAGGAATTGGTGTAGGTTTAGTTTAAGTGATTTGAATTTAGGATTAGGTTTAGCTTAGGTTGAGATTTTCGAGTTCGGGATCGGCTTTCGGGTTAGGTTTTCGTGGTTGGGTCTAGGTTTTTTCGTTAGGTGAATGGATTTAGGAATAGGTGTAGGTTTAACTTAGGTGATTTGAGTTTAGGATTAGGTTTAGGCGTAGGTTGAGATTTTCGGGTTCGGGATCGGGTTTAAGGTCGCATTTTTCGTGTTTGGGTCTAAGTTTAGGTTTGGGGAATGGATTTAGGAATAGGTGTAGGTTTAGTTTAAGTGATTTGAGTTTAGGATTAGGTTTAGGCATAGGTTGAGATTTTCGTGTTCGGGATTGGATTTCGGGTTGAGTTTTCGTTTTTGGGTCACGGTTTAGGCTAGGTGAATGGATTTAGGAATAGGTGTAGGTTTAGTTTAGGTGATTTGAGTTTAGGATTAGATTTGGGCATCAGTTGAGATTTTCTGGTTTAGGATCGTGTTTCGGGTTAGGTTTCGTGTTTGGGTCTCGGTTTAGGTTTGGTGAATGGATTTAGGAATAGTTGTAGGTTTAGTTTAAGTGATTTAAGATTAGGATTAGGTTTAGGCATAGGTTGTGATTGTTAGTGCACTTTTCCGTGGCATACTAGTGCACCTTGTTTGTCAATCACTTACGTCTGTGAGTCTAGTGTCGGTGGAGCCCAAAGAAGACGAAGATCGAAGACTCAAGACATCCAGCCGCATCAAGGAAGAAGATTCAGGTATATGAGATGCCTTGGTGCCTTAACCTCGACCAAAACCTATCCCCTTTGTATCCTTGATGACCTTGACCATATTTAGAACCCTTCATCCAGCAAGGAGCGCCGACCGGTCATGACCGGTCGGCCTGCAGTGTTAAGGCAGTCCAGTGAGGGGATCCGACCGGTCATGACCGGTCGGCCCATATATGTGGCCTATACACTTGAGGTTCTTCAGCAGGGGAGTCCGACCGGTCATGACCGGTCGGGGCAGGCCGTTTTATGGCCGTTTTATGACTGTTGGAGCCTCTTTTCTATAAATATGGAGCTCCATTCTTGGGTCATGTGGAGAAGTTTTTGAGAGCCCATTCCACACTTAACTTGTACATCATTTGGGGCCTCAAAGAGGAGGTTTTTCAAGTCATATCCCTTGTGTTTCAAACACAAGCATGGGTATTCAAATGCTATCAAGAGATGACTTGATTCCTCTCTCAAATCTAGAGGTGTGACATTATTCCACATTGGTATATCCTTTGTCCAAGACCTCTAGAAGACTCTCTAGGTGAATCTCCTAGTTAGAACATCCTACATATCCCATATAGGAGATTCAACCCATCCTCCTAGCACCTTGGGCATTTCAAGGCATCGCATGCAAGGTGTTTGATCGAATGTGGCTGAGGCATTGGCAACGCAACGGCGGCACGATCGAGGGAGCAAAGGGACGCTGATTGAAGCACGGGAGAGCGAAGATCAAGCAACCCAATACGGCGCTAAACAAGGGGCTCATCCGACAAGTAAGTTGTCTTATTTGAGAGTCCATTTTAGAGTTTGTTTGTCAACTCAACTTAGGGACGTTAGCCGTTCCTTGGCCCGTCAGCCGGGCCTAAACTAAGTCTCCAAGGGGGAGCCTCCGACACGGGAGTGAACGTGCGATTGGGTTGAGAGTTAGCCCTTGGTTCAAAACTCCGGTGACGGTTGAGAGGTGAACCAATAAAACCTCCGTGTGTAAAGGTTGAGAGGTGAACCTCATTTAAAACCTCCGATAGTGAATGCCGGTGTGCTCAAAGGGGTTGAGTACTTGAACCGGGAGTGGAGTAGACACGTAGTCGAACCACTATACATCCTTGTGTTTGTGATTGTTCTTGAGCACATTCTATCTTTGCATTATTAGTTTAATTGCTTAATTATGAATGATTAATAGGAATGCATGCTAGGCACTTTATTGGCATCCCCACACAAGATGTACTTTCACAACTTGTGTAGACTTGAGCTCATTGATCCACTCTCATAAGTCTACACAAGATGCATAGGTTAGGAGCTTGATTAGTTGTATCATTTACTTCCTATGCATGCTTAGACTAGGTTTGTTTATTGCTTAACTCTTGCTAGTCTTGTGATTGGACCCACCAAGGCTTGGAAGCCAAGGTGTTCTTGCTTACCTAGTTTAAACTTGTTGAATTGCATAAGTAGGAGAAAAGAATTTGAAAAAGGTCCATATCACCCCCTCTAGGTCCTTAGACATATCTCCGAGTATCTCTACAAGCGGTGAAACCGTAATTTCAGTGATTTTCGGGATCGGGATCGAGTTTTGGGTTAGGTTTTCGTGGTTGGGTCTAGGTTTAGGTTAGGTGAATGGATTTAGGAATAGGTGTAGGTTTAGTTTAGGTGATTTAAGTTTAGGATTTGGTTTAGGCATGGGTTGAGATTTTCGGATTCAGGATCGGGTATCGGGTCGCATTTTCGTGTTTGGGTCTAAGTTTCGGTTAGGTAAATGGATTTAGGAATAGGAGTAGGTTTAGTTTATGTGATTTGAGTTTAGGACTAGGTGTAGGCATAGGTTGAGATTTTCGGGTTCGGGATTGGATTTCAGGTTAGGTTTTCGTGTTTGGGTCTAAGTTTAAGTTAGGTGAATGGATTTAGGAATAGGTGTAGGTTTAGTTTAAGTGATTTGAGTTTAGGATTAGGTTTAGGCGTAGGTTGAGATTTTCGAGTACGGGATTGGGTTTCGGGATAGGGGTTAGGTTTTCGTGATTGGGTCCAGGTTTAGGTTAGGTGAATTGGTTTAGGAATAGGTGTAGGTTTAGTTTAGGTGATTTGAGTTTAGGATTAGGTTTAGGCATAGGTTGAGATTTGAGGTTCGGGATCGGGTTTAGGGTCGCATTTTCGTGTTGGGGTCTAAGTTTAGGTTAGGTGAATGGATTTAGGAATAGGTGTAGGTTTAGTTTAAGTGATTTGAGTTTAGGATTAGGTTTAGGCATAGGTTGAGATTTTTCGGTTCGGGATCGGGTTTCGGGTTAGCTTTTCGTGTTTGGGTCTAAGTTTAGGTTAGGTGAAAGGATTTAGGAATATGTGTAGGTTTAGTTTAGGTGATTTGAATTTAGGATTAGGTTTAGGCAAAGGCTGAGATTTTCTGGTTCTGGATCGGGTTTCGAGTTAGGATTTCGTGGTTAGGTCTCTGTTTAGGTTAGGTGAATGGATTTAGGAATAGGTGTAGGTTTAGTTTAGGTGATTTGAGCTTAAGATTAGGTTTAGGCGTCAGTTGTGATTTTCTGGTTCGGGATCGGGTTTCGGCTTAGGTTTTCATGTTTAGGACTCGGTTTAGGTTAGGTGAATGGATTTAGGGATCGATGAAGGTTTAGTTTAAGTGATTTGAGTTTACGATTAGGTCTAGGCATAGGTTGAGATTTTCGGGTTCGGGATCAGGTTTAGGGTCGCATTTTCTTGTTTGTATCTAAGTTTAGGTTAGGTGAATGGATTTAGGAATTGGTGTAGGTTTTGTTTAGGTGATTTGAGTTTTGGACTAGGTTTAGGCATAGGTTGCGATCTTTGGGTTCGAGATCGAGTTTTGGGTTTGGTTTTCGTGTTTGTGTCTAGGTTTAGGTTAGGTGAATGGATTTAGGAATAGGTGTAGGTTTAGTTTAGGTGATTTGAGTTTAGGATTAGGTTTAATCATCCGTCTAGATTTTCGGGTTCGGGATCGCATTTCGGGTTAGGCTTTCGTGTTTGGGTCTAGGTTTAGGTTAGGTGAAGGGATTTAGGAATAGGTGTAGGTTTAGTTTAAGTGAATTCAGATTAGGATTAGGTTTAGGCATAGGTTGAGATTTTGGGTTCGGGATCGGGTTTCGGGTTAGGTTTTCCTGTTTGGGTCTCGGTTTAGGTTAGGTGAATGGAATTAGGAATCGGTGAATGTTTAGTTTAAGTGAGCTGAGTTTAGGATTAGGTTTAGGCATAGGTTGAGATTTTCAGGTTCGGGATCGGGTTTCGGGTTAGGTTTTCGTGTTTGGGTCTAAGTTTAGGTTAGGTGAATGGATTGAAGAATAGGAGAAGGTTTAGTTTATGTCATTTGAGTTTTGGACTAGGTTTTGGCATAGGTTGAGATCTTTGGGTTCAGGATTGGATTTCGGGTTAGGTTTTCGAGTTTGGGTCTAGGTTTAGGTTAGGTGAATCGACCTAGGAATAGGTGTAGGTTTAATTTAAGTGATTTGAGTTTAGGATTTGGTTTAGGCATAGGTTGAGATTTTAGGGTTCGGGACCGGGTTTCGGGTTAGGTTTTCGTGTTTGGGACTAAGTTTAGGTTAGGTGAATGGATTTAAGAATAGGTGAAGGTTTAGTTTAGGTGATTTGAGATTTTGATTAGGTTTAGGCATAGGTTGAGATTTTCGGATTTGGGATCAGGTTTTCGGTTAGGTTTTTGTGTTTGGGTCTAAGTTTAGGTTAGGTGAATGGATTAAGGAATAGGTGTAGGTTTAGTTTTGGTGATTTGAGTTTAGGATTAGGTTTAGGCATAGGTTAAGATTTTTGGGTTCGGGATCGGGTTTTGGGTTTGGTTTTCGGGTTTGTGTCTAGGTTTAGGTTAGGTGAATGGATTTAGGAATTGGTGTAGGTTTAGTTTAAGTGATTTGAATTTAGGATTTGGTTTAGCATAGGTTGAGATTTTCGGGTTCGGGATCGGCTTTCGGGTTAGGTTTTCGTGGTTGGGTCTAGGTTTTTTCGTTAGGTGAATGGATTTAGGAATAGGTGTAGCTTTAACTTAGGTGATTTGAGTTTAGGATTAGGTTTAGGCGTAGGTTGAGATTTTCGGGTTCGGGATCGGGTTTAAGGTCGCATTTTTCGTGTTTGGGTCTAAGTATAGGTTTGGGGAATGGATTTAGGAATAGGTGTAGGTTTAGTTTAAGTGATTTGAGTTTAGGATTAGGTTTAGGCATAGGTTGAGATTTTCGTGTTCGGGATTGGATTTCGGGTTGAGTTTTCGTGTTTGGGTCACGGTTTAGGCTAGGTGAATGGATTTAGGAATAGGTGTAGGTTTAATTTAGGTGATTTGAGTTTAGGATTAGATTTGGGCATCAGTTGAGATTTTCTGGTTTGGGATCGTGTTTCGGGTTAGGTTTTCGTGTTTGGGTCTCGGTTTAGGCTTGGTGAATGGATTTAGGAATAGTTGTAGGTTTAGTTTAAGTGATTTATGATTAGGATTAGGTTTAGGCATAGGTTGGGATTTTCGGGTTCGGGATCGAGTTTTGGGTTAGGTTTTCGTGGTTGGGTCTAGGTTTAGGTTAGGTGAATGCATTTAGGAATAGGTGTAGGTTTAGTTTAGGTGATTTGAGTTTAGGATTTGGTTTAGGCATGGGTTGAGATTTTCGGATTCGGGATCGGGTTTCGGGTCGCATTTTCGTGTTTGGGTCTAAGTTTCGGTTAGGTAAATGGATTTAGGAATAGGAGTAGTTTTAGTTTATGTGATTTGAGTTTAGGACTAGCTGTAGGCATAGGTTGAGATTTTCGGGTTCGGGATTGGATTTCAGGTTAGGTTTTCGTGTTTGGGTCTAAGTTTAGGTTAGGTGAATGGATTTAGGAATAGGTGTAGGTTTAGTTTAAGTGATTTGAGTTTAGGATTAGGTTTAGGCGTAGGTTGAGATTTTCGAGTACGGGATTGGGTTTCGGGATAGGGGTTAGGTTTTCGTGCTTGGGTCCAGGTTTAGGTTAGGTGAATTGGTTTAGGAATAGGTGTAGGTTTAGTTTAGGTGATTTGAGTTTAGGATTAGGTTTAGGCATAGGTTGAGATTTCAGGTTTGGGATCGGGTTTAGGGTCGCATTTTCGTGTTGGGGTCTAAGTTTAGGTTAGGTGAATGGATTTAGGAATAGGTGTAGGTTTAGTTTAAGTGATTTGAGTTTAGGATTAGGTTTAGGCATAGGTTGAGATTTTTCGGTTCGGGATCGGGTTTCGGGTTAGGTTTTCGTGTTTGGGTCTAAGTTTAGGTTAGGTGAAAGGATTTAGGAATATGTGTAGGTTTAGTTTAGGTGATTTGAATTTTGGATTAGGTTTAGGCAAAGGCTGAGATTTTCTGGTTCTGGATCGGGTTTCGAGTTAGGATTTCGTGGTTAGGTCTCTGTTTAGGTTAGGTGAATGGATTTAGGAATAGGTGTAGGTTTAGTTTAGGTGATTTGAGCTTAAGATTAGGTTTAGGCGTCAGTTGTGGTTTTCGGGTTCGGGGTCGGGTTTCGGCTTAGGTTTTCATGTTTGGGACTCGGTTTAGGTTAGGTGAATGGATTTAGGGATCGGTGAAGGTTTAGTTTAAGTGATTTGAGTTTACGATTAGGTCTAGGCATAGGTTGAGATTTTTGGGTTCGGGATCGGGTTTCGGGTTAGGTTTTCGAGTTTGGGTCTAAGTTTAGGTTAGGTGAATGGATTTAGGAATAGGTGTAGGTTTAGTTTAGGTGATTTGAGTTTTGGACTAGGTTTAGGCATAGGTTGCGATCTTTGGGTTCAGGATCGAGTTTTGGGTTTGGTTTTCGTGTTTGTGTCTAGGTTTAGGTTAGGTGAATGGATTTAGGAATAGGTGTAGGTTTAGTTTAGGTGATTTGAGTTTAGGATTAGGTTTAATCATCCGTCTAGATTTTCGGGTTCGGGATCGCATTTCGGGTTAGGCTTTCGTGTTTGGGTCTAGGTTTAGGTTAGGTGAAGGGATTTAGGAATAGGTGTAGGTTTAGTTTAAGTGAATTCAGATTAGGATTAGGTTTAGGCATAGGTTGAGATTTTGGGTTCGGGATCGGGTTTCGGGTTAGGTTTTCCTGTTTGGGTCTCGGTTTAGGTTAGGTGAATGGAATTAGGAATCGGTGAATGTTTAGTTTAAGTGAGTTGAGTTTAGGATTAGGTTTGGGCATAGGTTGAGATTTTCAGGTTCGGGATCGGGTTTCGGGTTAGGTTTTCGTGTTTGGGTCTAAGTTTAGGTTAGGTGAATGGATTGAAGAATAGGAGAAGGTTTAGTTTATGTCATTTGAGTTTTGGACTAGGTTTTGGCATAGGTTGAGATCTTCGGGTTCAGGATTGGATTTCGGGTTAGTTTTTCGAGTTTCGGTCTAGGTTTAGGTTAGGTGAATCGATTTAGGAATAGGTGTAGGTTTAGTTTAGGTGATTTGAGTTTAGGATTAGGTTTAGGCATAGGTTGAGATTTGAGGTTCGGGATCGGGTTTCGGGTTAGGTTTTCGTGTTTGGGTCTAAGTTTAGGTTAGGTAAATGGATTTACGAATATGTGTAGGTTTAGTTTAGGTGATTTGAATTTAGGATTAGGTTTAGGCGTCAGTTGTGATTTTCGTGTTCGGGATCGGGTTTCGGCTTAGGTTTTCATGTTTGGGACTCGGTTTAGGTTAGGTGAATGGATTTATGGATCGGTGAAGGTTTAGTTTAAGTGATTTGAGTTTACGATTAGGTTTAGGCATAGGTTGAGATTTTCGGGTTCGGGATCGGGTTTCGGGTTAGGTTTTCGAGTTTGGGGCTAAGTTTAGGTTAGGTGAATGGATTTAGGAATAGGTGTAGGTTTAGTTTAGGTGATTTGAGTTTTGGACTAGGTTTAGGCATAGGTCGCGATCTTTGGGTTCGGGATTGGATTTTGGGTTAGTTTTTCGTGTTTGTGTCTAAGTTTAGGTTAGGTGAATGGATTTTGGAATAGGTGTAGGTTTAGTTTAGGTGATTTGAGTTTAGGATTAGGTTTAATCATCCGTCTAGAATTTCGGGTTCGGGATCGCATTTCGGGTTAGGCGTTCGTGTTTGGGTCTAGGTTTAGGTTAGGTGAATGGATTTAGGAATAGGTGTAGGTTTAGTTTAAGTGAATTCAGATTAGGATTAGGTTTAGGCATAGGTTGAGATTTTGGGTTCGGGATCGGGTTTTGGGTTAGATTTTCGTGTTTGGGTCTCGGTTTAGGTTAGGTGAATGGAATTAGGAATCGGTGAATGTTTAGTTTAAGTGATTTGAGTTTAGGATTAGGTTTAGGCATAGGTTGAGATTTTCGGGTTCGGGATCGGGTTTCGGGTTAGGTTTTCGTGTTTGGGTCTAAGTTTAGGTTAGGTGAATGGATTGAAGAATAAGTGAAGGTTTAGTTTATGTCATTTGAGTTTTGGACTAGGTTTAGGCATAGGTTGAGATCTTCGGGTTCGGGATTGGATTTCGGGTTATTTTTTCGTGTTTGGGTCTAAGTTTAGGTTAGGTGAATGGATTTAGGAATGGGTGTAGGTTTAGTTTAGGTGAATTGAGTTTTGGATTAGGTTTGGGCATCGGTTGAGATTTTCGGGTTCGGGACCGGGTTTCGGGTTAGGTTTTCGTGGTTAGGTCTAGGTTTAGGTTAGGTGAATGGATTTTGGAATAGGTGAAGGTTTAGTTTAGGTGATTTGAGTTTAGGATTAGGTTTAGGCATAGGTTGAGATTTTCGGGTTCGGGATCGGGGTTAGGGTCGCATTTCCGTGTTTGGGTCTAAGTTTAGGTTAGGTGAATGGATTTAGGAATAGGTGTAAGTGTAGTTAAAGTGATTTGAGTTTAAGATTCGGATTAGGCATAGGTTGAGATTTTCGGATTCGGGATCGTGTTTCGGTTCAGGTATTCGTGTTTGTGTCTAAGTTTAGGTTAGGTAAATGGATTTAGGAATATGTGTAGGTTTAGTTTAAGTGATTTGAATTTAGGATTAGGTTTAGGCATAGGTTGAGATTTTCGGGTTCGGGATCGGCTTTCAGGTTAGGTTTTCGTGGTTGGGTCTAGGTTAAGGTTAGGTGAATTGATTTAGGAATTGGTGTAGGTTTAGATTAGGTGATTTAAGTTTAGGATTAGGTTTAGGCATAGGTTGAGATTTTCGGGTTCGGGATCGGGTCTAGGGTCGCATTTTGGTGTTTGGGTCTAAGTTTAGGTTAGGTGAATGTATTTATGAATAGGTGTTGGTTTATTTTAAGTGATTTGAGTTTAGGATTACATTTAAGCATAGGTTAAGATTTTCGGGTTCGAGATCGCGATTCGGGTTAGGGTTTCGTGTTTAGGTCTAAGTTTAGGTTAGGTGAATGGATTTAGGAATTGGTGTAGGTTTAGTTTAGGTGATTTGAGATTAGGATTAGGTTTAGGCATAGATTGAGATTTTCGGAGTTCTGATTGGGTTTCGGGTTAGGTTTTTGAGTTTGGGTCTAGGTTTAGGTAAGGTGGATGGATTTAGGAATAGGTGTAGGTTTAGTTTAAGTGATTTGGGAATAGGATTAGGTTCAGGCATAGGTTGAAATTTTCGGATTCGAGATTGGATTTCGGGTTAGGTTTACGTGTTTGGGATTAAGTTTAGGTTAGGTGAATGGATTTAGGAATAGGTGTAGGTTTAGTTTAGGTGATTTGAGTTTAGGATTAGGTTTAGGCGTCAGTTGAGATTTTCATGTTCGGGATCGGGTTTCGGGTTAGGTTTTCATGTTTGTGTATCGATTTGGGATAGGTGAAAGGATTTAGGAATATGTGTAGGTTTAGTTTAGGTGATTTGAGTTTAGGATTAGGTTTAGGCATAGGTTGAGATTTTTGGGTTCGGGATTGGATTTCGGGTTAGGTTTTCGTGTTTGGGTCTAAGTTTAGGTTAGGTGAATGGATTTAGGAATTTGTGTAGCTTTAGTTTAGGTCATTTGAGTTTAGGATTAGGTTTAGGCATCAGTTGAGATTTTTCGTTTCGGGATCGGGTTTTAGGTTAGGTTTTCGTGTTTGGGTCTTAGTTTAGGTTAGGTGAATGGATTTAGGAATATGTGTAGGTTAAGTTTAGGTCATTTTAGTTTAGGATTAGGTTTAGGCATCAGTTGAGATTTTCAGGTTTGGGATCGGGTTTCGGGTTAGGTTTTCGTGTTTGGGTATCGGTATAAGTTAGGCGAATGTATTTAGGAATAGGTGTAGGTTTAGTTTAAGTGATTTGAGAATAGGATTAGGTTTAGGCATAGGTTGTAATTTTCGAGTTCGGGATCGGGTTTCGGGTTAAGCTTTCATGGTTGGGTCTAGGTTTAGGTTTGGTGAATGGATTTAGGAATAGGTGTAGGTTTAGTTTACGTGATTTGAGTTTAGGATTAGGTTTAGGCATAGGTTGAGATTTTCATATTCGGGATCGGGTTTCGGGTCACATTTTCGTGTTTGGGTCTAAGTTTTGGTTTGGTAAATGGATTTAGGAATAGGTGTAGGTCTAGTTTAGGTTATTTGAGTTTAGGATTAAGTTTATGCATAGGTTGAGATATTCGGGTTCGGGATCGAGTGTAGGGTCGCATTTTCGTGTTTGGGTCTAAGTTTAGGTGAGGTGGATGGATTTAGGAATAGGTGTAGGTTTATATGAAGTGATTTGAGTTTAGGATTAGGTTTAGGCATAGGTTGAGATTTTCGGGTTCGGGATTGCGTTTCTGGTTTGGTTTTCTTGTTTGAGTCTAAATTTAGGTAAGGTGAATGAATTTTGGAATTGGGGTTGGTTTAGTTTAAGTGATTTGAGTTTAGGATTAGGTTCATGCATAGGCTGAGATTTTCGGGTTCGGGATTGGATTTCGGGTTATGTTTTCTTGTTTGGGATTAAGTTTAGGTTAGGTGAATGGATTTAGGAGTAGGAGTAGGTTTAGTTTAGGTGATTTGAGTTTAGGATTAGGTTTAGGCGTCAGTTGAGATTTTCATGTTCGGGATCGGGTTTCGGGTTAGGTTTTCGTGTTTGTGTATCGATTTGGGTTAGGTGAATGGATTTAGGAATATGTGTAGGTCTAGTTTAGGTGATTTGAGTTTAGGATTAGGTTTAGGCGTCAGTTGAGATTTTCGGGTTCGGGATCGGGTTTCGGGTTAGGTTTTCGTGTTTGGGTCTCGGTTTAGGTTAGGTGAATGGATTTAGGAATCGGTGAAGGTTTGGTTAAAGTGATTTGATTTTAGGATTAGGTTTATGCATTGGTTGAGATTTTCAGATTCGGGATCGGGTTTCAGGTCGCATTTTCGTGTTTGGGTCTAAGTTTACATTAGGTAAATGGATTTAGGAATAGGTGTAGGTCTAGTTTAAGTGATTTGAGTTTAGGATTAGGTTTAGGCATAGGTTGAGATTTTCAAGCTCGGGATCGGGTTTCGGGTGAGGTTTTCGTGTTTGGGTATAAGTTTAGGTTAGGTGAATGGGTTTAGGAATATGTGTAGGTTTAGTTTAAGTGATTTGAATTTAGCATTTAGTTTAGGCATAGGTTGAGATTTTCGGGTTCGGGATCGGGTTTAGGGTCGCATTTTCGTGTTTGGGTCTAAGTTTAGGTCAGGTGAATGGATTTAGGAATAGGTGTAGATTTAGTTTAAGTGATTTGAGTTTAGGATTAGGTTTAGGCATAGGTTGAGATTTTCGGGTTCGGGATTGCGTTTCGGGTTAGGTTTTCTTGTTTGGGTCTAAGTTTAGGTTAGGTGAACGGATTTAGGAATTGGTGTAAGTTTAGTTTAGGTGATTTGAATTTAGGATTTGGTTTACGCATAGGTTGAGATTTTCGGGTCCCGGATCGCGTTTCGGGTTAGGATTTCGTATTTGGGTCTAAGTTTCGGTTAGGTGAATGAATTTAGGAATTGGGGTAGGTTTTGTTTAAGTGATTTGAGTTTAGGATTAGGTTCAGGCGTCAGTTAATATTTTCGTGTTCGGGATCGGGTTTCGGTTTTGGTTTTCGTGTTTTGGTCTCGGTTTTGGTTAGGTGAATGGATTTAGGAATAGGTGTAGGTTTAGTTTAGGTGATTTGAGTTTAGGATTAGGTTTTGGCATAGGTTCAGATTTTTGGGTTCGGGATTGGATTTCGGGTTAGGTTTTCATGTTTGGGTCTAAGTTTAGGTTAGGTGAATGGATTTAGGAATATGTGTCGGTTTAGTTTAGGTCATTTGAGTTTAGAATTAGGTTTAGGCATCAGTTGAGATATTTGGGTTCGAGATCAGGTTTCGGGTTAGGTTTTCGTGTTTGGGTATCGGTTTAGGTTAGGAGAATGGATTTAGGAATAGGTGTAGGTTTAGTTTAAGTGATTTGAGTTTAGGATTAAGTTTAGGCATAAGTTGTAACTTTCGGGTTCGGGATCGGGTTTCGGGTTAGGTTTTCGTGTTTGGGTCTAAGTTTACGTTAGGTGAATGGATTTAGGAATTTGTGTAGGTTTAGTTTAAGTGATTTGAATTTAGGATTAGGTTTAGGCATAGGTTGAGATTTTCGGGTTCGGGATCGGGTGTCGGGTTAGGTTTTCGTGGTTGGGTCTAGGTTAATGTTAGGTGAATGGATTTAGGAAAAGGTAGAGGTTTAGTTTACGTGATTTGAGTTTAGGATTAGGTTTAGGCATATGTTGAGATTTTTCGGTTTGGGATCGGGTTTCGGGTTAGATTTTCGTGTTTGGGTCTTAGTTTAGGTTAGGTGAATGGATTTAGGAATATGTGTAGGTTAAGTTTAGGTGATTTGAGTTTAGGATTAGGTTTAGGCATCAGTTGAGATTTTCGGGTTTGGGATCGGGTTTCGGGTTAGGTTTTCGTGTTTGGGTATCGGTATAGGTTAGGTGAATGTATTTAGGAATGGGTGTAGGTTTAGTTTAAGTTATTTGAGAATAGGATTAGGTTTAGGCATAGGTTGTAATTTTCGAGTTTCGGGATCGGGTTTCGGGTTAAGTTTTCATGGTTGGGTCTAGGTTTAGGTTTGGTGAATGGATTTAGGAATAGGTGTTGGTTTAGTTTACGTGATTTGAGTTTAGGATTAGGTTTAGGCATAGGTTGAGATTTTCAGATTTGGGATCGGGTTTCGGGTCGCATTTTAGTGTTTGGGTCTAAGTTTTGGTTAGGTAAATGGATTTAGGAATAGGTGTAGGTCTAGTTTAAGTTATTTGAGTTTAGGATTAGGTTTAAGCATAGGTTGAGATATTCGGGTTCGGGATCGAGTTTAGGGTTGCATTTTCGTGTTTGGGTCTAAGTTTAGGTTAGGTGAATGGATTTAGGAATAGGTGTAGGTTTATATGAAGTGATTTGAGTTTAGGATTAGGTTTAGGCAAAGGTTGAGATTTTCGGGTTCGGGATTGCGTTTCTGGTTTGGTTTTCTTGTTTGAGTCTAAGTTTAGGTTAGGTGAACGGATTTAGGAGTTGGTGTAGGTTTAGTTTAAGTGATTTGAATTTAGGATTAGGTTTAGGCATAGGTTGAGATTTTCGGGTCCGGGATCGCGTTTCGGGTTAGGTTTTCGTGTTTGGGTCTAAATTTAGGTAAGGTGAATGAATTTTGGAATTGGGGTTGGTTTAGTTTAAGTGATTTGAGTTTAGGATTAGGTCCATGCATAGGTTGAGATTTTCGGGTTCGGGATTGGATTTCGGCTTATGTTTTCGTGTTTTAGATTAAGTTTAGGTTAGGTGAATGGATTTAGGAATAGGTGTAGGTTTAGTTTAGGTGATTTGAGTTTAGGATTAGGTTTAGGCGTCAGTTGAGATTTTCATGTTCGGGATCGGGTTTCGGGTTAGGTTTTCGTGTTTGTGTATCGACTTGGGTTAGGTGAATGGATTTAGGAAGAGGTGTAGGTTTAGTTTAGGTGATTTGAGTTTAGGATTAGGTTTAGGCATCAGTTGAGATTTTCGGGTTCGGGATGGGGTTTCGGGTTAGGTTTTCGTGTTTGGGTGTCGGTTTAGGTTAGGTGAATGGATTTAGGAATCGGTGAAGGTTTAGTTTAAGTGAGTTGATTTTAGGATTAGGTTTAGGCATTGGTTGAGATTTTCAGATTCGGGATCGGGTTTCGGGTCGCATTTTCGTGTTTGGGTCTAAGTTTACATTAGGTAAATGGATTTAGGAATAGGTGTAGGTCTAGTATAAGTGATTTGAGTTTAGGACTAGGTGTAGGCATAGGTTGAGATTTTCAGGCTCGGGATCGGGTTTCGGGTGAGGTTTTCGTGTTTGGGTCTAAGTTTAGGTTAGGTGAATGGGTTTAGAAATATGTGTAGGTTTAGTTTAAGTGATTTGAATTTAGGATTTAATTTAGGCATAGGTTGAGATTTTCAGGTTCGAGATCGGGTTTAGGATCGCATTTTCGTGTTTGGGTCTAAGTTTAGGTTAGGTGAATGGATTTAGGAATAGGTGTAGGTTTAGTTTAAGTGATTTGAGTTTAGGATTAAGTTTAGGCATAGGTTGAGATTTTCGGGTTCGGGATTGCGTTTCGGGTTAGGTTTTCTTTTTTGGGTCTAAGTTTAGTTTAGGTGAACAGATTTAGGAATTGGTGTAGGTTTAGTTTAGGTGATTTGAATTTAGGATTTGGTTTACGCATAGGTTGAGATTTTCGGGTCCCGGATCGCGTTTCGGGTTAGGATTTCGTATTTGGGTCTAAGCTTAGCTTAGGCGAATGAATTTAGGAATTGGGGTAGGTTTTGTTTATGTGATTTGAGTTTAGGATTAGGTTCAGGCATCAGTTAAGATTTTCGTGTTCGGGATCGGGTTTCGGTTTAGGTTTTCGTGTTTGGGTGTCGGTTTTGGTTAGGTAAATGGATTTAGGAATAGGTGTAGGTTTAGTTTAGGTGATTTGAGTTTAGGATTAGGTTTTGGCATAGGTTCAGATTTTTGGGTTCGGGATTGGATTTTGGGTTAGGTTTTCATGTTTGGGTCTAAGTTTAGGTTAGGTGAATGGATTTAGGAATATGTGTCGGTTTAGTTTAGGTCATTTGAGTTTAGGATTACGTTTAGGCATCAGTTGAGATTTTCGGGTTCGGGATCGGGTTTCGGGTTAGGTTTTCGTGGTTGGGTCTAGGTTTACGTTAGGTGAATGGATTTATGAATAGGTGCAGGTTTAGTTTACGTGATTTGAGTTTAGGATTAGGTTTAGGCATAGGTTGTGATTTTCAGATTCGGGATCGGGTTTCGGGTCGCATTTTCGTATTGGGGTCTAAGTTTAGGTTAGGTAAATGGATTTAGGAATAGGTGTAGGTTTAGTTTAAGTGATTTGAGTTTAGGATTAGGTTTAGGCATAGGTTG
The DNA here is from genome assembly GCA_003013855.2 of Liriodendron chinense. Taxonomy (NCBI): domain Eukaryota; kingdom Viridiplantae; phylum Streptophyta; class Magnoliopsida; order Magnoliales; family Magnoliaceae; genus Liriodendron; species Liriodendron chinense. The sequence continues at coordinate 247,538 of PVNU02003655.1, read as the reverse complement.
AGATTTTCGGGCTCGGGATCGGGTTTCGGGTTAGGTTTCGTGTTTGGGTCTAAGTTTAGGTTAGGTGAATGGATTTAGGAATTTGTGTAGGTTTAGTTTAAGTGATTTGAATTTAGGATTAGGTTTAGGCATAGGTTGAGATTTTCGGGTTCGGGATCGGGTTTAGGTTCGCATTTTCGTGTTTGGGTCTACGTTTAGGTTAGGTGAGTGGATTTAGGAATAGTTGTAGGTTTAGTTTAAGTGATTTGAGTTTAGGTTTAGGTTTAGGCATAGGTTGAGATTTTCGGGTTCGGGATCGGGTTTCGGGTTAGGTTTTCGTGTTTGGGTCTTAGTTTAGGTTAGGTGAACAGATTTAGGAATTGGCGTAGGTTTAGTTTAAGTGATTTGAATTTAGGATTAGGTTTAGGCATAGGTTGAGATTTTTGGGTCCGGGATCGCATTTCGGAGTAGATTTTCGTGTTCGGGTATAATTTTAGGTTAGGTGAACGGATTTTGGAATAGGTGTAGGTTTAGTTTAGGTGATTTGTGTTTAGGATTAGGTTTAGGCGTCAGTTGAGATTTTCGGGTTCGGGATCGGGTCTCGGGTTAGGTTTTCGAGTTTGGGTCAAGGTTTAGGTTAGGTGAATGGATTTAGGAATAGGTGTAGCTTTAGTTTAAGTGATTTGACCTTAGGATTAGGTTTCGGCATATGTTGATATTTTCGGGTTTGGGATCGGGTTTTGGGTTAGGTTTTCGTGGTTGGGTCTAAGTTTAGGTTAGGTGAATGGGTTTAGGAATAGGTGTAGGTTTAGTTTCGGTGATTTGAATTTAGGATTAGGTTTAGGCATAGGTTGACATTTTCGGGTTCGGGATAGGGTTTTGGGTTAGGTTTTCGTGGTTGGGTCTAGGTTTATGTTAGGGGAATGGAATTAGGAATAGGTGGAGGTTTAGTTTACGTGATTTGAGTTTAGGATTAGGTTTAGGCATAGGTTGAGATTTTCGAATTCGGGATCGGTTTTCAGGTTAGGTTTTCGTGTTTGGGTCTAAGTTTAGGTTAGGTGAATAGATTGAGGAATAGGTGTAGGTTTAGTTTTGGTGATTTGAGTTTAGGATTAAGTTTAGGCATAGGTTGAGATTTTCGGGTTCGGGATCGGGTTTCGGGTTTGGTTTTCGTGTTTGGGTCTAAGTTTCGGTTAGGTGAATGGATTTAGGAATAGGTGTAGGTTTAGTTTAAGTGATTTGAGTTTAGGATTAGGTTTAGGCATAGGTTGAGATTTTCGGGTTCGGGATCGGGTTTCGGGTTAGGTTTTCATGTTTGGGTCTAGGTTTAGGTTAGGTGAATGGATTTAGGAATTGGTGTAGGTTTATTTTAAGTGATTTCAGATTAGGATTAGGTTTAGGCATAGGTTGAGACTTTTGGGTTTGGGATCAGGTTTCGGGTTAGGTTTTCGTGGTTGGGTCTAGCTTTAGGTTAGGCGAATGGATTTAGGAATAGGTGTAGGTTTAGTTTCCGTGATTTGAGTTTACGATTAGGTTTAGGCATAGGTTGAGATTTTCGGATTCGGCATCGGGTTTCGGGTCGCATTTTCGTGTTTGGGTCTAAGTTTAGGTTAGGTTAATGGATTTAGGAATAGGTGTAGGTTTAGTTTAGGTGATTTGAGTTTAGGATTAGGTTTAGGCATAGGTTGAGATTTTCGGGTTCGGGATGGGGTTTCGGGTTAGGTTTTCGTGTTTGGGTCTAAGTTCAGGTTAGGTGAGTGGATTTAGGAATAGGTGTAGGTTTAGTTTTAGTGATTTGAGTTTAGGATTAGGTTTAGACATGTTGAGATTTTCGGGTTTGGGATCGAGTTTCTGGTTAGGTTTTCGTGTTTGGGTCTAAGTTTAGGCTAGGCGAATGGATTTAGGAATATGTGTGGTGTTCGCTCGCCTCAAGTGGAAGGCTGCGATGTAGTAATAAAGCTCGGTAAGACCGAGGTCGATCCACAGGAAAATAGAAACAATCTCCAAACTACTCCAGCAACTCAGTTTCTGGAAGAAAATCAGATTAATTGGGTAATTAACTAAAACAGTAACTTTAATAGAAAATCAGTAATTCAAAGTACTAAGGCATTCATGGATCCACTTGTAGCAATCCCATGTCAATTCAATCAATCCAAGTAGAAAACACAACTAGATTTGAAGTCCTATCTCTCATCTAGTTGGAAAATAAAGCATTCACACACATTCAATCCAAATCAAGTTGAACTTCCAAGTTCTAGTCCCATTAAAACAATGTAGAATTCAAAACCATAGCCTATGGAGTAACAGCCATGCCTATGGACCATGGCCTACTCAAGGGTTACTATAATTCGAATCTTAACAAGCATTATATGATAATCTCAAAGAATTGCAAGGAACTCATGTCCGGAGCACATGAACTCTCATAAAACATCTCAAACTACCACTTTAAGAAACTAGAACATGAAAAAAAAAAAATCAAACTTGAATAGAAATAACTTGAATTAAACTGAATCCAACATGGAATTGGCTACAAGCTTCACCTCTCAGCCTTAGCTGAGAGGTTCTAGCCGAGCATATTCATGCTTCAACTAAAAACTCTTAATAAAAGCATAAAACTAGAAAAACTGGAAATAAAAGAGTTGCAGACGCTCCACGACAGCTTCCTCTCTCCAAAACCACGTCCCTTTAGCTTCTATGATGACCTAGGAAGAGCCCCTAGGTGTCCTTTTATAGTAAGAAAGCTCCCTCGCGTCGGAAACCTCTAGAATTTGCGAAAGGTTACGCAGTGCGCAGCAAATTTCGGAGTCCCGATTTAGAAAGGACTCAGTTTACGCAGAGCCGACCGGTCTAGACTGGTCGGACTAGCCTTTTCAACCATCCAGGGAGTGCAGCCGACCGGTCAAGACCGGTCGGGCTTGTTTTAACAAGATGGACAGCGTGCATAGCCAACCGGTTAAGACCGGTCGGACTTCATTCTAACCTCCAGTGTACATGGCCGACCGGTCAAGACCGGTCGGTCTGTTCTTCACTTTGATTAGCAAACGTGGCCGACCGGTCAAGATCGGTCGGACCCTCTTCACTTTGTTCTTCTTTCTTTGTTTTCTCCTCTTTTTTCCTTCTTTCTCTTCTCCTTGCTTTCTTCTTTCTTCGGTCCTCTTTCATCCTTCATCCAATAGCTCCAAATGCTTTCTTATAATCCCTAATTGAATGAAGTCCGCTCTCATCCCCTATAATCACAAAACATGTGTTAGATGGGCCCTTAAATTAGTGAAAATCATGCAAATCATGTCATGTAATGGGCAATGTGATGTATAAATTGGAGGGTCAACACACCCCCCAACCAGCTTTTTGCTAGTCCCGAGCAAAGCATGCGTGAAACAATTTCAAACCTCCAAACTCAACTCTCCTTCAGAACCCATGATTCTATCCATTCCAAGGTGTATAAGTATAAAATTTGGAAAAATTAGGTGATAGAAGCTGAAACCTTGGACTCTCAAAACATAAAAGGTGTCTACATGAAATTCCCGCTGATTGATTGATAAATAGAAGAACTCGAACAAATTCAACCTAGTGTGCATAGTGAAAGTTCATCTCATGAGTTCCTGGGATCATCTTCTTCATAGATTAAGTAAACCAAGGATTTTAAGGTGCACAGAGCAACAACAAGCCTATGACAGGAATTTGCCTTACCGTCCTTCCGACGGCTTTCACACTACGTCCCATTTCCGGCTTTGGTTACGGTTCGACCATCCCCCGGTTGGTAATAGGTAGCCCTTTTCGGAAAGTTCCACCATTTTTCTTTCCTTCCCGATTTCAACCTTTCTTTCCTTTTTCTTTTAAATTAGATAGGATTTTTAAAAATCCATATCTGTCATTATTTTCCCATGGACAAGGATGGACAAAATACCCCGGCTTGGCTGCTCAACACCTTTAAATCAAAGTCTAGCTAATCCACAAATCACATAAACCTGTCAACTCATGAAAATCGTGTAATGTGAACTTGGTGTAAAGGTGTTCAAATTTTCTATCAATCACAACAATAGGGAAACTAACATAGAAAACCATTATGTCGGAAGAAATTCAAGACCTACAACATCACACACTTCGTATTTCCTCTTCTTATACTCATAGCAACTCAAATGTATAGAAATAAGATTTTCTAAAAGAGTTTTGAGATGTTTAGAAAATTCGAAAAAATTTTGTGCATATGAAGCTCGGAATGTTGCAATATGCTAGATGAGGAATCTCATCTCACCCCCCAACCAAATCTTGCATTGTCCGCAATGTAAAAGATATGCAATTAGCATGAACATGAGAGCAATAGTAAAATAGGAGAGTGAGAAAAATACTACCTGACAGAGCGATCATGGAAGTCTGCAACTTCAATAACTAAATCTTACTAAAACAGTAAAACTAGATAAACTAAACCTAATCTACGGAAAGCAGTAAAGATAACTAACCTGTCCTTGTAAAAAGAGGATCTCCATCAGACTAGGAGATCGATTATCATTATATCATCCAAAAGCACAAAGTTGAGCAGGATCATCAAGTGGTGTAACAAATTTTTCAATAGAACTAACCACCATCCTGCTTTGGAAAGTACATTGGTGACATTGATCATTCTACCCCATTAAAAATCCAGCTGAAAAATTTCAGCGGGTTCAGAATTGTCACATGTACTAGGAAAGGAGAATTGCATTGGTTGGAAATCATTGAATATGGATCTCCTTTCCTTCTTGTCTGGGCGAAAATTATTCAAGTATGGATCATCCCAGAAGTTTTCTTCGGTTTGAACAAACCAAAGAGATGTGGAGACTTGTATTTCTTTTTCACAAGTTGATATGATCTCCACAAAATCAGATTTCACCGGTGATACCACAGTTGATTTTTCAGTTTGGCACTTTGTGGAAGGAAGCTTTTTGGGCACCGGAGGGGTCTCCTTCAAAGCATGCACGATATCCTGAATCATGGGATCATCCCAATCTTCAAAATACGCTAAACACTCCTCTAGAGTGTAGGAGACTTCATCGGAGGAAGTTTTCAGATTTGGACCCTTTATGTTTTCCTCCTTCACAGAATTTTGTGTAGGTTGGAGTGGGTCCTCAACCTCTACACTTTCAGAAATTGGCCTCTCTGTAGGCAAGTCAAGCACCAATTCTTTCAAATCCTGCACAACAAATTTGTGTAAATCAGAAATTGGTGACTTGTTGAATGAATTTTCAGAAGTTAACACTTCCAAGGTCTTAATAAAATGAAATTTAGATTCATCCTTAGAATGTGTCAAACATGTCCCCAAACTTTCAGGTAGATCATGTTGGAAAAACCCCCCATCATCCATGGATTTTATCATGTTTACCCCATGGGGACCATCATTGTCGTCCCAATCCTCAAAGGGATCAAAGCTAACAACATTTAGAGGATCAAAATTCTGCCTTAAAGCGAACTCCTCTTCCACGATTGAATCAATCATATCAACCTCGTGGACATCATCATCATCCCTATGCCTCTTGCCCAAGTGAAACACATTCACCTCTAATGTCATGTTTCCAAAGGATAGTTACATCACCCCATTCCGGCAATTGATGATTGCGTTTGATGTGGCAAGGAATGGTCGGCCTAATATTACCGGTATTTGGGTGTGTTCGCTCGCCTCAACTGTAAGGTTGCGATGTAGTAATAAATCTCGGTAAGACCGAGGTCGATCTACAGGGAAAGAGGTAAACAATTCCAAGTACTCTAATAACTAGAATCTAAGAAGTTTAAAAAAGTAGTTTTTCACATGAAATAGGAAAATTTGAAAATAAGAAGAACTAGAGCATCAAGGATCCACTTGTAGTAGTTCAATGCCAATCCATTCATCCAAGTACAACACAATTAGAATCAAAGTCCTATCTCTCATCTAATTGGAAGATATAACATTCAAGCACAAATAGTCCCACTTAAATCTGGAAATCAGATTTCTAGTTCTAATGGAGTACATAGAACTTGAACTTGTAGCCTTCGGAGTAACAGCCATGCCTATGGACTATGGCATGCTCAAGGGTTACTACAATTCAAATTCAAACAACCCAATCATGGTAATTTCAGAGAATTGCAAAGAACTCATGTCCAGAGCACACAAACTCTCATAATTCATCTAAAAATCCAAACTTTATTCAAACTAGAACTTCAAAATCCAAAATTAAGAAAAGGGTACTTGAAATAAAAGAATTAAAGCATTGGAACCAACTACAAATTTCACCTCTAGCTCTAGCTAAGAGGTTAGCTAAGGAAAAGCATATTAAAACTAGAATTAGAACTAAGAAAAGGAAGAAAAACTAGCTGGAGGAGGCTAGGAAGCCTCCTATGACTTGAACTCCTTGCTTCCCACGTCCTTGCTTGATTTGGAATAGAAGAGAGCACCTCCTTTTATAGTGCAGCAATAGTACAGCAACATAGCAGAAATTGTTTCGCTTGGTACAGCTTAACCAATGGTCGGATTGCCTTCAAATTTGATTTTTTGCTTCCTTGTAATGTGATCTTCCTTATAGATGATTTAGATTTCCAAGATTATCTTCTGAATGGGCCCACCAATCACATCACCGACCGCCTCTCAAAATCGCGCACTTTGGGTACCTTCAGAACCAGTCATCTTACTTTCAACGCTCCGGAGTGTACAGATGTCGGATTGATCCCAAATTTTGAACATTGGTAGAACACTTCCTCCTCTACATGATAGAAGGATTAGATTGTCCAAAACAATCCCAGAATGTGGTTTGAAAATTAGAACACTTAGGGCTTTTATAAACTCTGCGCAGTTGGATCTTTCTGGATGGTCCATCTTTCTTCAACCGGTACGATCAAACCACACATCCTTTTGATCTGAAACTTTTGTGGTTATTCATATATGGATGTGATCTAAAAGATGGTCAAAGTAGATTCTTCATATCATCAATGATGGGTCACCTGGACCGGCCCAGAGTGGAACAGCAAAATCTGGAACTTTCTGGACAGTTCGTATTGTTTTGGCCACCACGGTCAATCCGTAGCTCCGACGACATTGTCCTCAATGTTGCAACATGCTAGATGAGGAATCTCATCTCACCCCCCAACCAAATCTTGCATTGTCCTCAATGTAAAAAGATATGCAATTAACATGAACATGAGAGCAATGGTAAAATATGAGAGAGTGAGAACAATATTACCTGAGATAGCCAGTTGATCAATTCTAGCATCTTCCATTGTCTCGATGAGACTTATTTAATCCTAATTGTAGAAAAATAAATCCTAACCTACCTACCTACCTTTGATAAGTCTGATCAACTACATGATCAAAGTTGAGCAGGATCTTCATGAATTTCAATAAATTTCTCATGAGGACCATCCAAAGTCCTACTCGACAGTAAACATGTGTGCTTCTTATCATTGAAGTCCAATCGTATTGTGCACCACATGCATAAAAGGAGGAGATAAGAGCAGCAAAAAGATATCTCCTCAAATTTTGATTTGGGTTATGATTGATTAAAAATGGGTCATCCCAATCAGAATTTTCAATGGGCTGAAGGACCCATGACGGTGGAGAGACATTCATCGAGTTTTCATTAGTTAAAGTTGTCTCTTCCACAAATTCAGAATTGTACGGTGCTTCCATAAACAATGGTAAAGAGTGTAAATCAGTGGAAAGGTGTTCATCAGGCACCGACACCGTGTCTAACAAAATATCCAACTCCTTAATCATCTCATCATCAAGATCATAAGAGTGGGCCAAGCATTCCTCTAGGAAATCGAGATAGTCGGATGAAGGGTCCTCATCCTCCCTTAATGATTGAAGAAATTCTGTTTCAATGGTAAGGAATTCCTCCTCTATAGAGAGGAGGTCTTCCAAAGAGAATTCTTCAGATTCAGTGGTAAGAACATTATCTAACATTGGTTGATCTTTGAAAATTTCAAATTGTGCCACCTCATCATCCAAAGGAATAGAATTTTCAATCAAAGGGAGGTCTACCACACTAGAATTTGGCATGTGTTGTTGGTGGAAGGACTCAAAAAGATCGACTTCGGTCATCTCTCTACCATGCATATCCTCTAGAGACTCATAATCATTATGCCCTTGGGAAAAAGAAACCATAGATTCATAACCATTCACCAAACCCTCATTGTAGGCAACCCCACTACCGCTTTCAAATTTAATGGATTCCTCGGGTTCGTCAACCGTCATTGAAATCTCTTCATCATTAAGTTCAAAGCATCCAAAAGAGATAGTAGACTCACCATAATTGATGATGACATTGGGATCATCGAAATCAATCTCCTTTAAAAGTCTATTCATTAAATCCAAAGGAGGTGGGACTTGGGTAGCCCCATCCTCCTCATTAGAGGGGATTGATTCGATGCCCCTAATTTCGGGCTCAACGTCTTCATAAGATGGTGAGGAAGCTTGATTTAATTGTTCATCCACATGCTCATTACATATTTCCTCAAGTATTTGTGTATACTTATCATCAAAAGAGGAAGATGTTTTAGGGTGATTGTTAATAACCATGGTTGGTTCCTCCCTTGAACAAGGAGAATGGTGGTTTTCCCAATTAAGACCGTACGCATTGCAGGATGAAAAGTTATATGATGGTTGATAGGCATATCCATACAAGTAATCACGCATTGTCTTAACCAGTTGGCTACTATTCACCTGTTCCTTTTGTTGTTGCACACCTCTTACCATAACCGGTGGAACACTCATGTTATTTTCAATCCGGTAATCACGTAATGTTTTTCCCGGATGATTATCTAATTTTGCTTCGTTCCGGTATTCCCCCATCGTCTTACGTCGTGTCTCAATATGTGTATTGTTTTCATTAATGTAATCACGCATCGTCTTACGTGGGGCGGTAGTGGAGTTTGATTGAATCTCAGAAAAATACTTATGCTTATAATGGTTCCAATCATAAAGACTTTCAATTTCATGGTCTGACATCTCATCTTCCAAAAGATGCTTATATGCACCATTCGTCCAATCATACATGATGAAATTTTAAGAAATTGAAAACTACCCTAATATAAAAAAAAAGAACAAAAAGAAGGGATATGGGGAGATGTTACCCAATAGAGTGAGATCTATGTCAGCAACAATGTCCTATAAAATCAAAAAAAAATTTGTTAGTAATCTAAAAAAAAATCAGAAAATCTACTTCTATAAAAACTGAAAATCCTACCTAACTAAGATTACTCTATAGCTACTAGAACAATTAAAACCGTTTAACTTTTTCCCCGGCAACGGCGCCAAAAACTTGTTCGCTCGCCTCAAGTGTAAGGCTGCGATGTAGTAATAAATCTCGGTAAGACCGAGGTCGATCCACAGGGAAAGAGGTAAACAATTCCAAGTACTCTAATAACTAGAATCTAAGAAGTTTAAAAAAGTAGTTTTTCACATGAAATAGGAAAATTTGAAAATAAGAAGAACTAGAGCATCAAGGATCCACTTGTAGTAGTTCAATGCCAATCCATTCATCCAAGTACAACACAATTAGAATCAAAGTCCTATCTCTCATCTAATTGGAAGATATAACATTCAAGCACAAATAGTCCTACTTAAATCTGGAAATCAGATTTCTAGCTCTAATGGAGTACATAGAACTTGAACTTGTATCCTTCGGAGTAACAGCCATGCCTATGGACTATGGCATGCTCAAGGGTTACTACAATTCAAATTCAAACAACCCAATCATGGTAATTTCAGAGAATTGCAAGGAACTCATGTCCAGAGCACACAAACTCTCATAATTCATCTAAAAATCCAAACTTTATTCAAACTAGAACTTCAAAATCCAAAATTAAGAAAAGGGTACTTGAAATAAAAGAATTAAAGCATTAGAACCAACTACAAATTTCACCTCTAGCTCTAGCTAAGAGGTTAGCTAAGGAAAAGCATATTAAAACTAGAATTAGAACTAAGAAAAGGAAGAAAAACTAGCTGGAGGAGGCTAGGAAGCCTCCTATGACTTGAACTCCTTGCTTCCCACGTCCTTGCTTGATTTGGAATAGAAGAGAGCACCTCCTTTTATAGTGCAGCAATAGTACAGCAACATAGCAGAATTTGTTTCGCTTGGTACGGCTTAACCAATGGTCGGATTGCCTTCAAATTTAATTTGTTGCTTCCTTGTAATGTGATCTTGCTTATAGATGATTTAGATTTCCAAGATTATCCTCTGAATGGGCCCACCAATCACATCACCGACCGCCTCTCAAAATCGCGCACTTTGGGTACCTTCAGAACCAGTCATTTTACTTTCAACGATCCGGAGTGTACAGATGTCGGATTGATCCCAAATTTTAAACATTGGTAGAACACTTCCTCCTCTACATGATAGACGGATTAGATTGTCCAAAACAATCCCAGAATGTGGTCCAAAAATTAGAACACTTAGGGCTTTTATAAACTCTGCGCAGTTGGATCTTTCTGGATGGTCCATCTTTCTTCAACCGGTACGATCAAACCACACATCCTTTTGATCTGAAACTTTTGTGGTTATTCATATATGGATGTGATCTAAAAGATGGTCAAAGTAGATTCTTCATATCATCAATGATGGGTCACCTGGACCGGCCCAGAGTGGAACAACAAAATCTGGAACTTTCTGGACAGTTCGTATTGTTTTGGCCACCACGGTCAATCCGTAGCTCCGATCGACACGAAACCACTTGGGTTAGTTCGGCGTCGAGCTCTTCTTCGAATAATGGATGTATTGGATTTTCAAATATCATCAAGATGGCTTCAGAAAAGTAGTCCAAAAAACCCAAAATGGGAATGGCCTGCTGTATGCAATCTGGAAGTTGAACTTTGCATGGCCGACCGGTCACGACCGGTCGGACAGGGCTGGCCGACCAGTCATGACCGGTCGGACAAAGCTGGCCTTGCTCCAGGGAGTGCATCTGACCGGTCATGACCGGTCGGGCCTTCTTGGCCGACCGGTCTTGACCGGTCGGACCCAGTTTTGCTTGTTTTTCTTCTTTCTTTTCTTCTCTCCTTCCTCTCTCTTTGCTTTCTTCTTTCTTTGGTCCACCTCGGGCCTTCATCAAAGGCTCCAAATGACCCCTTTTTGGTCTCTAATTGAGTGAAGTCCGCTCTCATCCCTACAATCACAAAACATGCATTAGATGGGCCTTTTAATCATGAAAACCATGCATACCATGTCATGTAGTGGGCAATGCAATGTATAAATTGGAGGTTCAACACACCCCCCAACCAGCTTTTTGCTAGTCCCGAGCAAAACATGCGTGAATAAGTTCAAACTTTCAAACCCAACTCTCTTTCAGAAACCATGTTTCTATCCATTCCAAGATATACAAGTATAAAATTTGGAGAAATTAGGTGATAGAAGCTGAAATCTTGGACTCTCAAAACATAATAAGTGTCTACATGAAATTCCCGCTAATTAATTGATAATTAGAAGAACTCGAACAAATTCAACCTAGTGTGCATAGTGAAAGTTTATCTCATGAGTTTCTGGGATTATCTTCTTCATAGATTAAGTAAACAAAGGATTTTAAGGTGCACAGAGCAACAACAAGCCTATGACAGGAATTTGCCTTACCGTCCTTCCGACGACTTTCACACTACGTCCCATTTTCGGCTTTGGTTACGGTTCGACCATCCCCCGGTTGGTAATAGGTAGCCCTTTTCGAAATTTTCCACCATTTTTCCTTCATTCCCGATTTCATCCTTTCTTTCCTTTTTCTTTGAAAATTAGATAGGATTTTTAAAAATCCATATCTTTCATTATTTTCCCATGGACAAGGATGGACAAAATACCCCGGCTTGGTTTCTCAACACCTTTATATCAAAGTCTAGCTAATCCACAAATCACATAAACCTTTCAACTCATGAAAATCGTGTAATGTGAACTTGGTGTGAAGGTGTTCAAATTTTCTATCAATCACAACAATAGGGGAACTAACATATAAAACCATTATGTTGGGAGAAATTTAAGACTTACAACATCACACACTTTGTATCTCCTCTTCTTATACTCATATCATCTCGAATGCATGGAAATAAGGTTTTCTAAAAGAGTTTTGAAATTTTAGAAAATTCGAAAAAAATTTGCGCATGTGAGGCTCGAAATGTTGCAACATGCTAGATGAGGAATCTCATCTCACCCCCCAACCAAATCTTGCATTGTCCTCAATGTAAAAAGATATGCAATTAGCATGAACATGAGAGCAATGGTAAAATATGAGAGAGTGTGAACAATAGTACCTGAGATAGCCAGTTGATCAATTCTAGCATCTTCCATTATCTCGATGAGACTTATTTAATCCTAATTACAGAAAAATAAATCCTAACCTACCTACCTACCTTTGATAAGTCCGATCAACTACATGATCAAAGTTGAGCAGGATCTTCATGAATTTCAATAAATTTCTCATGAGGACCATCCAAAGTCCTACTCGACAGTAAACATGTGTGCTTCTTATCATTGAAGTCCAATCGTATTGTGCACCACATGCATAAAAGGAGGAGATAAGCGCAGCAAAAAGATATCTCCTCAAATTCTGATTTGGGTTATGATTGATTAAAAATGGGTCATCCCAATCAGAATTTTCAATGGGCTGAAGGACCCATGACGGTGGAGAGACATTCATCGAGTTTTCATTAGTTAAAGTTGTCTCTTCCACAAATTCAGAATTGTACGGTGTTTCCATAAACAATGGTAAAGAGTGTAAATCAGTGGAAAGGTGTTCATCAGGCACCGACACCGTGTCTAACAAAATATCCAACTCCTTAATCATCTCATCATCAAGATCATAAGAGTGGGCCAAGCATTCCTCTAGGAAATCGAGATAGTCGGATGAAGGGTCCTCATCCTCCCTTAATGATTGAAGAAATTCTGTTTCAATGGTAAGGAATTCCTCCTCTATAGAGAGGAGGTCTTCCAAAGAGAATTCTTCAAATTCAGTGGTAAGCACATTATCTAACATTGGTTGATCTTTGAAAATTTCAAATTGTGCCACCTCATCATCCAAAGGAATAGAATTTTCAATCAAAGGGAGGTCTACCACACTAGAATTTGGCATGTGTTGTTGGTGGAAGGACTCAAAAAGATCGACTTCGGCCATCTCTCTAGCATGCATATCCTCTAGAGACTCATAATCATTATGCCCTTGGGAAAAAGAAACCATAGGTTCATAACCATTCACCAAACCCTCATTGTAGGCAACCCCACTACCGCTTTCAAATTTAATGGATTCCTCGGGTTCGTCAACCGTCATTGAAATCTCTTCATCATTAAGTTCAAAGCATCCAAAAGAGATAGTGGACTCACCATAATTGATGATGACATTGGGATCATCGAAATCAATCTCCTTTAAAAGTCTATTCATTAAATCCAAAGGAGGTGGGACTTGGGTAGCCCCATCCTCCTCATTAGAGGGGATTGATTCGATGCCCCCAATTTCGGGCTCAACGCCTTCATAAGATGGTGAGGAAGCTTAATTTAATTGTTCATCCACATGCTCATTACATATTTCCTCAAGTATTTGTGTATACTTATCATCAAAAGAGGAAGATGTTTTAGGGTGATTGTTAATAACCATAGTTGGTTCCTCCCTTGAACAAGGAGAATGGTGATTTTCCCAATTAAGACCGTACGCATTGCAGGATGAAAAGTTATATGATGGTTGATAGGCATATCCATACAAGTAATCACGCATTGTCTTAACCGGTTGGCTACTATTCACCTGTTCCTTTTGTTGTTGCACACCTCTTACCATAACCGGTGGAACACTATGTTATTTTCAATCCGGTAATCACGTAATGTTTTTCCCGGATGATTATCTAATTTTGCTTCGTTCCGGTATTCCCCCATCTTCCTACGTCGTGTCTCAATATGTGTATTGTTTTCATTAATGTAATCACGCATCGTCTTACGTGGGGTGGTAGTGGAGGTTGATTGAATCTCAGAAAAATACTTATGCTTACAATGGTTCCAATCATAAAGACTTTCAATTTCATGGTCTGACATCTCATCTTCCAAAAGATGCTTATATGCACCATTCGTCCAATCATACATGATGAAATTTTAAGAAATTAAAAACTACCCTAATATATAAAAAAAAAAGAACAAAAAGAAGGGATATGGGGAGATGTTACCCAATAGAGTGAGATCTATGTCAGCAACAATGTCCTATAAAATCAAAAAAAAATTTGTTAGTAATCTAAAAAAAAATCAGAAAATCTACTTCTATAAAAACTGAAAATCCTACCTAACTAAGATTACTCTATAGCTACTAGAACAATTAAAACCGTTTAACTTTTTCCCCGGCAACGGCGCCAAAAACTTGTTCGCTCGCCTCAAGCGTAAGGCTGCGATGTAGTAATAAATCTCGGTAAGACCGAGGTCGATCCACAGGGAAAGAGGTAAACAATTGCAAGTACTCTAATAACTAGAATCTAAGAAGTTTAATAAAGTAGTTTTTCAAATGAAATAGGAAAATTTGAAAATAAGAAGAACTAGAGCATCAAGGATCCACTTGTAGTAGTTCAATGCCAATCCATTCATCCAAGTACAACACAATTAGAATCAAAGTCCTATCTCTCATCTAATTGGAAGATATAACATTCAAGCACAAATAGTCCCACTTAAATCTGGAAATCAGATTTCTAGTTCTAATGGAGTACACAGAACTTGAACCACTAGCCTTCGGAGTAACAGCCATGCCTATGGACTATGGCATGCTTAAGGGTTACTACAATTCAAATTCAAACAACCCAATCATGGTAATTTCAGAGAATTGCAAGGAACTCATGTCCGGAGCACACAAACTCTCATAATTCATCTAAAAATCCAAAATTTATTCAAACTAGAACTTCAAAATCCAAAATTAAGAAAAGGGTACTTGAAATAAAAGAATTAAAGCATTGGAACCAACTACAAATTTCACCTCTAGCTCTAGCTAAGAGGTTAGCTAAGGAAAAGCATATTAAAACTAGAATTAGATCTAAGAAAAGGAAGAAAAACTAGTTGTAGGAGGCTAGGAAGCCTCCTATGACTTGAACTCCTTGCTTCCCACGTCCTTGCTTGATTTGGAATAGAAGAGAGCACCTCCTTTTATAGTGCAGCAATAGTACAGCAACATAGCAGAATTTGTTTCGCTTGGTACGGCTTAACCAATGGTCGGATTGCCTTCAAATTTGATTTTTTGCTTCCTTGTAATGTGATCTTCCTTATAGATGATTTAGATTTCCAAGATTATCCTCTGAATGGGCCCACCAATCACATCACCGACCGCCTCTCAAAATCGCGCACTTTGGGTACCTTCAAAACCAGTCATCTTACTTTCAACGCTCCGGAGTGTACAGATGTCAGATTGATCCCAAATTTTGAACATTGGTAGAACACTTCCTCCTCTACATGATAGAAGGATTAGATTGTCCAAAACAATCCCAGAATGTGGTTCGAAAATTAGAACACTTAGGGCTTTTATAAACTCTGCACAGTTGGATCTTTCTGGATGGTCCATCTTTCTTCAACCGGTACGATCAAACCACACATCCTTTTGATCTGAAACTTTTGTGGTTATTCATATATGGATGTGATCTAAAAGATGGTCAAAGTATATTCTTCATATCATCAATGATGGGTCACCTGGACCGGCCCAGAGTGGAACAGCAAAATCTGGAACTTTCCGGACAGTTCGTATTGTTTTGGCCACCACGGTCAATCCGTAGTTCCGATCGACACGAAACCACTTGGGTTAGTTCGGCGTCGAGCTCCTCTTCGACATGGATGTATTGGATTTCCAAATATCATCAAGATGGCTTCAGAAACGTGGTCCGAAAAACCAAAAAGTGAATGGCCTGCTGTATGCAATCTGGAAGTTGAACTTTGCATGGCCGACCGGTCACGACCGGTCGGACAGGGCTGGCCGACCGGTCATGACCGGTCGGACAAAGCTGGCCTTGCTCCAGGGAGTGCATCTGACCGGTCATGACCGGTCGGGCCTTCTTGGCCGACCGGTCGGACCCAGTTTTGCTTGTTTTTCTTCTTTCTTTTCTTCTCTCCTTCCTCTCTCTTTGCTTTCTTCTTTCTTTGGTCCACCTCGGGCCTTCATCAAAGGCTCCAAATGGCCCCTTTTTGGTCTCTAATTGAGTGAAGTCCGCTCTCATCCCTACAATCACAAAACATGCATTAGATGGGCCTTTTAATCATGAAAACCATGCATACCATGTCATGTAGTGGGCAATGCAATGTATAAATTGGAGGTTCAACAGGGTGCTAGCATCCAAAGCCGGTTGTGTGTCCAAGACAATAAAATCTACTGGGTAGTAGAATTTGTCAACTTGGACTAGAACATCCTCAACTATCCCCCTCGGTACACGGATAGATCTATCAGCGAGTTGCAACGTGGTTTTGGTGGGTTTTAATTCACCAAGACCCAATTGCTCATATACCGAGTATGGGATCAAGTTCACACTCGCCCCCAACTCTAACAAGGCACGCTCAATCCTGTAGTCTCCAATGATACATGAGACGGTGGGACTACCGGGATCTTTGAATTTTGGGGGGGTCTTTTGAGTGAGAATGGCACTCACTTGCTCAGTTAAGAAGGCCTTCTGCTGCACATTATATTTGCGTTTTGTTGTGCATAGGTCTTTTAGAAACTTGGCATAAGAGGGGATTTGTTTGATGGCATCAAGCAAAGGGATATTAATCTTGACTTGTCTGAAAATCTCTAGAATATCATGAGAATTTGGGAGAGATTTTGGGGCAGCCAATCTTGAAGGGAATGGTGCCATGGGCTTGTAAATGCGTTCCGGTTGTTGTGGGGCTAAGTTAGATCCATCTTCATCCTCAGAATTTACCGGATCATTAGGCTCATTGGCCTTCACCGGAATAGTTGTGTCAATTTGTTTACCACTTCTAAGGGTGGTGATGGATTTGGCTTGCTCCATGTTCTGGTTGGAAGGATTAGGGGTGCTCACTTCATGTACTTGCTTTGGATTGGGCTGAGGTTGGGCTGGAAAGGTCCATTCCCTAGCATTCAAGTGTCCCTTAATCTCATCAACTGAGGCTTTAAGCTCTTGGAACATTTGCTGATTCGATTGATTGATTTGCGTTTGCCCTTGTATAAACGCCTTCAAGGTATCCTCCATTGAGAATTGAGGTGGGGCCATATTTTGCATAGGTAGCCCTCTTTGAGAATTGGTAGGATTGCCCGTAGGAGCATTCTTCCAACTAAAATTTGGGTGGTTCTTCCAACTCTCATTGTACGTATTACCTATCGGTCCATTAAAAGGCCATTGATAACCATATGTGGCATTGGCGTGTTCATGTAATACCTCTTGAAATGCAGGAATTGTGGGACAATCTTGCGTAGCGTGTAAATCAGTGAGGCAAATCCCACATATGGTTTCAACGGCTTCATTGGACTTGGGAACTCCACTTTTACTAAGTTCCATGGCTTCAACCTTCCTTGTGAGGTTGGCTATCCTTGCATTCACATCGTCTTCCTCCTTAAGGACATAGATCCCTCCTTTCTCTTAAGTGGGCTTGGAGTTATTGGGTTTATCCGATGTATCCCAAGATTGGGCATTTTCAGCCAACATGTCCAAGTAACTCCAAGCCTCATCTGGATTTTTACTCATAAACTCGCCATTGCACATCATCTCCACAAATTGGCGCATATTGGAACTTAATCCATCATTGAAAAAGTTTATAATTCGCCAACTCTCATAGCCATGATGTGAGCAAGCAAGCAGGAGATCTTTAAATCTTTCCCAACATTGAAAGAAAGATTCACCTTCTTTAGCCGAGAAATTCATTATGGCCCTTCGAAGGGTGTTCATTTTATGAGCCGGGAAGAACTTTTTCAAGAATTCCCGGTTCATCTCAACCCATGACCCAATCGAATGTGGTCTGAGAGAGTGAAGCCAATCTTTGGCTCTTTCTTTCAAAGTGAAAGGAAAAAGTTTAAGTCTGATAGTATCCTCGGAAACATTGGTGTAATGCAAGGTGGCCAACACTTCTTCGAATTCTTTCAAGTGTAAGTATGGGCGGTCAGAATCTAGCCCGTGGAACTTTGGTAAGAGTTGAATTACACCCGGTTTTATGTCAAAGTTTCCACCGTTTGCTGGTAGAACCACGCAAGAGGGTGTAATTGTTCGGGCAGGTTGTAGGTAGTCCCGTAGTGATCTCATTGGAGGAACATTATGTACCTCATTCTCTCCTACTCCTTCCTGATTCGCGTTTGTAGTTAGAGTAGGGGGGGAGGATTCCTTAAAGGTGTTTGTTCCATACTCCCCAAACTTTCACAATGCTCTTGATAATTTCGGACTCGTCTATGGACTGACAACGGTCCAACTAGACCACCTTCAGATTAGAGACGATTTGAGTGATTACGTTCCCAACGGGACATAAACCACTCAACCAAAAATCAAAACTAATCCTAACCTAGAAAACTGAAATATGAAATTAATCTAAAAAAAAAAAAAAACTAAGTTAGAAAGGTATCACCTGATGTGCTTGAACTTAGAGAAGAATTCCTACAAAACAGAAAAATTTGTTAGTTCTAAGAAAATAAAAAAACCTATCTACTTCTATTTCTACAGCCACTGAACTATTTGAAAACCGTTATCTATCTCCCCGGCAACGGCGCCAAAAACTTGTTCGCTCGCCTCAAGTGTAAGGCTGCGATGTAGTAATAAAGCTCGGTAAGACCGAGGTCGATCCACAGGGAAATAGAAACAATCTTCAAACTACTCCAGCAACTCAGTTTTTGGAAGAAAATCAGATTAATTGGGTAATTAACTAAAACAATAACTTTAATAGAAAATCAGTAATTCAAAGTACTAAGGCATTCAAGGATCCACTTGTAGCAATCCCATGTCAATTCAATCAATCCAAGTAGAAAAAACAACTAGATTTGAAGTCTTATCTCTCATCTAGTTGGAAAATAAAGCATTCACACACATTCAATCCAAATCAAGTTGAACTTCCAAGTTCTAGTCCCATTCAAACAATGTAGAATTCAAAACCATAGCCTACGGAGTAACAGCCATGCCTATGGACTATGGCCTGCTCAAGGGTTACTATAATTCGAATCTAAACAAGCATTATATGATAATCTCATAGAATTGCAAGGAACTCATGTCCGGAGCACATGAACTCTCATAAAACATCTCAAACTACCACTTTAAGAAACTAGAACATGAAAAAAAAAAATCAAACTTGAATTGAAATAACTTGAATTAAACTGAATCCAACATGGAATTGGCTACAAGCTTCACCTCTCAGCCTTAGCTGAGAGGTTCTAGCCGAGCATATTCATGCTTCAACTAAAAACTCTTAATAAAAGCATAAAACTAGAAAAACCGAAAATAAAAGAGTTGCAGACGCTCCACGACAGCTTTCTCTCTCCAAAACCACGTCCCTTAGCTTCTATGATGACCTAGGAAGAGCCCCTAGGTGTCCTTTTATAGTAAGAAAGCTCCCTCGCGTCGGAAACCTCTAGAATCTGCGAAAGGTTACGCAGTGCGCAGCAAATTTTGGAGTCCCGATTTAGAAAGGACTTAGTTTACGCAGAGCCGACCAGTCTATACCGGTCGGACTAGCCTTTTCAACCATCCAGGGAGTGCAGCCGACCGGTCAAGACCGGTCGGGCTTGTTTTAACAAGATGGATAGCGTGCATAGCCGACCGGTCAAGACCGGTCGGACTTCATTCTAACCTCCAGTGTACATGGCCGACTGGTTAAGACCGGTCGGTCTGTTCTTCACTTTGATCAGCAAACGTGGCCGACCGGTCAAGACCGGTCGGACCCTCTTCACTTTGTTCTTCTTTCTTTGTTTTCTCCTCTTTTTTCCTTCTTTCTCTTCTCCTTGCTTTCTTCTTTCTTCGGTCCTCTTTCGTCCTTCATCCAATAGCTCCAAATGCTTTCTTATAATCCCTAATTGAATGAAGTCCGCTCTCATCCCCTATAATCACAAAACATTTGTTAGATGGGCCCTTAAATTAGTGAAAATCATGCAAATCATGTCATGTAATGGGAAATGTGATGTATAAATTGGATGTTCAACATGTAGGTTTAGTTTAAGTGATTTGAATTTAGGATTAAGTTTAGGCATATGTTGAGATTTTCGGGTTCGGGATCGGGTTTTGGGTTAGGTTTTCATGGTTGGGTATAAGTTTATGTTAGGTGAATGGATTTAGGAAAAGGTGGAGGTTTAGTTTACGTGATTTGAGTTTAGGATTAGGTTTAGGCATAGGTTGAGATTTTCGGATTCGGGATTGGGTTTCAGGTTTGGTTTTCGTGTTTGGGTCTAAGTTTAGGTTAGGTGAATGGATTTAGGAATTGGTGTAGGTTTAGTTTAAGTGATTTGAATTTAGGATTAGGTTTAGGCATAGGTTGAGATTTTTGGGTTCGGGATCGGCTTTCGGGTTAGGTTTTCGTGGTTGGGTTTAGGTTTAGGTTAGGTGAATGGATTTAGGAATAGGTGTAGGTTTAGTTTAGGTTATTTGAGTTTAGGATTAGGTTTAGGCGTAGGTTGAGATTTTTGAGTTCGGGATCGGCTTTCGGGTTAGGTTTTCGTGGTTGGGTCTAGGTTTAGGTTTGGTGAATGGATTTAGGAATAGGTGTAGGTTTAGTTTAGGTTATTTGAGTTTAGGATTAGGTTTAGGCGTAGGTTGAGATTTTCGGGCTCGGGATCGGGTTTAACATCGCATTTTCGTGTTTAGGTCTAAGTTTATGTTAGGTGAATGGATTTAGGAATAAGTGTAGGTTTAGTTTGAGTGATTTGAGTTTAGGAATAGGTTTAGGCATAGGTTGAGATTTTCAGGTTCGGGATCGCGTTCCGGGTTAAGTTTTCGTGTTTGGGTCTAAGTTTGGGTTAAGTGAATGGATTTAGGACTATGTGTAGATTTAGTTTGGGTGATTTGAGTTTAGGATTAGGTTTAGGCATAGGTTGAGATTTTCAGTGTTCGGGATCGTGTTTCGGGTTAGGTTTTCGAGTTTGGGTCTAGGTTTAGGTTAGGTGAATGGATTTAGGAATAGGAGTAGGTTTAGTTTAAGTGATTTGATTTTAGGATTAGGTTTATGCATAGGTTGATATTTTCGGGTTCGGGATTGGGTTTCGGGTTACGTTTTCGTGGTTGGGTCTAGGTTTAGGTTAGGTGAATGGATTTAGGAATTGGTGTAGGTTTAGTTTAAGTGATTTGAGTTTAGGATTATGTTTAGGCATAGGTTGAGATTTTCGGGTTCGGGATCGGGTTTGGTTTTCGTGTTTGGGTCTAAGTTTAGGTTAGGTGAATGTATTTAGGAATAGGTGTAGGTTTAGTTTAGGTGATTTGGGTTTAGGATTAGGTTTAGGCATCGGTTGAGATTTTCGGGTTCGGGATCGGGTTTAGGGTCGCATTTTTGTGTTTGGGTCTAAGTTTAAGTTAGGTGAATGGATTTATGAATAGGTGTAGGTTTAATTTAAGTGATTTGAGTTTAGGATTAGGTTTAGGCATAGGTTGAGATTTTCGGGTTCAGGATCGCGTTTCGGGTTAGGTTTTCGTGTTTGGGTCTAAGTTTAGGTTAGGTGAATGGATTTAGGAATTGGTGTAGGTTTAGTTTAAGTGATTTGAATTTAGGATTAGGTTTAGGCGTAGGTTGAGATTTTCGGGTTCGGGATCGGCTTTCGGGTTAGGTTTTCGTGGTTGGGTCTACGTTTAGGTTAGGTGAATGGATTTAGGAATAGGTGTAGGTTTTGTTTAGGTTATTTGAGTTTAGGATTAGGTTTAGGCGTAGGTTGAGATTTCGGGTTCGGCATCAAGTTTAAGGTCGCATTTTCGTGTTTGGGTCTAAGTTTAGGTTAGGTGAATGGATTTAGGAACAAGTGTAATTTTAGTTCAAGTGATTTGAGTTTAGGAATAGGTTTAGGCATAGGTTGATATTTTCAGGTTCGGGATCGCGTTCCGTGTTAGGTTTTCGTGTTTGGGTCTAAGTTTAGGTTAGGTGAATGGATTTAGGAATATGTGTGGATTTAGTTTAGGTGATTTGAGTTTAGGATTAGGTTTAGGCATAGGTTGAGATTTCAGGTTCGGGATTGGGTTTAGGGTCGCATTTTCGTGTTTGGGTGTAAGTTTAGGTTAGGTGAATGGATTTAGGAATAGGTGTAGGTTTAGTTTAAGTGATTTGAGTTTAGGATTAAGTTTAGGCATAGGTTGAGATTTTCGGGTTCAGGATGGCGTTTCGGGTTAGGTTTTCGGGTTTGGGTCTAAGTTTAGGTTAGGTGAATGGATTTAGGAATAGGTGTAGGTTTAGTTTAGGTGATTTGAGGTTAGGATTAGGTTTAGGCATTGGTTGAGATTTTCGGTGTTCGGGATCGGGTTTCGGGTTAGGTTTTCGAGTTTGGGTCTAGGTTTAGGTTAGGAGAATGGATTTAGGAATAGGTGTAGGTTTAGATTAAGTGATTTGATTTTAGGATTAGGTTTATGCATAGGTTGAGATTTTCGGGTTTGGGATCGGGTTTCGGGTTAGGTTTTCGTTTTGGCTCTAAGTTTAGGTTAGGTGAATGGATTTAGGAATAGGTGTAGGTTTAGTTTTAGTGATTTGAGTTTAAGATTAAGTTTAGGCATTGGTTGAGATTGTCGATGTTCGGGATCGGGTTTCGAGTTAGGTTTTCGAGTTTCGGTCTAGGTTTAGGTTAGGTGAATGGATTTTGGAATAGGTGTAGGTTTAGTTTAAGTGATTTGATTTTAGGATTAGGTTTATGCATAGGTTGAGATTTTCGGGTTCGGGATGGGTTTCGGGTTAGGTTTTCGTTTTGGGTCTAAGTTTAGGTTAGGTGAATGGATTTAGGAATTGGTGTAGGTTTAGTTTAAGTGATTTGAATTTAGGATTAGGTTTAGGCATAGGTTGAGATTTTCGGGTTCGGGATTGGGTTTCGGGTTAGGTTTTCGTGGTTGGGTCTAGGTTTAGTGTTCGCTTCCCCAAGTGTAGGGTTGCGATGTAGTAATAATCTCGGTAAGACCGAGGTCGATCCACAGGGAAGGAAGTAAACAATTCAAACTATCCTAATAACTAGAATCTTAAGAGGATTGTGAAATTGGTTTTGAACATAAAATAGAAAATCTAATAATGAAAAGATAACTAGAGCATCAAGGATCCACTTATAGCTTTCCTTAGATGCATAATTCGCTATGGTTTCTCATTCTCTCAACTAGAATCGATATTAAGATCTATCTAGCCGGATGATAGATCTGTTAACCCAAACAATCTGTTATATGTAAGGTCAATGCATAGGATTCACTCAATGTAGGCTGAGTTGAGCATGCTCAATTGCATAGGTCATTCCCCATTCCAAAAGGTTAAGTTCACAATCATAACCATCCTCAAGTCCTGTCACAAGACAAGTCTAGATCACGATTTGAACTTGATTCAAATCACATGCACATACATATTACAGAAATTCAGAAAAGTAGAACTTTGGTAGGAAGTCCCTACATGAAGATCATAGTACTAGAGCGCACTCCAATTCCTTGGATCATACAGGTCTAGACTGATGCAAACCAATTAAGAATTTAAGTAATTCTCCCAAACATCCATGAATCATCATAAGACTAAGAAAAACTACTTAAAGCTTGTATAAACTTCAAAACATAGTTCATAATCATAAATTCCAACTTTAAAACCAACAAAACGAATTAAACAATCTAAGAAAACTATAAGGTTCACCTCTTAGCTCTAGCTAAGAGATTAGCTAATGAAAAGCATATTAAAAATAAAACTAGAACTAAGAAAAGGAAGAAAAACTAGCTGGAGGAGGCTAGGAAGCCTCCTATGACTTGAACTCCTTGCTCCCCACGTCCTTGCTTGCCCTCGAATAGAAGAGAGCACCTCCTTTTATAGTGCAGCAATAGTACAGCAACATAGCAGAATTTGTTTCGCTTGGTACGGCTTAACCAATGGTTGGATTGCCTTCAAAATTGATTTATAGCTTCCTTGTAATGTAATCTTCCTCATAGATGATTTAGATTTCCAAGATTATCCTCTGAATGGGCCCGCCAATCAGATCACCGACTACCTCTCAAAATAACGCACTTCGGGTACCTTCAGAACCAGTCATCTTGCTTTCAACGCTCCGGAGTGTACAGATGTTGGATTGATCCCAAATTTTGAACATTGGTAGAAAACTTCCTCCTCTACATGATAGACGGATTGGATTGTCCAAAACAATCCCAGAATGTGGTTCAAAAATTAGAACACTTAGGGCTTTTATAAACTCTGCGCAGTTGGATCTTTCTGGATGGTCCATCTTTCTTCAACCGGTACGATCAAACCACACATCCTTTTGATCTGAAACTTTGTGGTTATTCATATATGGATGTGGTCTAAAAGATGGTCAAAGTAGATTATTCATATCATCAATGATGAGTCACCTGGACCGGCCCAGAGTGGAGCAGCGAAATCTGGAACTTTCTGGACAGTTCGTATTGTTTTGGCCACCACGATCAATCCATAGCTCCGATCGACACGAAACTACTTGGGTTAGTTCGGCGTTGAGCTCCTCTTCGACATGGATGTGTTGGATTTCCAAATATCATCAATATGGGCCCATAAAACTGGTCCGAAAAATTAGAAACGGGAATGGCCTGCTGTCTGGAATCTGGAACCTGGAATTTGCATGGCCGACCGGTCAAGACCGGTCGGACAGGGCTGGCCGACCGATCAAGACCGGTCGGGGCCTGTTCCAGCAACTTCTGTAGAGGGCAGTAGTGTTGGCCGACCGGTCTTGACCGGTCGGACCCCATTTTCTGCTTTATTTCTTCTTTCTTCTCTTTACTTCTTTCTCCCTCATCCTCCTCTCTTTCTTCAGCATTCTTTGGTCCACCTTGGGCCTTCATCAAAGGCTCCTAAATGTGCCCTTTTGGTTATCAATTGGGCAAAGCAACTCTCATTCCTACAACCACAAAACATGTATTTGATTAGTCTTTAAATCATGAAAATCTTGCATAATGAGTGATGAATTGGGGTTAGAATATGCACAATTAAGAGCTCAACATTTAGGTTAGGTGAATGGATTTGGGAATAGGTGGAAGTTTTGTTTACGTGATTTGAGTTTAGGATTAGGTTTAGGCATAGGTTGAGATTTTCGGATTCGGGATCGGGTTTCGGGTTAGGTTTTCGTATTTGGGTCTAAGTTGAGGTTAGGTGAATGGATTTAGGAATAGGTGTAGGTTTAGTTTAGGTGATTTAAGTTTAGGATTAGGTTTAGGCATAAGTTGAGATTTTCGGGTTCGGGATCGGGTTTAGGGTTAGGTTTTCGTGTTTGGGTCTAAGTTTAGGTTAGGTGAATGGATTTAGGAATAGGTGTAGGTTTAGTTTAATTGATTTCAGATTAGGATTAGGTTTAGGCATAGGTTGAGATTTTTGAGTTCGGGATCGGGTTTCGGGTTAGGTTTTCGTATTTGGGTCTAAGTTTAGGTTACGTGAATGGATTTAGGAATAGGTGTAGGTTTAGTTTCCGTGATTTGAGTTTACGATTAGGTTTAGGCATAGGTTGAGATTTTCGGATTCGGAATCGGGTTGCGGGTCGCATTTTCGTGTTTGGGTCTAAGTTTAGGTTAGGTAAATGGATTTAGGAATAGGCGTAGGTTTAGTTTAGGAGATTTGAGTTTAGGAATAGGCTTAGGCATAGGTTGGGATTTTCGGGTTCGGGATCGGGTTTCGGGTTAGGTTTTCATGTTTGGGTGTAAGTTTAGGTTAGGTGAATGGATTTAGGAATAGGTGTAGGTTTAGTTTAAGTGATTTGAGTTTAGTATAAGGTTTAGGCATATGTTGAGATTTTCGAGTTTGGGATCGAGTTCCGGTTAGGCCTTCGTGTTTTTCTAAGTTTGGGTTAGGCGAATAGATTTAGGAATATGTGTAGGTTTAGTTTAAGTGATTTGAATTTAGAATTAGGTTTAGGCATAGGTTGAGATTTTCAGGTTCGGGATCGGGTTTCGGGTTAGGTTGTCGTGGTTGGGTCTAGGTTTATGTTAGGTGAATGGATTTAGGAAAAGGTGGAGGTTTAGTTTACGTGATTTGAGTTTAGGATTAGGTTTAGGCATAGGTTGAGATTTTCGGATTCGAGAACGGGTTTCAGGTTTGGTTTTCGTGTTTGGGTCTAAGTTTAGGTTAGGTGAATGGATTTAGGAATAGGTGTAGGTTTAGTTTAGGTGATTTGAGTTTAGAATTAGGTTTAGGCATAGGTTGAGATTTTCGAGTTCGGGATTGGGTTTAGGGTCGATTTTTCGTGTTTAGGACTAAGTTTAGGTTAGGTGAACGGATTTAGGAATAGGTGTAGGTTTAGTTTAGGTGTTTTGAGTTTAGGATTAGGTTTAGGCATAGGTTGAGATTTTCGGGTTCGGGATCGGGTTTCGGGTTAGGTTTTCGTGTTTGGGTCTCGGTTTAGGATAGGTGAATGGATTTAGGATTAGGTGTAGCTTTAGTTTATGTGATTTCAGATTACGATTAGGTTTAGGCATAGGTTGAGATTTTTGGGTTCGGGATCGGCTTTCGGGTTAGGTTTTCGTCGTTGGGTCTAGCTTTAGGTTAGGCGAATGGATTTAGAAATAGGTGTAGGTTTAGTTTCCGTGATTTGAGTTTACGATTAGGTTTAGGCATAGGTTGGGATTTTCGGATTCGGGATCGGGTTTCGGGTAGGCATTTTCGTGATTGGGTCTAAGTTTAGGTTAGGTAAATGGATTTAGGAATAGGTGAAGGTTTGTTTTAGGTGATTTGAGTTTAGGATTAGGTTTAGGCGTAGGTTGAGATTTTCGGGTTCGGGATCGGGTTTCGGGTTAGGTTTTCGCGTTTGGGTCTAAGTTTAGGTTAGGTGAATGGATTTAGGAGTAAGTGTAGGTTTAGTTTAAGTGATTTGAGTTTAGGATTAGGTTTAGGCATATGTTGAGATTTTCAGGTTTGGGTTCGAGTTTCCGGTTAGGTTTTGGTGTTTGGGTCTCGGTTTAGGTTAGGTGAATGGATTTAGGATTAGTGTAGGTTTAGTTTAAGTGATTTCAGATTAGGATTAGGTTTAGCCATAGGTTGAGAATTTTGGGTTCGGGATCGGGTTTCGGGTTAGGTTTTCGTGGTTGGGTCTAGCTTTAGGTTAGGCGAATGGATTTAGGAATAGGTGTAGGTTTAGTTTAGGTGATTTCAGTTTAGGATTAGGTTTAGGCATAAGTTGAGATTTTCTGGTTCGGGATCGGGTTTAGGGTCGCATTTTCGTGTTTAGGACTAAGTTTAGGTTAGGTAAATGGATTTAGGAATAGGTGTAGGTTTAGTTTAAGTGATTTCAGTTTAGGATTAGGTTTAGGCATAAGTTGAGATTTTCTGGTTCGGGATCGGGTTTAGGGTCGCATTTTCGTGTTTAGGACTAAGTTTAGGTTAGGTAAATGGATTTAGGAATAGGTGTAGGTTTAGTTTAAGTGATTTGAGTTTAGGATTAGGTTTAGGCATAGGTTGAGATTTTCGGGTTCGGGATCAGGTTTCGGGTTAGGATTTCGTGTTTGGGTCTAAGTTTAGGTTAGGTGAATGGATTTAGGAATAGGTGTAGGTTTAGTTTAGGAGATTTGAGTTTAGGATTAGGCTTAGGCATAGGTTTCGATTTTCGAGTTCGAGATCGGGTTTCGGGTTAGGTTTTCGTGTTTGGGTGTAAGTTTAGGTTAGGTGAATGGATTTTGGAATAGGTGTAGGTTTAGTTTAAGTGATTTGAGTTTATGATTAGGTTTAGGCATATGTTGAGATTTTCGAGTTTGGGATCGACTTTCCGGTTAGGCCTTTGTATTTGGGTCTAAGTTTAGGTTAGGCGAATGGATTTAGGAATATGTGAAGGTTTAGTTTAAGTATTTGAATTTAGGATTAGGTTTAGGCATAGGGTGAGATTTTGGGGTTCGGGATCGGGTTTCTGGTTAGGTTGTCGTGGTTGGGTCTAGGTTTATGTTAGGTGAATGGATTTAGGAAAAGGTGGAGGTTTAGTTTACGTGATTTGAGTTTAAGATTAGGTTTAGGCATAGGTTGAGATTTTTGGATTCGGGATCGGGTTTCAGGTTTGGTTTTCGTGTTTGGGTCTAGGTTTAGGTTAGGTGAATGGATTTAGGAATGGGTGTAGGTTCAGTTTAGGTGATTTGAGTTTAGGATTAGGTTTAGGCGTAGGTTTTGATTTTCGGGTTCGGGATCGAGTTTAAGGTCACATTTTCGTGTTTGGGTCTAAGTTTAGGTTAGGTAAATGGATTTAGGAATAGGTGTAGGTTTAGTTTAAGTGATTTGAGTTTAGGATTAGGTTTAGGCAGAGGTTGAGATTTTCGGGTTCGGGATCGGGTTTCGGGTTTGCTTTTCTTGTTTGGGTCAAAGTTTAGGTTAGGTGAATGGATTTAGGAATAGGTGTAGGTTTAGTTTAGGGATTTGAGTTTAAGATTAGGTTTAGGCATAGGTTGAGATTTTCGGGTTCGGGATTGGGTTTAGGGTCGCTTTTTCGTGTTTAGGACTAAGTTTAGGTTAGGTTAACGGATTTAGGAATAGGTGTAGGTTTAGTTTAGGTGATTTGAGTTTAGGATTAGGTTTAGGCATAAGTTGAGATTTTCGGGTTCGGGATCGGGTTTCGGGTTAGGTTTTCGTGGTTGGGTCTAAGTTTATGTTAGGTGAATGGATTTAGGAAAAGGTGGAGGTTTAGTTTACGTGATTTGAGTTTAGGATTAGGTTTAGGCATTGGTTGAGATTTTTGGATTCGGGATCAGGTTTCAGGTTTGGTTTTTGTGTTTGGGTCTAAGTTTAGGTTAGGTGAATTGATTTAGGAATATGTGAAGGTTTAGTTTAGGTGATTTGAGTTTAGGATTAGGTGTAAGCATAGGTTGAGATTTTCAAGTTCGGGATCAGGTTTCAGGTTAGTTTTTCGTGTTTGGGTCTAAGTTTAGGTTAGGTGAATGGATTTAGGAATAGGTGTAGGTTTAGTTTAGGTGATTTGAGTTTAAGATTAGGTTTAGGCATAGGTTGAGATTTTCGGGTTCGGGATTGGGTTTAGGGTCGCTTTTCGTGTTTAGGACTAAGTTTAGGTTAGGTGAGCGGATTTAGGAATAGGTGTAGGTTTAGTTTAGGTGATTTGAGTGTAGGATTAGGTTTAGGCATAGGTTGAGATTTTCGGGTTCGGGATCGGGTTTCGGGTTAGGTTTTCGTGGTTAGATTTAAGTTTATGTTAGGTGAATGTATTTAGGAAAAGGTGGAGGTTTAGTTTACGTGATTTGAGTTTAGGATTAGGTTTAGGCATAGGTTAAGATTTTCGAATTCGGGATCAGGTTTCAGGTTTGGTTTTCGTGTTTGGGTCTAAGTTTATGTTAGGTGAATGGATTTAGGAATAGGTGTAGGTTTAGTTTAGGTGATTTAATTTTAAGATTAGGTTTAGGCATAGTTTGAGATTTTCGGATTCGGGATTGGGTTTAGGGTCGCATTTTCGTGTTTAGGACTAAGTTTAGGTTAGGTGAACGGATTTAGGAATAGGTGTAGGTTTAGTTTAGGTGATTTGAGTTTAGGATTAGGTTTAGGCATAAGTTGAGATTTTCGGGTTCGGGATTGGGTTTCGGGTTAGATTTTCGTGGTTGGGTCTAAGTTTATGTTAGGTGAATGGATTTAGGAAAAGGTGGAGGTTTAGTTTACGTGATTTGAGTTTACGATTAGGTTTAGGCATAGGTTGAGATTTTCGGATTCGGGATCCGGGTTCAGGTTTGGTTTTCGTGTTTGGGTCTAAGTTTAGGTTAGGTGAATGGATTTAGGAATATGTGAAGGTTTAGTTTAGGTGATTTGAGTATAGGATTAGGTGTAAGCATAGGTTGAGATTTTCAAGTTCAGGATCGGGTTTCGGGTTAGGTTTTCGTGTTTGGGTCTAAGTTTAGGTTAGGTGAATGGATTTTGGAATAGGTGTAGATTTAGTTTAGGTGATTTGTGTTTAGGATTAGGTTTAGGCATAGGTTGAGATTTTCAGGTTCGGGATTGGGTTTAGGGTTGCATTTTCGTGTTTGGGTCTAAGTTTAGGTTAGGTGAATGGATTTATGAATAGGTGTAGGTTTAGTTTAAGTGAGTTGAGTTTAGGATTAGGTTTTGGCATAGGTTGAGATTTTCGGATTCGGGATCGGTTTTCAGGTTAGGTTTTCGTGTTTGGGTCTAACTTTAGGTTAGGTGAATGGATTTAGGAAGAGGTGTAGGTTTAGTTTAGGTGATTTGAGTTTAGGATTAGGTTTAGGCATAGGTTGAGATTTTCGGGTTAGGGATCGGGTTTAGGGTCGCATTTTCGTGCTTGGGTCAAAGTTTATGTTAGGTGAATGGATTTATGAATAGGTGTAGGTTTAGTTTAAGTGATTTGAGTTTCGGATTAGGTTTAGGCATAGGTTGAGATTTTCGAGTTCAGGATCACGTTTCGGGTTAGGTTTTCGTGTTTGGGTCTAAGTCTAGGTTAGGTGAATGGATTTAGGAATTGGAGTAGGTTTAGTTTAAGTGATTTGAATTTAGGATTAGGTTTAGGCATAGGTTGAGATTTTCGGGTTCGAGATCGACTTTCGGGTAAGGTTTTCGTGGTTGGGTCTAGGTTTAGGTTATGTGAATGGATTTAGGAATAGGTGTAGGTTTAGTTTAGGTGATTTGAGTTTAGGATTAGGTTTAGGCGTAGGTTGAGATTTTCGGGTTCGGGATCGAGTTTAAGGTCGCATTTTCGTGTTTGGGTCTAAGTTTAGGTTAGGTAAATGGATTTAGGAATTGGTGTAGGTTTAGTTTAAGTGATTTGAGTTTAGGATTAGGTTTAGGCGTAGGTTGAGATTTTCGGGTTCGGGATCGAGTTTAAGGTCGCATTTTCGTGTTTGGGTCTAAGTTTAGGTTAGGTAAATGGATTTGGGAATAGGTGTAGGTTTAGTTTAAGTGATTTGAGTTTAGGATTAGGTTTAGGCAGATGTTGAGATTTTCGGGTTCGGGATCGGGTTTCGGGTTTGGTTTTCTTGTTTGGGTCAAAGTTTATGTTAGGTGAATGGATTTAGGAATAGGTGTAGGTTTAGTTTAGGTGATTTGTGTTTAGGATTAGGTTTAGCCATAGGTTGAGATTTTCGGGTTCAGGATCGGGTTTAGGGTCGTATTTTCGTGTTTGGGTCTAAGTTTAGGTTATGTGAATGGATTTATGAATAGGTGTAGGTTTAGTTTAAGTGATTTGAGTTTCGGATTAGGTTTAGGCATAGGTTGAGATTTTCGAGTTCAGGATCGCGTTTCGGGTTCGGTTTTCGTGTTTGGGTCTAAGTCTTGGTTAGGTGAATGGATTTAGGAATTGGAGTAGGTTTAGTTTTAGTGATTTGAATTTAAGATTAGGTTTAGGCATAGGTTGAGATTTTCGGGTTCGGGATCGACTTTCGGGTAAGGTTTTCGTGGTTGGGTCTAGGTTTAGGTTAGGTGAATGGATTTAGGAATGGGTGTAGGTTCAGTTTAGGTGATTTGAGTTTAGGATTAGGTTTAGGCGTAGGTTGAGATTTTCGGGTTCGGGATCGAGTTTAAGGTCACATTTTCGTGTTTGGGTGTAAGTTTAGGTTAGGTAAATGGATTTAGGAATAGGTGTAGGTTAATTTAAGTGATTCGAGTTTAGGATTAGGTTTAGGCAGAGGTTGAGATTTTCGGGTTCGGGATCGGGTTTCGGGTATGGTTTTCTTGTTTGGGTCAAAGTTTATGTTAGGTGAATGGATTTAGGAATAGGTGTAGGTTTAGTTTAGGTGATTTCAGTTTAGGATTAGGTATAGGCATAGGTTGAGATTTTCGGGTTCGGGGTCGGGTTTAGGGTCGCATTTTCGTGTTTGGGTCTAAGTTTAGGTTAGGTGAATGGATTTATGAATAGGTGTAGGTTTAGTTTAAGTGATTCGAGTTTAGGATTAGGTTTAGGCATAGGTTGAGATTTTTGGGTTCGGGATCGCGTTCCGGTCTAGGTTCTCGTGTTTGGGTCCAAGTTTAGGTTAGGTGAATGGATTTAGAAATATGTGTAGATTTAGTTTAGGTGATTTGAGTTTAAGATTAGGTTTCGGCATAGGTTGAGATTTCAGGTTCGGGATTGGGTTTAGGGTCGCATTTTCATGTTTGGGTCTAAGTTTATGTTAGGTGAATGGATTTACGAATAGGTGTAGGTTTAGTTTAAGTGATTTGAGTTTAGGATTAGGTTTAGGCACAGGTTGAGATTTTTGGGTTCGGGATTGGGTTTCGGGTTTGGTTTTCGTGGTTGGGCCTAGGTTTAGGTTAGGTGAATGGATTTAGGAATAGGAGGAGGTTTAGTTTACGTGATTTGAGTTTAGGATTAGGTTTAGGCGTAGGTTGAGATTTTCAGATTCGGGATCCGGTTTCGGGTTAGGTTTTCGTGTTTGGGTCTAGGTTTAGGTTAGGTGAATGGATTTAGGAATAGGTGCAGGTTTAGTTTAGGTGATTTGAGTTTAGGATTAGGTTTAGGCATAGGTTGAGATTTTCGGATTCGGGATCCGGGTTCAGGTTTGGTTTTCGTGTTTGGGTCTAAGTTTAGGTTAGGTGAATGGATTTAGGAATATGTGAAGGTTTAGTTTAGGTGATTTGAGTATAGGATTAGGTGTAAGCATAGGTTGAGATTTTCAAGTTCAGGATCGGGTTTCGGGTTAGGTTTTCGTGTTTGGGTCTAAGTTTAGGTTAGGTGAATGGATTTAGAAATATGTGTAGATTTAGTTTAGGTGATTTGAGTTTAAGATTAGGTTTCGGCATAGGTTGAGATTTCAGGTTCGGGATTGGGTTTAGGGTCGCATTTTCATGTTTGGGTCTAAGTTTATGTTAGGTGAATGGATTTACGAATAGGTGTAGGTTTAGTTTAAGTGATTTGAGTTTAGGATTAGGTTTAGGCACAGGTTGAGATTTTTGGGTTCGGGATTGGGTTTCGGGTTTGGTTTTCGTGGTTGGGCCTAGGTTTAGGTTAGGTGAATGGATTTAGGAATAGGAGGAGGTTTAGTTTACGTGATTTGAGTTTAGGATTAGGTTTAGGCGTAGGTTGAGATTTTCAGATTCGGGATCCGGTTTCGGGTTAGGTTTTCGTGTTTGGGTCTAGGTTTAGGTTAGGTGAATGGATTTAGGAATAGGTGCAGGTTTAGTTTAGGTGATTTGAGTTTAGGATTAGGTTTAGGCATAGGTTGAGATTTTCGGGTTCGGGATCGGGTTTAGGGTCGCATTTTCGTGTTTAGGTCTAAGTTTAGGTTAGGTAAATGGATTTAGGAGTAGGTGTAGGTTTAGTTTAAGTGATTTGTGTTTAATGTTTGGTTTAGGCATAGGTTGAGATTTTCGGGTTCGGGAACGGGTTTCGGGTTTGGTTTTCGTGTTTGGGTCTAAGTTTAGGTTAGGTGAATGGATTTAGGAATAGGTGTAGGTTTAGTTTAGGTGATTTGAGTTTAGGATTAGGTTTAGGCATTGGTTGAGATTTTCGGGTTCGGGATCGGGTTTAGGGTCGTATTTTCATGTTTGGGTCTAAGTTTAGGTTATGTGAATGGATTTTGGAATAGGTGTAGGTTTAGTTTAAGTGATTTGAGTTTAGGATTAGGTTTAGGCATAGGTTTTGGTTTTCGGGTTCGGGATCGCGTTTTGGGTTAGGTTTTCGTGTTTGGGTCTAAGTTTAGGTTAGGTGAATGGATTTAGGAATTGGTGTAGGTTTAGTTTAAGTGATTTGAGATTAGGATTAGGTTTAGGCATAGGTTGGGATTTTCGGTGTTCGGGATCGGGTTTTGAGTTTGGTTTGCGAGTTTGGGTCTTGGTTTAGATTAGGTGAGTGGATTTAGGAATAGGCATAGGTTTAGTTTAGGTGATTTGAGATTAGGATTAGGTTTAGGCATAGGTTTAGATTTTCGGGTTCGGGATCGGGTTTAGGGTTTGGTTTTCGAGTTGGGGTCTAGGTTTAGAGTTATGTGAATTGAGTTTAGGTTTAGGTTTAGCCGTAGCTTATAGGTTTTAGTTTTAGGTTTATGGTTTCGGGTTTGGGGTGTAGGTCTTGGAGACTCAACCAGCTCACAGATAGCTCCGACGCACATCCGGTTTTGCTCCACACAAAGCGGGCCTGTCCAAATGGCCAGGCCACCCATATTGTTGTTCATAGGAAATGGACAGCTTCATCATGGTCATAACAGCAGTTCCCACCTTCTAGGGACCCCCACTCAACATCCGGATAGCTCCAACGCACATCCATGTCTGCTCCATTAATTTCGAGCTAATACATAAGCATGGGCCTGTCCAAATGGCCAGGCCACCCATATTGTTGTCCATAGGAAATGGACAGCTTCATTATGGTCATAACAGCGGTTCCCACCTTCGAGGGACCCCCGCTCAACACCCGGATAGCTCCGACGCACATCCGGGTCTGCTCCATTAATTTTGAGCTAATACATAAACACGGGCCTGTCCAAATGGCCAGGACACCCATGTTGCTGTCCATAGGAAATGGACAGCTTCAACATGATCACAACAGCGGTTCCCACCTTCCAGGGCTCCCCTATGATCTTTATTTGTCATCCAACCTATTCATAAGATCACATGGATATGGATGAAGGGAAAACACAAATATCAGCTTGATCCAAAACTTCTGTGTCCTCCAAGAATTTTTCAATGATAGACATTCAGTTCACACTTGTGGTGTGGTCCACTTTAGGTTTTGATATGCTTCATTTTTGGGCACCATACCTAAAATATCCTGCTAAGATGGATGGATGGAGTGGATAAAATACGTAAATCACTGTGGGCCCCACATAGTTTACTCCACACAGATATATGCTTGATCCAAAACAGTGGACAGCGACGATGGGCCTCACAGGCAGTGGACAGCGACGGTGGGCCCCACAGGTAGTGGACAACGACGTTGGCCCCATAGGCAGTGGACAGCGACGGTGGGCCCCACAGCCAGTGGATAGCAACGGTGGGCCCCACAATTAGGTATTTCATTTTTTTTTAAATTTGTAAATCACAAATTTGGAAATTAAATTCGAAATCCCTAATTAGAGGATTTTAATTTCGAAATCCCTAATTAGGGATTTACTAAATCAGTGGGCCCCACCAAATAGTGGATAGCTAAGGCGAACCCCACATGCAATGGACGATGGAAAGCGACGGTGGGACCCACATGCAATGGACGATGGAAAGCGACAGTGGGACCCACCCACATGTATTGGACAGCGATGGTGGGACCCACATGCATTGGATTTTGGGAGTGGGCCCCACAATCAACAACAAGGAGAGAGGGAGAGAGGGGAAATAGAGGAAGAAGGAAGGGGGAGAGGGTTACCGGAGGCGGTGGCGGCGTACGGAGGTCGGTGGAGGCGAGTGGCTACCGGTGACGGTGGTCGATCGGCTGGGGGGGGAGGGGGGGGTGGTCAGCTGAGGCAGTGGGCCGCCGGTGACGGTTACTGCCAGCTGTCGGAGTTGAGGGAGAGGTGAGAAGGGTGGGCCGGCCGCGCGAGAGAGAGAGAGAGAGGAGAGAGAGAGAGAGAGAGAGACAGAGAGAATGAGGGAGGCCCGATCGGATAAGTTAAAAAGAGGACTTTTACCGACGAAATTTTTCGTCGGTAAAAGTACGTTTAAATACTTTTACCGACTAACATTTTCGTCGGTAAAAGTCCTCTTTTTTCTACTTGGCGGGAATCAAACATTAATACTAACAGGCAAAAATCGTCGGCAAAAATGACTTTAATTGACTTTTACCGAAGAACATTTTCGTCGGTAAAAGTCCTCTTCTTTAATTACTTGCGCGCGAATCAAACATTATTACCGACAGGCAATAATCGTCGGCAAAAATGACTTTAATGGACTTTTACCGACGAACATTTTCGTCGGTAAAAGTCATCTTCTTTAATTACTTGCACGCGAATCAAACATTATTACCGACAGGCAATAATCGTCAGCAAAAATGACTTTAATTGACTTTTACCGACGAACATTTTCGTCGATAAAAGTCATCTTCTTTAATTACTTGCGTGCGAATCAAACATTATTACTGACAGGCAATAATCGTCGGCAAAAATGGCTTTTACCGACGAATATTTTCGTCGGTAAAAGCCCTCTCTTTACTGACGAAATATTTCGTCGGTAAAAGCCAAATTTTCTGCTTTATTTTTTACCGACAGGTATCTTCGTCGATAATAAACCTTTTACCGACGAAATTTTTATTTCGTTGGTAATAGTGTATGGCGGGAAGCAAATCCGGCGGTGGCGGGAAACTGTAATGATTTTTACCGACGATTTCTTTATTTCGTCGGGAAAAATGCTTTTTACCAACGAAAATAATTTCGTCGGTAATACTTTTGTTGGTAAAAAATCGTTTTCTTGTAGTGTCATGTTCTTGGCTGTTGTCTCTCAAGTATCTTGCCTGCACTTCAATTACACTTCTTTTGATTCAACACTTGATTCGTATGATTTAGGTCGTGGCAACGACAATTCAAACACAAACAAGGGAGCTTTGCAAATCACCACTGATTCGAGCAATATTGCCATTGAGAAGAAGAACTTGTCCGGGAGGATTATGTATAAGAACACCTTCAAGCTATGGAAGAAGAAGAAGACCCTCACAATCATTGCATCCTTCAACTCCACCTTCAAGTTGAACATTGCTAGCACAACGGGAAATGGTAGTGGACCTCCTGGCGAAGGTCTGGCCTTCATTTTGACCAACAATTGGGATGTCCCGACGAACAGCCAAGGCCAGTGGCTTGGGATAGCGAATTCAAGCACAAACAGTTCCAGCGAAACTCACATAGTTGCGGTTGAATTCGATACTAGGGAAAGCCACATGGGT
The DNA here is from genome assembly GCA_003013855.2 of Liriodendron chinense. Classification (NCBI taxonomy): domain Eukaryota; kingdom Viridiplantae; phylum Streptophyta; class Magnoliopsida; order Magnoliales; family Magnoliaceae; genus Liriodendron; species Liriodendron chinense. Next base: position 210,770 of record PVNU02003655.1, on the reverse strand, counting down.
GATGGAGAAGGCGACCATGTGTGCATCAACATCAGTGGCCTAAACTCCATCGTCCAAGTCCCACTAAAAAGATGGGGTACTAATCTCTCCAGCAGATTGGATGTGGTCGCCAGCATTCGATATGATGGAAAATCAAGAAACATGACCGTCTATGTTTCCATGCCTAATGATACTAAACTTATCCACATAATTACACAACATGTGGATCTATCAGAACATCTTCCCGAAGATGTTTACTTTGGATTTTCGGCTTTAACAGGCAATTATCACACCCAGCTTAACTGTATAAAGTCATGGATTTTCTCCGCCGACAATATTGCAGGGAAAAATAAGACATGGATCCTGTGGATTTTGCTCGTGATTCTCTTGCCTCTTCTCTTCTGTGGTGGGCTTGCATCTTACCTTTGGTGGAGAAGAAAGATCAAGGGCAATATGAGGCTTCATGAATTACTGGGGATGCTCGAAAACTCAACAAAAGGTCCACACAAGTTCCGGCTCAAGGACCTCAAATCCGCAACCGCAAATTTCCACCTCAAGAACAAGCTTGGCCAAGGAGGGTTCGGGACTGTCTACAAGGGCTACTTGAAAGGAATCGATAAGGAAGTTGCCGTGAAAAGGGTGTCCAAGGACTCGAACCAAGGCGAACAAGAGTTTGTGGCAGAGGTGACGAAAATTAGCCGCCTCCGTCACAGGAACCTTGTGAATTTGATCGGGTGGTGCTACGAAAGAGGTGAGCTTCTTCTTGTGTATGAGTACTTGCCTAGAGGAAGCTTAGACAAGCTCTTATTTCCAATTATAGCTCAGCAGGGACTGAGATTTTACTGAGTTGGAAGAGTAGACATAAGATAATTCAAGGTGTCGCATCAGCTCTGAGCTACCTTCACGACGGGTGCAACCGAATGGTGTTACATCGCGACGTAAAATCTAGCAATGTGATGCTGGATAATGAATACAACGCTCGGTTGGGCGACTTTGGGCTGGCTCGAACCGTAAAATATGATGGTGGGATACACCATACCACGAATGTGATTGCCGGGACGCCGGGTTATATTGCACCGGAGTATTATCACACTGGTAGAGCAAGTGCGGAGACAGATGTGTTTGGGTTTGGGGTATTTGCCATCGAGGTCACATGTGGCCGGCCGCCCAGCAACGACAGCATTGTGGATTGGCTGTGGGGTTTGTATGGGAGAGGGAAGTTGTTGGACGCAGTAGATCTTCAGCTGCATGGAGATTTTGATGAGGAGCAGGTGGGCCATGTGCTTAAGTTGGGGTTGGCTTGTTGCCATCCAAACCCTAATGAGAGGCCATCCATGACGGTGGTCTTGCAGATGTTGACCGGTGAAGCTGGCCCACCAATTCCACCCAATGAGAAGCCTACTATCATGTGGCCAGCGGTGAGCCCTCTTCCTGAGGCTGTTGCTATTTGCATTGAGGAGTATTCCATTGATTGATGTCTATTTGAATCTCATGTTCTTCCCTGTTATATGGATTTGATAGAATAAGGGTTGGTCTTTCCTGTACGTTTTTTTCTTTTCTTTGTAAAGAATCTATTTAAAGGTATGTAAATGGGCACGGAAGAAAAATTGACCTCCGATCGTGGATAGTCTATGTTGACGGCACGGGCTATTTAAGTGTCGTTGATCACTACAACAAATCAGGCTTTTTGCCGTGAGTTCGTTTGTCGCTAAAAAGCTCAAATTCATCGCAAATGATTTTTTGCGACGAGTATTGCTCGTCATAAATTTTGTTGCAGATACGGCGTTACAAATTATATTTAGCGATGAAAACACAAACTCATCACCAATGAGTTAATTATTTGCGATGACCTAATAACTTGTCATAAAATATAGCTAATTAGCAACAAGTTGACACGTCGCCATTACACATTGTCAAACGTCGCTAAAGATGAAACTCGTTGCTAATAAAGTCGTTTTGCGACGAGTCCACTCGTCGTGAAAAAACTTAAACTCATCGCAAAATATTTTTAAGACAAGTGTTGTTCCTCGCAAATTTTGTCACAAACACGGCATCACAAATTATATTTAGCGACAAAAAAATAAACTCGTCGCCAATGACTTAATTATTTGCAACGACCTAATAACTTGTTGCAAAATATAGGTAATTAGCGACAAGTTGACACGTCGCTATTACATATCACAAAACGTTGCTAAAGATGAAACTTGTCGCTAATAAAGATGATTTGCAACGAGTCCACTTGTGGCTAAAAGTCAAACTCATCGTAAAAGTATGTTTGCGGTGTGTATTGTTTGTCGCCAATTTTGTCGCAAATACGGTGTCATAAATTATATTTAGTGACAAAAACACCAACTCGTCGCCATGATGAGTTGCGATGACCTAATAACTTATCACAAAATGTATCTAATTGATGACAGGTATAAGTCATCGCTAATATGCTTTTTTAAAATATTTTTTCTATTTTCTATTTTTTATGTTTTTTTTCATATTTAAACCAATTAATCCAACAAAATAACAATAACCTGTATCAATCAATATTCATCATCATCCATTGAAATATAACAATAATTTAATTTAATTAAAATAAAATTTATAATTATCCTAAACACATAAAAATATGTATACATATGTCCAAATTATCTAACAAATATCAATAACAAAAAAAAGAAACGTGTGTCCTTGATAATGCAATGAGGCCCAGGAAGATAGCACCAGTTTGTAAAAAATCTAAAAAATAATTGAAATAAATTATTATTAGTTACTATTTTACACTACTTGCATAATTTAAATGTAACATTCAACTTACCACTGAGGATGTGATTGAGATAGCTGCGATATGAGGGCACACACCATCTCCTCTAACTGAGCCTGTTTTGTCTGCATGATCTGCACCTCAGTCATAATTAGTTCAGCCACTATTGCCTCTGCTTGCTCGGCCCTCCTCACAGCCCCATCTGCATCAGTATGGCTACGATGGGTCAATGCAGGCACCTCCCCATGCCCGAGACCACGAGCGTAGCCAAATCTAGAGCCAAGGGCCTTAAAACATGCCTCGTCTGCTGTCAATAGTGCAGTGTCCTTCAAGTCGGATTGAGTATGAAGCTGTAACATATCGTTCTGCAATATTAATAAAGCATTATAAGTGTGAAATGAATAAGTAATAAAATAACTTTAAAATAAGTTAAAATGATTCTTACGTATAACTTCTCACAATGAGGAGTCACCCAGGTGCCCGTCATCTTCCTCATGTGTGTATTCCGATAGAAAGTAATGAGATCAGGTTCCTGCTGGGTCTCCTGGTCACACTATTCCATTTAAACGAGAAATATTATATTTATAATGTTATGATAAGTAATGCGATTAAGAAAATAAATTATTAAATTTAAGACAAATAAAGTAAATTATACCATCTCATTACGAAGCTGTACGGTTTCGAATCAGCCGTATGGTTCACCATAAGCTTGGAACGATTCTCTGTATTTATCTTGCTCCTTGCCTGCATTAAAAGTACAAACAAGTTATTACAGTACTTATAATAAAGTTATTGAAAACTAAACATTAATAAAACTTAGATTTCACCAAGAATGCATCAGACTCAAAAATGCTGCAAATTTTATCCCAATTCTTGAGGGAGATGCCATCAAACGGGTATTGTCGTGCTCTCTCACGGCCTCCCTTCTTCTTATAGTGGGAATGACACCGACTCTTATACTGCCCGAATCGATTGCCTAAATACATATTGAGCCCCTTTTTTGCATTACAGAATTCCATGTCGATGTTGAATTTATCTAGAAAAATAGTACATTACATGAGTCGATAATTTGTAAATTTAATGACACAATTATTTTAAAAGAAAAAGCTAAAATAGAACTTAATCTTCATTTGCTAATATCCGGTTGCGTATGACCATCTTATCCATATCAGGCACGGACTCCTAAGATCCACAGGTAAGGGGTGCCCACTTTCGACATATTATCCTCACCTAAGTGGTAAATATGGCCGCCCATGGTCCCATCAGCCTATACTTCCCTGGTGGAAAAGTGATCGGGGGCGCTGGCCTATCATCTCCAAATGCCTAACGAGAACAAGTCCTCATGGCCTACCACGTCTTTTTCTAGACATGGTGGAAGTTTCATCTACAAAATAGAAGTAAAACAATTTTAGTATATATAAATTGAACATTAATTAAATGTAATAGACAATGCCATATATACGGCCAAGTTTTCATTGAATTCCATAAAAATTCTACTTTTAAACTGTTTCCTAAAACCTGCCCAAGGTTTTGAAATATGAAAATATTCTAAAAGTAAGCACTTTTTTTGTAAATGGACAAAAAAGTAGGCCCCTATTGGAATCTAACTTTGACAACTCTCAAAAGTTGGAATCTGACTTTAATAACCCTTAAAAATTTTTAAATCATCTTATAAGTACTTTAAACATGTCATGAAGTCAATAAAATAGGTTAATCCATCCATCTATACAACTTATAAGGGCTTTCACAAAAATTTAGACTAACAGATAGATAGTCCGTCCTAGAATTTTCATTTACAAACCGTACATCTGAATAATCTGAAATTTTAAATGGGTGTCTACGACTATCAAATAAACTTCCAAAAAAAATATTTAGATGCAAAATCCACCTATTTCTTAGGGTTTTACCTCTGTAAAGGAAGAGAAATCATGTTGTTTAGCAGCAGTCTTAACACTCTCCGGTCCATGGTTCGAATTGTTAAAATTCTTCTGCAAAGAGAATTGCTCTAAAATTTTGTGGAGTTGTCCAAGGATGTGTTTTTTACCTCAAGAAAAATTATTAAAAAAATTGACATATATTTTTTATTGTTTGATTAGGGATACTAAACTGGTCCTGAATTTCAGCCCAACGATTGGAAATTCATGGAAAAATAGAAAAAAATATAATTCCAGCCATCTCACTCACTAGAGTTTAGTTTTTCCTTCGTCAAGTTTTATAGAATTTTCAGTTTAATCATTTAACATGATGGGAAGTCACTTTCGCCTAAGTGCTTGTTTCTAGGTTCAATAGCTATCCTAGCACTTTATTTGGGAAGTCTAGTGTTGAGTTTCTATGTTCATAAAACTACCCTAATTTCACGAAAAATCCACCTAACTGTTAAGTTTCTAATTTCAGAGTCATACCCTAAGGGAAGCTTATGTTATAGGTCCCAACCCAAGGCATAATTTATCTCAACTCATTCTCTGATACCACCTGTAACACTCCGAATTTAATTACTTCTACCATGTCTAAATGTAAACATAGGGATGGAATATATGAAAATCTTACTGTTCGCTTCCCCAAGTGTAGGGTTGCAATGTAGTAATAATCTCGGTAAGATCGAGTATCGTTCCCACAGAGATTTATGTATGGGTATTCTCAGAATTTATCTAAAACAACTTAAAATAGAGATTCTATTAAGAACTAAGTGATTTGGATTTAAAGAGTGAATGTGTAAGGTAATAATAATCTAAAAAGGCACTAGAGTGCCAAGGATCCACTTTTGATAAGTTTCAATGCATTAACACAACTAGGTCTCTCATAACTCAATCGAAATCGAATTCATATCTCTATCTGATTGGAATATAGAGCGGTCAAATTAACAATTATCTAAAACAGTTGCTTGTTCATTGATTCAATTCCCACAACAATGCTCAGGCCTTGGACACACTTAATTGTATAGGCCAAGCCTCTTTCCAATCTAGTTGAGATTCACAACCATAGCTTTTATCAAATCCTGTCACTAGACTTGACTATAACCAATGATTAGAACTCTAATTAAATCAAAATCAATCAGCAAACAACTATTTCAGATTATAACAAAAGATAAGAACTTTAGTTGAATGAGTTCTCACATGAAGATCTGGCCATTGTACACAAGGTAATCAAAGGGTCTACCATGCCCGGAGTCGATGATAGATCAATGAACTACACAAGCATAAACAATGCTCAGAAGATAAGCTACTAAGTTTAGAATCACTAAGAATCACATGAGCCCGGAGTCATCAAGAGACCAAAGTAAAGATGAACTAACACTTGATTCAAACTCATATTAAACTAAATTCTTCAATTAAAACATGAAAAAGAAACCTAGGTTGCATCAATCCATAAAAAACAAATCAAAAGCTTCACCTCTTAGCCCTAGCTAAGAGGTTTTAGTTCATCTCTAACATCCTTGAACTAAAAGCCTTAAAAACATAAAAACTACTAAAACTGGAAGAAAAACTAGGAAAACTTGAAGTAGAATCTATCTCCTGAGCCTCCTTGATGATCCCCATGTCCTAGCATGCCCGGGTATGAAGAGGAGTAGTCCTATTTATAGATTGGCGCGGAAGATTCCAGATTGCGCCAGGAATTACGCAATTGCGCAAAGAAAATCGAAACTTCACGGACACTCTGTTACGCTGATGATCGGTCGCACGACCGGTCTGAGCCTATGGACGACTGGTCTCAAAAACGCAAAATTCGTCCAGTGAGTTTTCAGGAATTCAGAACCCAGAGATTTAATTCCAGGACCAGTCGCACGACCGGTCTACGTAGTGGACGACCGGTCGCATGACCGGTCGTAATGGTCCAGCAAGCTTTTCAGTAGAGTTCCTCCTGTTGGGCGTTCGGACCGGTCGGACGACCGGTCCTAGGCTATGGACGACCGGTTGCAGTGTATTCGTCTGCCTTCTTTTCTTCTCTCCCTTGCTTCTTTCTTCCACCCTTTCACGCTTGGTCTTGTGATCTTTAATGCTTGTAAGTAGCCTCTTTATGTCTTCAATTGATAAATCCTCTCTCTTATTCCTACAATCACAAATCCATGCATTAGATTAGTCTTTAAATCATGAAAACCATGCATAATGAGTGATGAATTGGGGTTAGAATATGTACAATTAAGATCTCAACACTTACCCATACCAAATTGATTTATGGATGTCGGCGTCGCCCCATGGGATGGACCTACAACATCCGATGGTGACTGTTCGGCAGAGGAAGGATGGACAAAAGCCTGGGAGGAGGGGGTCTGGGTGGTGGGAGTTTGAGTGGTGGAGTCTGGCCCGATCGTAATTGGGGTAAGGAAGGTCTTGCAGCGGAAGTCTCACTGGGGGACGACTGGGCGGAGGCCAGTATACGTCTCTTGACACTACCACCAAGTGCCATGATTGCTAGAGCTATATATTCAAAATACAAATAATACAATTCAAAACACATAAATAAACAAACGACATCATACGAAGAAAATACCAAATATGAAAAAAAAAAACTTTCATTTACAATTTTAAAATATTATACAAGTTAAAACTTATATGGTCATTTCATGTATCATCAGCACTACATAAAAGTTTTACATCGTCATCTCAATATCTCAACTATCACTTTCATCATCTTCAATATTTACGTCATTAGCATCAACATACTCTGGGCCCATGTCATCCCTAAGCAACAGGTTGACATTATGATCATCATGTTGGATAGTCTCATCAACATTATATGACGTTCTCAAATCTTCATCTTCCTCCTCAACTTGTTCATCTTCCTCCACGTTTGGAATATCATACCAGTTTCTAGGCGGTACCTTTAAAACGACTTGCCAATTGCCTTTCAATTTAGTGTCTTTGAGGTAAAAAACTTGTTCAGCCTGAACAGCTAGTACAAATGGGCCATCCTTATACCATTTATGAGAGATACTAACACTTGTGAAATGATTGTCTCTTTGTATTCTCATTTTGTTATTACTAACATCCCACCAGTCATATTTGAAAAGGAAGACCTGATTTCCTCCACAATAGTTTAAAACAATAATATCCGTCAATATACCAAAAAAATCAAAGTGTAAGTTTTCTTCATGATCTCCGTTCACAACCACACCACAATTTTGAGTTTTACGATTTTCATCGTGCTCTTTGGTTTGGAACCTAATTCCCTTGACGATACAACCACTATACCAAATGATTCGTGAATCAAGACCACATGCTAATGAATACAATTCATTCATCGCTTCAATCGATTTATGTGCGTGCAATCGTTTCATCTATTAAAAATAAGTGTAAAAGAGATTAATAAATTATAATAAAAATTTATACACATTTATAAGGATTCTTAAGTAACTAAAGTCTTGATTACTTACATGTTCCTCAAAGTAATTTGGGAACTGTTGTTCGTGCCTCTGTTGCATGTTAGTTGTGCACTAGCTCTCGATATATTGCTTGTGTTCCCTACATATAAAGTGGATAAATGCTATAAATTGAATGAAAAACATGTGAAATATGAGTAAAACTCAAAATATCTTAACCTACATTAAGTAGTCATTGATCTCAGGGCTATTATTTAACATGTACATTCGTGCCTTTGCGAGCTCAGTTATGAAATTGCGGTTTTACCGCTTGTAGAGATACTCGGAGATATGCCTAATGTCCTAGAGGGGGGTGAATATGAATTTTTGAATTTCCAATTACAATTTAAAACTAATCAAGTCAATCTTATCAACCAAGATAATCACAATAACATTCAAGGCAATTATATGATGAATTTGTAAGTAAAGACTATCATAGGCATTTCATCAAACAGTTAGCATTCATGATTGACTAAACCATTCAACACATAGCAATCATTCAATCTCACAATGCACAACAATTTATAGTGGTTCGGTTTCCCTACTCCACTCCCGGTTCACGATCTCAACCAATGAGACCACCAGATTTCACTATAGTCGTGGTTTTAAATCAGGTTAACCATCAACCTTAACATCCTTTGATCTAGGACCGCGTTTACCATCCGCCGATGGCCCAATTTAGGGACTTGACGAATTTGGATCTCAAACTCTCACCAATCCTAATCCAAGGACGGTCACGTACACTCCCACCGGAGTTTCCCAATCCAGGGAATAGTGATTCAATAAATGGACTCTCAAATACTAGACATACCTAGACGATTGAGCCCCGATTTAATGCATTTGATGAGTAGCTTCAGCTCCACGTGCTTCAGCTTCTCTTTATGCTCCCAAGATCAGCTACCGATGCAAATGATGTGATGAGGATTATGCCGGGTAGTTGGGAGAGAGATGGTCAAGTTCCTCTTGCCTATTCAATGCAATGGTTATGAGGGAACTACCAAACTTCAGCATTCAATGGCTATAAATGACCTCATATAGATATTTCGAAGGTAGGTCAGCCATGAATGTAGATCTTAAATTCATACTTCAAACCGAGCTTTGAATACTCGATGACAAGCCATTAATGGCTAGGTTTGAATGATAAACTCAAGGGACTTAAGAGCAAGGAGGGTAGGAAGATGTGAGTAAAGACTCTCTCTCTTAGCTCTTGATGGGTGTTGAAGGCATGCCATGAAAGACCACAAGTTATGGCTATATAGAGCCCCAAATGATGGCCCCAACGGATAAAAAACGGTCATGTCCGACCTGTCAGAGAGAGGTCTTAACCGGTCGAACGGACCGATCGAAATTCAAAAAGCTGGGCCACATCTGGGTCAGTCCGACCGATCGGCTGACCTTGCTGGAATAACTGCAATATGCAGTCCGACTAGTCAAGACCGGTCGGCTGCCTTTCTGGGATAATGCACAGGGGCTGGTGGACTGATTTTATACTACAGGCCGACCGATCAAGACCGGTCGGCTGTCCAGTTCTTTTGAGCACAGCAAGGTTGCTATCTCTTTTTTATATGCCTGGCCGACCGGTCGGCTTTCTTGGCAGCCCACATGAAACTCAGCTACTGGACAGGTCTTGACTCTTGGCCGACCGGTCAAGACCGGTCGGCTGTCCAGCTGAAGATATCACAGCAAGTGCTGTCTTGTGTTGAGGAGCCTTACCGACCGGTAAAGACCGGTCGGCTGTCTAAACAATATTATTACAGCAAGTTTGCTGGACCAAGTCCTTCAACACAGCAGTGGATCACTTTCAAAGATGAAGCATGAAGTGATTAGGTGCATGAAGTCCAATGTTTGGACATATGTTCAATTACGATTAGCACCAGCCATGGACCACAAGTCTGATCAACTTGTTTAAGGGTCGAGAGGGAATGGGATAAGATAGGTCAGTCATTACGTCATTCATTGATGTTTAGGGTTTCCTAAGGTCGATCTATATGCAACTTACCTGAGATATTGTTTCAGCTTGAGCTTGAGCAATGGAAGAAGCATAATCTTCAAGTCTTGATCTTCAAATCTTCGACCGGGGCTCACACGACAAGACGCGACCAACCAACACGTCAATTGACAAAATAAAGTGTACTAACAATCTACTCCTTTGTCAATTGCTTGACAAAACATCTAACCTAGACAAATCATGACTTCCTTATCATGATTGACCCTAAGGCAGAAAGAAATATACACCAAATTACATGTCTATACAGATATACAAAATGATCTTTACAAAAGGACATGTACAGACTCGATTTTCCTCAAAATCTCCCCCTCAATGCTTGCACCTACAAAGTCCTGCAAAAAAATATAATTGGACCTTCTAGGTGGGATGATTCTCTCCCTTTTTGTTAGTAATTAACAAGGGTTAGCCAGCAAAAAGATATGCCTAAGAAAGCTGCAAGGCTAGCGCCGAAAATATGTCAATCACATAAAACAGGGAAGAGATATAGAAACTGAAGCCCTGAGGAGATTTAAAGAATAAATCATGCTAGATATACAAGTAATCATTAAAGTATAGAGGGCTTATAGCCCAATCAACCAACCACCCCTCCAGATGTATATCCAGACACATAAAGAACACAAAGCATGAGCTAATTAGGGCGAATAGGCCCAAACCATCCAACCTCCCACAAATATTCAATAGAGGATCAAAAGCTCATATATATATATAAAAACAAGTATAACTATAGTGAACTGAAATAGCATCCATACATATACCAAAATGGGCAAGCAGCCCAATGTAGATATGCGCAATCCGTGCAAAATATACAGACAAACCCATAGAAAGATAGTGCATGAAATCCAGATAATGTCATTGGTCATACAAAAAGGAACCGTGACCAAGACATGAGACTAGTAATCTGTTCCATCTCCCAGATCAGGGGGTGGAACGTCCCCATGCGCCGCACGCTCCCACATCTCTATCCGCCTCTCCAACTGTGCGAGGCGAGTCACAAGGGCCTCTTGCTGTACAAGAATGGTGGCTTGCCCCTGCAAAAGCTGCTGCTCACTCTGCTCAATCCCGTCGAGCCGCTGAAATAGATGCTCCTTAAGCTGACGAAGCTCAGCAATGTACGAAGGAGGATCCTCGGAAGGGGATCGACGTCGAGAAAAACCTCTAGGAGATGTACTGAATCGACCCAGAGCAGCCCGAGGATCGAGGGAGGGATCAGAGGAAGGAGCTGAAGGTGAAGTCTGGGAGGGGCCAGTGGAGGCAGGTGGAGCCTCAGGCTGGGACTACCCTGCCGGATCCTGCTGCTGATCCTGCAAAAGACGACGCTGGATGGCTTCTTTTGTAAGCTCCATACGAGCAACGATGGTGCGGTTTATAATAATGGGCTTGTGAACTTTATCAGAACCAACAATGTCAATTGCTTCAGCCAATTTGCAGATGAGATGCCCAAAAGGAAGACTAGAGGAGTTTTCATCATCTCGTAAGATAACCTGGTGAATGGTGGACATGATCCGGGATGGGAGGCAAAGTGGATGACCCTGACCAACGCGATAGAGCAGACGAAACATGGTTTCAGTGACATCTGCCTTGTTGCTCTTCCGAGGATATACATTGCGGAAGAACAGGTTGTGAAGAATGCGGAAATCCCATAACATGGAGGACGCCCGAAGTGTACCTCTGACCCGTTGGGGTGTCTCATCACCACAGAGAAATTTGGCAATAATGTTGTTAGGTTTGGGACCCAGCGAGGCAAAATTAAAAGGAGACTCCTCAACAATGGAAACTCCAACGAATTCAGAAATGGATTTCAACATAAAAACGCACAGCCGATCACCAACCTCAACTTTAAAAGAGGGGGGAGAGGCAGTGACATGGACACAGGAGATATAGAACTTTTGAACTACGTCAAACTGGACAGGGCCCCCCATGTGGAGTACGGGACCCCAATTTATAGCGTTCAACATGGAAAGGACATTATATTCGGCCAAGTCATCCAAATTTTTGAACTTTTCACACACCACCTCTTTGTCCTTGAAGTCATCCTAATGGGTGAAATGAGATGAGACATTTTTACCCAAGGATTGAGATTTAAGAGGGGGAACGGAAGATGAGGCAGCCCCTTGCCCTTTTGAAAGGGTTTTCTTTTATTTTAAGGGGCGAGGAGGAGGTTTAGCTTTTGCCTTAAACCGAACACTCCGCCTCAAGGGGAGCTCATCTTCACTCTCTTGGGAAGACATTGAAGACACAGCAAAACACCCTAAACCACTCCTAGATATGAAAGGAAGGGATTTAACAAAGAAGGATGAGAGTGAATCCATTACCTATGGAATGAGAATGGAGAGGAGCAATGTAAAGGAGGTTAGAAACTCTAATCTTACTAAAAATCACCTTGGAATCACCTTGGAATGCAAGAGGGGGAGCTGGAGCAGCAAGTGGAGGTGAGAAAATGGAAGAATAAGTGACCTAAATGAGCTCCAACTGTTTATAATGACCCCCCCACGGACGGGCTGACGCGCGAGCAGACCGGTCTAGGGTTGCACGACCGGTCTTGACCGGTCGTGTGGAGTGAATAGGTTTGACCAGCTATGACTGATGGCAGCCCGACCGGTCTTGACCGGTCGGATGGCGTGAATTACTTGAGTCCAGACAGGTCTCGATGAAGCCCGACCGGTCTTGACCGGCGGACTAGTCGGCTGGCAAATTTGAACAGCAGCAGAGGAATTCTGCACTGGATTTGCTGGATAGAAAGTTTGTCCTTTGGACAGACCATTATTTTTTAAAGCCAAGTACCCTTACTAAGGATACAACACCCATGGTCATGGTGTACCAAGGTACAACCCAACACAAAATGAGGGACCCTTAAAGGTCCAGATTTATCGATACAAGACAGAAAATGGGACAATGATCCCGGATATCCTTATAGAGCAATGAAAATAGAAGCAAAAGTCCTCAGATATACCTATATAGACCAGATAGAGAGGCTTAATCCTCAGATATTACCTGCAAAACATACACTTGTTAAGTAAACTAGACACACCCAACACCAATGGACTTCTGGAGGTTCGCAAAGCGAACTGAGTCCAAGGGTTTCGTTAGGATGTCGGCTAGCCGATTCTCGGTAGGCACATGTTCAAGAGATATTATGTGATCTTCAACCAATTCTCGAATAAAGTGGTGCCTAATATCGATGTGTTTAGTGTGCGAGTGCTGTACTGGATTTTTCAAAATATTTATGGCACTAGTATTGTCGTAAAATAGAGTCATTGTGCCTTGGATAATCCCATAGTCAGTCAAGGTTTGTTTCATCCATAATAATTGTGCACAACAACTTCCGGCAGTAATATACTCTGCTTCGGCTGTGGATAAAGAAATGGAGTTTTGTTTCTTACTATGCCACACCACAAGGCAATTTCCAACATAAAAGCACCCACCGCTGGTTGATTTACGATCATCCATGTTACCAGCCCAGTCGGCATCTGAATACCCTGCAATATCTGTAGATGAATCGAATGGGTACCAAAGACCGTATTCGGTAGTGCATCCTACAAACCGGATGATTCGTTTAATAGCGGTGAGGTGAGATTCTTTGGGATCAACCTGAAACCGAGCACAAGCACCTACACTGAATGCAATATCTGGTCTTCTAGCAGTGAGATAAAGAAGACTACCAACATGCTTCTATAAAGATGTTGATCTAAACTTTTTCCTGCAAGGTCTTTCGACAGTTTAACAGTAGTGCTCATAGGAGTAGTGTAGGCTCACCAGAGTTTAAGCCAAATCTCTTAACAAGATCTTTAGCATACTTGGCTTGGGTAATGAATATTCCGGATGCAAGTCGTTTTACTTGTAGCCTTAGAAACATGTTAAGTTCTCCTACCATACTCATCTCAAATTCTGATGTCATTAATTTAGCAAAGGAGATAGACATTTTCTCACATGTGGATCCAAAGACAATGTCATCCACATAAATCTGGGCAATCAACATAGAATTCTCGGCTTCTCTTATAAAGAGAGTTTTGTCAACGCTCCCCCTAGCAAAATCATGGTCTATAAGAAAGTGAGTTAGGCGTTCATACCATCCACGAGGAGCTTGCTTGAGTTCGTAAAGAGCCTTTTTCAATCAGTACACTTTGTGAGGATATTTAGGATCAATGAATCCTTTTGGTTGTTCAACATACACTTCATCAAGAATACCATTCAAGAAGGCACTTTTTACATCCATTTGAAATAGTTTGAATTTTAAAGCACAAGCAACAGCCATAAGAATTCTATCAGACTCGAGTCTAGCTATAGGGGCAAATGTTTCATCAAAATCAATACCTTCAATTTATGAATATCCTGAGCAACTAACCGAGCCTTATTTTGTATTACATTCCCAGATTCATCAGATTTATTCTTGAAAATCCATTTGGTTCTAATAACATTTTTCCTATCAGGCCTGTCGACCAGATACCAAACCTCATTTCTAATGAATTGTTGAAGCTCTTCTTGCATTGTAAGGATCCAGAATTCATCGTTTAGAGCTTCATCAGCATTTTTTGGTTCTATTTTAGAAGTGAAACACAGGTGACTGTTGACTACCTCCAACTATCTCCTGGTTTTGACACAACGCTAGGATCCCCAATGATTTGATTGAGGGGGTGATCCTTGACAATTTGTACATCACCAGGAGCAATGGGGGCACTTGGAGATGAGGGTTGTTTATCAGATTTGCATATCTCGCATATACCCTCATCTTCTTCTTCATCACCTGGAGACACTGATTTATCCAAGCTATCATCTACAGTCACATTGATTGACTCTTAAACTGATGAGGTTCGAAGGTTGTAGACACGAAAGGCTCTACTATTTAATGAGTACCCTAAGAAGATACCCTCATCACTCTTGGAGTCAAACTTTCCCAAATTTTCACGGTCTCTCAGAATATAACATGTATTACCAAAGACCTTAAAGTATTTCACATTTGGTGTCTTTCCACACCACAGTTCATAAGCAGTTTTGTTTAGACCTGCCCTTAAATAAACTCGATTTATAATATAGCAGGCAGTGTTTACTGCTTCGGCCCACAGATTTTGCACAAGATTCTTATTATTAAGCATAGCTGTGGCCATATCCAACCATACTCGATTTTTCCTTTCAGCAACCCCATTTTGTTGAGGTGTTTTGGGTGCCGAGAACTCATGGCGAATACCCAATTCATCGCATAATGCCTTCAAACGATGATCTTCAAATTCACCGCCATGATCACTCTTGATTCTTGCTACCATGTATCCTTTCTCATTGTGAAGTCGCTTCACTACTTTTTGGAATTCTTCAAATGTGTCAGATTTTTCTCTTAGGAAGGCGACCCATGTGAATTTAGAGTAATCATCAACGACTACAAAGAAGTCTCGTTTTTCACCTTGGCTAAGTACCCCGGTAGGACCAACAAGGTCCATGTGTGAGATCTATCACCTGTCATGTGTCAGACCCACCATCAAACTCCTCATATGCACAAAATTGAGATCTATCACCTGTCATGTGTCTAGAGCAACCACTATCCAAGTACCATCTAGGGGTGTTCCCAGCTTTTAGGGCAGTATGAATGACCAAACACTTGTTATTAACTACCCATTAGTTGTTGTCCTTTTATGAGGGGTATTCTTATGGTGAGATTCTCTAGTTTTTTTGGGAGAATCAGATTTTCCTTTTTCACGGAAGAGAAGAGCAGTTTTCAACTTCAGCATTTTAACTTGCTCTAACAGTTCATCCATCCCCTTGTCCTTCCTAGGAAGTGTAGGACAATTCTTCCGAATGTTTTCTCTTTTTGGTGAAGTATGCAAAGGAGGATTCCAATTAGCTTGCACATTTTTCCTGGTCGGTACAAATTTACCTTTCAAGTTTCTGACCGAATTTTTGAACACCATGCATTCAAACTTTAGGTGGCCAATGTCTCCACAAGCATGGCAAACAGGAGATGCTTTGGTTTTACTCCCTGATGCACGATGATCTTTTCTTACCATCGGATGGACTGAGGTAGTTTTTGAAGTGTGACTGTCACAGCCCAAACCTCTTCTGTCCATTGGTGATCTTACAAAACCTAAGAGTCTTTCAAGGTTTTCTTCTCCTTGGGCGAAGCGTCTTCTAGAGTCAACAACTTGACACTTGAGACGATTAATTTCAGTGTTCGCCTCTTTGAGTTCTTTCTCAAGTCTAGCATGCCTGTCTAGAGATTCACCACTTATGAACTTTTTCTTTTCTTGTTCAAGCTCATCATTCTTTCTTTTCAGTTCTTCTAGATCTTGACTCATCTTTTGATTCTCAATTTTCAATCTGTCAAGACTTTTTGTCAATTTATCATTTTCAGCCTTCATTTGACCCAACTTTTTAATGGTATTCATATTTTCAATGTATAGTTGGTTATATACCTCCTGAAGGCCTTCATCCTTATCCTCATCATCACTCAAGGAATCATTTTCAGTGTTAGAGGATTCATGATCATCAATGTCTCCGGTAATCTTTGCAATGGGCTCAATTTGAGGCACAATACCAGTGATGGAGGCCATTAAAATTTTGATTGAACCTTACTCCTCCTCACTTTAGTATATGTATGATTCTGATTCAGATTCTTCAGTATCATCCCATGTAGCCGCCATTGCCTTTTTCTTGGCCTTTTTATCGGTGCACTCGGATGCAATGTGACCAAATCCTCTACACTTGTAGCATTGAGGATCTTTTGACTTAAAAAATTTTCCTTTGTTGTTCTTAGAGTCAAAAGGTTTACCCTTCTGGTAGGGTTTCCTTCTAGAAGTATTTCCCCTAGTTTTGAAGAATTTTTAAAATTTCTTGGCCATAAGTGTCATTTCTTCTATGTCTGGATCTTCCTCACTTCCATATTCAGAATCTTGTTTCTTGTGAGAAGATTTTAGGGCTGTACTTTTGGATTTGGAGGGAGTTTTGAAATGTAACTCATGGGTTTGAAGGGACCCTAGTAATTCTTCAACTTTCATGGTATCTAGGTCCCGACATTCTTTTATAGTGATAACTTTGTTAGAGAACCGTTCCGGTAGAGATCTCAGAATTTTCCTACACAGTCTATTCTCCGGAACAGGATCCCCCAAGTCCCACATTTCATTTGTGATCTTGTTTAGTTTGGTTAGAAGTCTGTAAATGTTTCATGCTCCTCCATTATTATGTTTTCGAATTGAGTAGTGAGGCGCTAAAGTTTTGAGCTTTTAACAACGCTTGTTCCTTCATGTGTAACTTCAAGAATATCCCATGCCTACTTACTGGTTGTGCAGTTTTGAATCCGTCCAAATTCATCTTTAGACACTGAACAAAAAATGGCATTCAGACCTTTGGCATTATGAACACGTTGATCCTTATCATAATCGGTCCACATAGCCTTCTCTCTTGGCTTGAGGACATCCGGTTCACCTTCCTTACATATAATGTCCATTGGGGTTTTATATCCAATATCAACCATGTCCCTAACGTCCGAATCAATGGATTCTAAAAAGATACACATTCGGACTTTCCAATATGGATAGTTTGTCCCATCAAAGAAAGGAGGTTTAGTGACAGATGAAGAGTCCTCTCTAGACATATTTTCAAGTTCTCTTATGATCTCACTCTGGGTTTTTAAACCTAAGCGGAGGAACCCGCTTTGATACCAATTGAAATTGCGATTTTACCGCCTATAGAGATACTCGGAGATATGCCTAATATCCTAGAGGGGGGTGAATAGGACTTTTTGAATTTCCAATTACAATTTAAAACTACTCAAGTCAATCTTATCAACCAAGATAATCACAATAACATTCAAGGCAATTATATGATGAATTTGTAAGTAAAGACTATGATAGGCATTTCATCAAACAATTAGCATTCATGATTGACTAAACCATTCAGCACATAGCAATCATTCAATCTCACAATGCACAACGATTTATAGTGGTTCGGTTTCCCTATTGCACTCTCGGTTCACGATCTCAACCTATGAGACCACCAGATTTCACTATAGTCGTGGTTTTAAATCAGGTTAACCATCAACCTTAACATCCTTTGATCTAGGACCGCGTTTACCATCCGCCGATGGCCCAATCCAGGGACTTGACGAGTTTGGATCTCAAACTCTCACCAATCCTAATCCAAGGACAGTCAAGTACACTCCTGTCGGAGTTACCCAATCCAGGGAATAGTGATTCAATAAATGGACTCTCAAATACTAGACATACCTAGAAAATTGAGCCCCGTTTCAATGCCTTTGATGAGTAGCTTCAGCTCCACGTGCTTCAGCTTCACTTTGTACTCCCAAGATCAGCTACTGATGCAAATGATGTGATGAGGATTATGCCGGGTAATTGGGAGAGAGATGGTAAAGTTCCTCTTGCCTATTCAATGCAATGGTTATGAGGGAACTACCAAACTTCAGCATTCAATGGCTATAAATGACCTCATATGGATATTTCAAAGGTAGGTCAGCCATGAATGTAGATCTTGAATTCATACTTCAAACCAAGCTTTGAATACTCAATGACAAGCCATTAATGGCTAGGTTTGAATGATGAACTCAAGAGAGTTAAGAGCAGGGAGGGTAGGAAGATGTGAGTAAAGACTCTCTCTCTTAGCTCTTGATGGGTGTTGAAGCCATGCCATGAAAGACTACAAGTTATGGCTATATAGAGCCCCAAATGATGGCCCCAACGGATAAAAAACGGTCACGTCCGACCTGTCAAAGAGAGGTCTCAACTGGTCGGACGGACCAGTCGCAATTCGAAAAGCTGGGCCACATCTGGGTCAGTTCGACCAGTCAAGACCGGTCGGCTGACCTTGCTGGACTAACTGCAATATGCATTCCGACCGGTCAAGACCGGTCGGCTACCTTTCTGCGACAATGCACAGAGGCTGCTGGACTAATTTTACACTACAGGCCGACCGGTTGGCTGTTCAGTCCTTTTGAGCACAGCAAGGTTGTTGTCTCTTTTTTATATGCCTGGCCGACCGGTCAAGACCGGTCGGCTGTCTTGACGGCCCACATGAAACTCAGCTGCTGGACAGGTCTTGACTCCTGGCCGACCGGTCAAGACCGTTCGGCTGTCCAACTAAGGATTTCACAGCAAGTGTTGTCTTGTGTTGAGGAGCCTGGCCGACCGGTCAAGACTGGTCGGCTGTCTAGACAATATTATTACAGCAAGTTTGCTGGACCAAGTCCTTCAACACAGCAGCGGATCACTTTCAAAGATGAAGCATGAAGTGATTAGGTGCGTGAAGTCCAATGTTTGGACATATGTTCAATTACGATTCGCACCAGCCATGGACCACAAGTCTGATTAACTTGTGCAAGGGTCGAGAGGGAATGGCATAAGATAGGTCAATCATTATGCCATTCATTGATGTTTTGGGTTTCCTAAGGTCGATCTATATGCAACTTACCTGAGATCTTGTTTCAGCTTGAGCTTGAGCAATGGAAGAAGCATAATCTTCAAGTCTTGATCTTCAAATCTTCGACTGGGGCTCACACGACAAGACGCGACCAACGAATACGTCAATTGACAAAATAAAGTGTACTAACAAGTTACACCTATTTCATCATGTGTTGCGGTTCTTAAAGGGTGTACATTTTGTGTAAAAACATATAGCCCCCCAACGCTGTTGTCCTTGAATAACATCATAATTCTGCTCTTGTCGATTGAATCTTGTCTCAACGTCTTCAACATACATCCAGCAAAAATTCATACACTCGTTATCCATATAGGTTTCTGCTATGGAACCTTCTGGCCTTGCTCTATTTATCAAATACTTCTTCAAAGTGTTTAAGAATCTGTTGACATGCATCATCAGACCTATAAATGCAATAAATATATAAGCATTACTAATATTATAATTGAATAAATATCAATTTTAAATTTATACTGTACATTTTGATTGGGTACATCCATCGAAATGACATAGGTCCGGCAATGATCGCCTCACGAGGAAGGTGCACAGCTAAATGTATTATGACATCAAAGAATGCAGGTGAAAATATCTTTTCAAGCTTGCATAGTATTATTGGAATGTCCTTTTTCAATTGCTTTAATCTTTTTAAATTCAACGTCTTGTAACACAACTCCTTGAAAAAAAATCCCAACTCAATTAATGCATTAGAGACATCCTTATGCTTGAACCCACGAATTGCTACCAGCAGTAGTTGTTGAAGAAGAAATGACAATCATGGCTTTTCATGCCCAATACCTTACAATCGTTGATTTTTACACATCGCGCGATATTTGATGCAAACCCATCTGGAAACTTTACATCCTTTAACCATTCGCAGAAACTCTTTTTCTCATCCTTGGACATTGTGTAGCAAGCTGGTGGTACCATATATTTATCGGAACTAGCCACAATTCATTCCTGATTCCTATTTCCTTTAAGTCCATGCGAGCCTTGGGGGTGTCCTTTGTTTTTCCTTCAATATTCATAGTTGTTCTCAAGACATTGTCAAAAATATTCTTCTCGATGTGCATCACATCTAGATTGTGCCTTAGTTTCAGTGTTCGCCAATATGGCAACTCAAAGAAAATGTTCTTCTTCTCCAATTCAACTCTTTTTTTGCAAACTTCATCTTCTTATTATTCGGTCTCTTTCCAAATTCTATATCTTTGACTTCCTCCATTTGGGTTAATATATCGTCGCCAGATAAACGCTTAGGTTTCAATTGCATGTCTTGCTTACCATCAAAATCCTTACAAATTTTTCACCATCTATGCTCCAGAGGGAGGAAGCGACGATGGCCCATATAACAAATCTTTTTCCAATTCTTCAATGAATAATAATCTGTTTCCTTGTTGTACGTAGGACATGTTGTTCGCTCGCCTCAATTGCAAGGCTGCGATGTAATGATAATTCTCGGCAAGACCGAGGTTGATCCACAGGGAATTAGGTAAACAACTCTAGTCTATTCCAGCAACTTCAATTAAAAAAATTTAGAATATCAATTATGAGAACTAAAGCTAAACAACAACTTAGACAGTAAATCTTATTAATATGAGAGGGAAAACTAAGGCTTGAAGGATCCACTCATAGCAATCTCATGTTAATCCATTCAATCCAAGCATAAAAACATAACTAGATTTGAAGTTCTATCTCTCATCTTGTTGGAAGGTAAAGCATTGCAGCACATTCAATCCCACTTAAGTTAGGAATTCAAGTTCTAGTCCTTTTCGAACATATAACATTCAAATATGCAGCCTTCAGAGTAGCAGCCATGCCTATGGACTATGGCTTGCTCAAGGGTTACCACAATTCGAATCTAATCAAAACATTCATGATAATCTCAGAGAATTGCAAGGAATCCATGTCCGAAGCACATGAACTCTCATAAAATTTCTAAAAATATCAACTTTATTCAAACTAGAACATTTGAAAATCCAACTTGAAGTAAAGGTACTTGAATCAAACTGAATTAAACATGAAATTAATTACAAGCTTCACCTCTCAGCCCTAGTTGAGAGGTTCTAGCCAAGCATTGTCATACTACAACTAGAATTGAAAGAAAAATATGTAAACTAGAAAAATTGGAGTTGCAGACGGTCCACAGAGCTTTCCTTCCCCTTCTATGACTTCCGATCTCTTCTAGGATGCCCTTAGATCAAATTAGAGGAGTCCTTTTATAGCCTTTCAGCCTTAGTATCGTAGAATATTCTAGAATTTGCGTAAGCTTACGCAATTGCGCAGAGAAAATCGGACCAGATTTAGAAGTTTCTGGACTTGGGCGCACGGGCGATTGATCGACTGTGCTGGACGATTGATCACTTGTGGTGGGCGATGGATCGTAGGTGGCCGGACAATTGATCACCCGATCCAAAAAGTGTCCAGAGGCTTTAACAGAAAAACCAGAATTCTGATGGCTTGGGCGATAGATCGCCCGGGCAGAGTGATCAATCGGTGGGGCTCTTTTTTGTCCAGCAACTTGTCTGGAATTTTCTCCTCTCGAGGGATCAATCGATTTGGGAAACCGATCAATCACCGATGCATCTTTTTGTCCAACAGCATAAACAGAGTGGCCGATCAATCGGCTAGGCCAATGGATCAATCGACCACCCTGCCGATTAATCGGTCAGGCCAACTGATCAATCGGCCAGGGTGAATCTTCTTCTTTTCTTTTCCTCTTCTCCTTTCTTCTTTCCTTTGGTCTTTAATGTGTGTTAAGAAGCATCCTTAAGCATCATCTTGGTGAAATCATTCTCTCATTCCTGTAAACACAAAAACATGTATTAGTTTAGACTTTAAACACATAGACCATGCATAATGTGTGATGATAAGGGTTAGAATATGTATAAATTAGAGGCTTGACACACCACCCAACCAGCATTTTGCTAGTCCCGAGTAAAAAAAGCGTGAAACAATCCACCTTTCTAAAAACTCAACTCTCTCTTGGGAACCATGCTTTTATAAACCTTAAGATGTATAAGTGTAAAATTCAGAAAAATTAAATGATAAGAAATTGAAGTCCTAAACTTTCCAAACATGATAGGCATTTACATAGGATCTCCACCGATTTATTGATAAATAGACGAATCAGAACATGTAAAGTCTAGTGTGCATTGTGCAAATACATCTCATAACTTTTTGGGATTACCTTCTTTATAACTTAGTCAAACAAAGATCCAGAGGTGTACAGATCAATCAATTGCCTATGACAGGAATTTGCCTTACCATCCTTCCGACGGCTTTCACATTATGTCCAATTTTCAGCTTTGGTTACGAGTAGACCATCCCCCGGTTGGTAATAGGTAGCCCTTTTCAAAAATTTCCACCATATTTTCAATCATGCCCATATTTTCTTTCCTCCCTTCCTTTTCGTATACATTAGATAGGATTTTTAGAAATCTATATCTTTCGTTATTTTCCCATGGACAAAGTACCTTAGCTTGGTTCCTCAACACCTCGAATCTCAGTCTAACCAATCAACAAATCTATTAATCCCTTTGAATCACGAGAATCGTGTAATGTGATCTAGATTAAAATTGTTCAAATGTTCTATCGATCATATAAATAGGGGAATTCACATATAAATCTATTATGTTTAAGTCACTTTAGAGATTTTAAAATTATATCAGTTCATCTTTCATCCTTTCATACTCATGACATCTCAAGTACATAAAAATAAAGTTTTCCAGAAGAGTTTTGATGTTTCAAAAATTGAAAAATTTCTTCCAACTTTGCTCGAAATGTCCACAAACTACTAGATGAGAAATCTTATCTCACCCCCGACCAAATTTTGCATTGTCCTCAATGTAAAAAGATATGCAATGAGCATGAACATGAGAACAATGGTAAAACAAAAGAGAGTGAGAATGGTAGTACCTGAGAGAGCTGATTATGGAAATCTACCTTCGGTATCAAAATTTATTAAGCAGCAAACTAAACAAAAAATAAACTAAACCTAATCTATCCTTTTAGGAAGAGAATCTCCATCAGATTAGGAGATCAATCATCCTGATACACAGGATCGTTTAGAGTGATGGACATGTCCTCTGAATCAAATTTCTCAACAAATGGTTTAAGGCATTGTCCGTTTACTTTAAAACAATTACCATTCATCGCATTTTCTATCTCGATAGCCCCATGAGGAAAAACTTCTTTAACAATATATGGACCGGTCCATTGAGATCTCAATTTTTTCGAAAAAAGGTGAAGTCGGAAATTGTACAAGAGTACTCTCTGGCCTTTAAGGAAAGATTTTCGGAAGATGTATTTGTCATGAAAGGCCTTCATCCTACTCTCGTAAATTCTCGAGTTCTCGTAAGCATCGTACCGGATCTCGTCAAGCTCATTCAATTGGAGTTTGCGAAGCGAGCTAGCCTTGTCAACGTCGAAGTTTAATGCTCGAATTGCCTAGTAGGCTTTGTGTTCAAGTTTCATAAGTAAGTGACAAGTTTTCCCGTAGACAAGTCTATAGGGAGACATTCCAATGGGGGTCTTATAAGCGGTGCGGTGAGCCCAAAGAGCATCGACTAATCTAAGCGACCAATCTTTACGATCTGGCTTCACCGTCTTCTCTAAAATTTGTTTGATTTTCTGATTGGATATCTCAGCTTGCCCACTTGTCTGTGGGTGGTATGGGGTACTCACTTTATGTCTGATGCCATATTTCTTCATTAAGGCTTTAAAAGGCCAATTGCAAAAGTGAGAACCACCATCACTTATGATGGCTCGAGGCGTTCCAAATCTAAAAAGTATGTTTTCTTTTAGAAACTTTAGAACCGTACGATGATCATTGGTTCTGAATGGAATAACTTCTATCCACTTGGATACATAGTCTACGACGAGCAATATATAGACATGTCCAAAAGATGAGGGGAATGGTCCCATGAAATCGATGCCTCAACAATCAAAGATTCAAGATTTTGGATTGAGTAAGGGGCATCATATTCCTACGGGATAACCCTCCTAGCTTTTGACAGCGCTCACATGCTTTGCAAAACTCGTGGGTGTCTCTAAACTAGGTAGGCCAATAAAAACCACATTGCAGAATTTTTTCTATGGTTTTCTTGGTGGAAAAATAACCCTCACAGGCTTGATCATGACAAAAAGAGATGACAGAATTTTGCTCATCATCAGGGACACATCTCCTAATTATTTGATTTGGGTAATATTTAAAAAGTAAAGGTTCATCCAAGAAAAATCTACGCACTTCCCTTAGAAATTTGCGTTTATCCTGCGTAGCCCAATGAGTTGGCATCGCACTTGTGGAAAGATAGTTTGCAATATCAGTGTACCATGGTGGATGCGTGGCAACAAAGAGTTTCTCATTTGGGAATGAGTCCTCAGTAGGTGACTCGTTAATAGAATACGGTAAAACTAGGCAGGATAGATGGTCCGCCACCATGTTCTCTACTCCTTTCTTATCTTTGATCTCTAAGTCAAATTCTTGAAGGAGTGGGATCCATCTAAGCAAACGGGGCTAAGCATCCTTCTTAAAAAGAAGGTGTTTCAGCGCCACATGATCTATGTAGATTATGACTTTGGATCCTATCAAGTACGCCTTGAATTTGTCCAAAGCAAAAACAATGGCTAAGAGCTCCTTCTTCGTAGTCGAGTAATTGACTTGGGTAGGATTCAAGGTCCTACTCGTATAGTAAATAACGTGGGGCTTCTTGTCCTTCCTTTGTCCTAACACCACCCTAATAGCATAATCGCTCGCATCGCACATCAACTCAAAAGGAATGGACCAATATGGTGGTTGCATGATAGGAGCGGTTATCAACATGTCTTTTAGCTTTGAAAAAGCTATTTGACATTTGACACTCCACTCAAATTGGTTATCCTTTTGGAGAAGGTTACATAAGGGCCTAGAGATATGGCTGAAGTTTTTTATGAACCTTCTGTAAAAACCTGCGTGTCCAAGGGAGGACCGCACATCGCGCATTCTCTTGGGTGGTGATAAGTTAGAAATGATATCAATTTTGGCTCGGTCTACCTCTATTCCATTGGACGAGATGATATGTCCAATGACTATTCCTCTTTGTACCATAAAATAACACTTTCCCCAGTTTAAAACAAGGTTCTTCTCCTCGCACCTTGTCAAAACCAACTTCAAGTGATTGAGACACTCATTAAATGTACAATAAAAAATAGAAAAGTCATCCATGAATACTTTAAGAAACTCACCTACCATGTCTAAAAAAATACTCAACATGCATCATTGGAATGTGGCGGGTGCATTACATAGTCCGAATGGCATCCTTCGATACGCAAAGGTGCCGAACGGGCATATAAAAGTAGTCTTCTCTTGGTCTTCCGGGGCTATCTGAATTTGGTTGTAGCCGGAATAGCCATCAAGGAAGCAATAAAAGGAGTGACCCGCTAACCTCTCTAAGATTTGATCTATAAATGGGAGAGGGAAGTGGTCCTTCCTAGTGACCATGTTTAGCTTCCGATAATCTATGCACATACACCAATCGATAGTTATTCTAGTCGGTATAAGCTCGTTGTTGGCATTTTATATGATTGTAATACCAAACTTATTAGTGACAACTTGGGTAGGACTCACCCATTGGCTATCCGAGATGGGGTAGATGATACCCACATCTAGTAGCTTTAACACCTCAGCCTTGACAACCTCCATCATATTTGGATTTAGCCTCCGTTGAAGTTGTCTAGTTATTTTTCCATTTTCTTCGAGGTATATAAAATGAGTGCATACCGAATAGTCTATCCCTTTGAGGTCCACTATTGTCCAACTTATGGCTCCCCTATGTTCTCTGAGTAGCACAATTAACTTGAGCTCTTTGTCTTTTCCTATGTGAGAGGCAATAATAACCGGGAATCTTTCTTCTTGACCTAAGTATACATATTTCAGCTCGGATGGCAAATTTTTAAGGTAAAGCTTTAGTGGTTTAATGTTAGACGGTAGAGGCTTTGATATAGTTGGTGGCAATCTTTCAAAATGGGGCCTCCATCGGCTAATACCAACTAGCGGTTTCTCAATACTCAATGCTTGCACAATTTCATTTATGATGGGATCTTTGGAATCCTCAAAATGTGTCAAGTATGTCTCCAAGCTTTCTAGTGGTTCAAGTTGTAGGAGCTCTTCTTCTTCAAAGGATTTGATCATGTTTACTTCGAAGAGCTCTTCATTATCAACATCCCCATGCATTTTGTCCAAATGGAACACATTCACCTCTAATGTTATGTTTCCAAAGGACAATTGCATTACCCCATTTCGGCAATTGATAATTGCATTTGATGTAGCCAGGAATGGGTGGCTTAAAATCATCGGTATTTGAGTGCTAGTATCCATAATTGGTTGCATGTCCAAAACGATGAAATCCACCGGGTAGTAGAATTTGTCGACTTGGACCAATACATCCTCAACTATCCCTCTTGGTACACGGATTGATCTATTAGCGAGTTGCAACGTGGTTTTGGTGGGTTTTAATTCACCCAGGCCTAATTGCTTACGCTTGCCTGCAAGTCTAGCAATGCACGTTCAATCCGGTAGTCACCAATGATGCGTGAAATCGTGAGACTACCGGGATCTTTGAATTTGGGGGAGGGGGGTCTTTTGAGTGAGAATGACACTCGCTTATTTAGGAAGGCCTTTTGCTACACATTATATTTGCGTTTAGTTGTGTATAGGTCCTTTAGAAACTTGGCATAAGAGGGGATTTGTTTAATGGCATCAAGCAATGGAATATTGATCTTGACTTGTCCGAAAATCTCTAAAATGTCATGAGAGTTTTGAAGATATTTTGGAGCAACCAATCTCAAAGGAAATGGTGCTACGGGCTTGTAAACGTGTTCCATTTCTTGTGGGGCTATAGACACCCCACCTTCGGCTACGCTGTTGGTAGAGATAGCTGGATGAATGGAGGACCATACCCATGAATCCCAAGTCCAAACTCCGCCAAACTCACCCTTGTAAGCCCCAATCCATAACCCAACTCAAGCCTGAACCCAGTCAACCCACTCCTAAACAACAGCCTGAAAAACCCCCCATAAGAAAAACCAGTAAAAAAAATCCTAAAAAAGTCAAACTCACTGAGTCAACCCACCGAGTCAACCCGCTGGGTTAACCCGCTGAGTCAACCCGTCGAGTCAAAACACCGAGTCAACCCGCCGAGTCAAATCACCGAGTCGACCCCCTGAGTCAACTCACCGAGTCAACCCACCGAGTCAAAACAGAAGCCCCGAGAAATGACCGTACCACGCGCTGAAAACCGAGGAGCATCCGTACGGGCGGCCCACAGGGGGCCGCCCGAAATTATTTACGGGTTCTGCCACTCTACAACGCTATAAATACCCCCCTCCCCTTCCCATTTCAGCATCCATCCACTTCCCCTCTCTTCAGCCCGAGTGCGATCTGTCCCTCTACCCCTTAGCCCATTCCTCCACTAAGGAGAGCCAGAGTGAGGAGATCCTAGCCCTGGTCCAGCCAAACCTGACCACTGGTCTAAGTCTCCCAAGCCATTTAAGTCTTGATCCAGCCACTCGAAGCTAACCCTTGCGACACCTCCGTCCATCCAACTACTCTTTTTCCATCATCATCTCATTTGCATCTAGCATAAGTGCAACATTTACTTTTCTTTCAACCCCCTGCTTCACTGCAAGCACTTTGATTATTCCAACACACTGCATGCATCTCGCATAAAGCACCTGTCAGTTCAAGCGTATGCTCTGAGCTTGCCTGTTAGTGGAACCTGCCCATCAGAAACTCTTACTGTTCAGACCTGCATTCATGTACATATCACTACAAGCACTTTGATCATTCAAACACACAGCATGCATTCCGCATAAAGCACCTATCAGTTCGAGCGTATGCTCTGGGCTTGCCTGTTAGTGGAACCTGCCCATCAGAAACTCTTACTGTTCAGACCTGCATTCATGCATCATGTCATCTATGAGAATGTACGAGGATTAAAACAGACTTTCAAGTGTTAGTTCGATTATGTGAAGTAGAGACCGTACTTCGGTACGGGCAGTGTGTGAGGTGCTTAACCTCTTCCCACCCTGTAACCGTGATCCCTTACCTTGAATCTCTGGCCGCAGATCAAAAGGAGTCATTTTAGAGGAAGGAATCTTCAGATCCCCTTCTCTAACGTTTCTACGGGGTCTAGCCGACTGTAGATTCAAAGTAACTGGCTAGTGGCGACTCTGGTCTTATATAAACTCATTTAAACACATCCAGCTTAAACACGACTACTAAACAAAGCCCTTGAGAACGAGGCAAGCCAGTGGCACAAACGACGATCGCACGCACGCACCTCTTCTTCTTCTTCCAAAAGGAAAGTGCAGAACGTCGTGTGGGAACGCGGAACGGCGAGGGTCCACAGAATGGCGACTCCGCTGGGGACGAGCTAGTCCCACTAGTCGTGATCCGACTTGAAAAACAGAATCATTCCTATACTTGAAAGTCATTAGTC
Source organism: Liriodendron chinense (assembly GCA_003013855.2). Taxonomy (NCBI): domain Eukaryota; kingdom Viridiplantae; phylum Streptophyta; class Magnoliopsida; order Magnoliales; family Magnoliaceae; genus Liriodendron; species Liriodendron chinense. The sequence goes on along the minus strand of PVNU02003655.1, from coordinate 181,791 downwards.
CTCATACAATCTCATCTGCATAGCATTCTACCCAAAACCAAAAAAATAGAAAATCCCAAAATCCAAAAAGAGTAGAGTATAGTCCTCACCATTGCTCCTCCTCGGGCTCAACTTGTTCGGAAACAACTTCCCTTCCGGAGCATAATCCGCACTCGGGCTCAGCAAGCCATGTCCGACCACGAAGAAGAAACTCATCTCTTCCTTGCTCTTGAGATGACCGAAGCGCAACCTCAAGCACAACAACCCATTGATAATACACCAATCATACAAGAATTGGCACAAGGAATGAGAGCAATGCAAGAAATGCTCTTGCAATTCATGCAAGCACAAGCCACCGCAGCAGCCAACAATCAGGTTGGCCCAGTTCAACAATCTCAGCAGCCACGCCGGGTCCTTCCGGCCTCCAGTTCAAATCAAGCACAACCATCGGAGTCTGCCCAAGACTATCGACAGCAGCCATCTCAGCCCTTCGCTATGGGGCATCCTCCTCAATACCTTCCCGCGACGACAAGGCCATCTCAGAGCACTCCCATCGCAGGGACTTCCAGTCAGCTTCCAGTCAATGTTGCAAACAACAGTCTCAGTATATCTCAGCACGTTCCCACCGAGGGAACCCCTTTTCAATTTCAGCACATCCCCGCCGATGGGATTTCAATTCAATTTCCAGCAACAGGGACAGCACTGGCGAATGCCCACAATGGGGGTCAGTGTCAAGCCCACATCAATCAGCGGACAGTGGCGAATACCCAACAAGGGGGTCACTTCCCAGCATCTCAACCTCCTGCAAACAGGAGCACTTTTCAATTCCAGCACATCCCCGCCGATGGGATTCCAGTTAATTTTCAGCAATCTTCAATTCAGCAATCTCCAGTTAATTTCCAGCAAGTTCCAGTTTAACCTTCAGTACAGTCTCCAGTTCAGCTACAATCCTTTCAAGCACAAGTTCATCATAATCCAGTTTAGTCATCAAATCAATTTCAGCAACCCGTGGTTACTTTTCAGCAAACCCATAGGGTCGAAGACATCGACCACTATGCCGAAGAAGAACGTGCCTTACTCCAAGAGGCACCAGTCGCTCGAACAGATCATTTTGGACTAGACGAGTTACGGGAACAGTTCCAGATCTTGCAAAATCAGCTTCAGCGACAACAAGGAATCGATCTACCTTCGACCAAGTTCAGAGACTTGTGTCCTTTCCCAGATGCTCAAGTACCTCAAAACTTTGAGGTACTAAAATTCAAAAGATACGATGGCAGCGGTTGTCCCACAGCACATCTCAAGGCCTTCTGTGGAGAGCTGAGTGCAATCTCAGGAAATGAAGGGGCCCTCATTCGCTTGTTCCAAAAATCCCTGAAAGGCGATGCCCTAGATTGGTACACCTCATTAGACTGTCACCGCATCAGGACGTGGGAACAGCTTTCCTAGGCTTTCGTCGACAGATTCGTATACAATCTCAACATGGCACCCAGAAGAGCAAACCTCGCAGCTCTCAGGCAAAGGAGTGATGAAACACTGTCTGTCTACGTGGGACGTTGGCGAGCTATGACAGCTCGAATGCGAACACCTATCGACGATGAAGAACAAATCTCCATGATTGTTCATTCAACATATCCTGCCATATCTGGATATCTCATCTTTCATCCATATGCGAATTTTTCACAGTTGATCCGTGCTGGAGAGCAAGTTGAAGCAGGAATCCGTGCCGGGACAATCTCCCCATGGCCTCATCAAGTCACTCTGGTCAAGAGAAACAGAGTGGAGGGAAGACCCATCGGATATGGGAACAGAAACCGCAGCGGTTCTCCTCCCCACCCGACAGAGGTAACAACATCAACACCATTGTTCAGGGTAATCAATATGCTCCCCCACAGGGACATCAACAGCGTCAGTAGAATCAGGTTCAGCACCAACCACAGAGGTATCAGCCACGATCAAATCCGCAACCACAGCCACAACCACCTCGATAACAGCAGCAGTTCAGAGGAAACGGTCAATACCCGTACCACAATAGGCAGAATTACAGGGAGTTCAGGAACTTCACTCCACCTACTCAGCCACTTAGTCAAGTCATGACTATGCTTGTACAAAAGCAGTTACTCACTCTGATGACACCTAGGCCTCCTCCTCATCCTCTGCCTCCAAACTACCGAGAAAATGAGTACTGTGACTACCATCAAGGACGTGGCCATACTACTGATCGATGCCATACAAGATCTGATTGATAACCGCAAGATCGTCATCTCGGTCCCTAGGACTCCTGCAGCAGCTCCCACCAACATTCTTCAGAATCCTCTGCCTCAACACCAGACGAACCCCAGTTCGTCTCGAGGCCCCACCGTCAACAGCATAGAAGAAGGAGAGCGCCTCGATCGCTTCTTCTCCCCCATCCAATCCATTCATGCCTACACTTATGGGCCAACAAATCCTCCTCCGATCATGCAAGGGGCAAGTCCCTTTCCTTCTTCAGTCTCCGAACCAGTAGTACTTGAAGGAACGCTTCCATATGATGTGCCAGTTGTGCAAGGAGCACCTTACAGCCATTCATGTTGGGAGCCAGTCATTCTGAAAGGAGCACAATCATACATCGAGCCCACATACGAACCTGTCATCTTGCAAGGGGCAATTTCAGCACAGGAATAATACAATTCGCCATGAAGAAACCATACTCATCAGCAGCAAGAACCCATTGTATTGGAAGGAGCTCCTCCAGTTGAGCCAGTCATATTGCAAGGGGCAAATCCCGGAGGTGTGTCAATCATACTACGGCAGTTGGGACGAACAGAGAAACCCCCTTGCATATCAAGAGGACCAGTATTCATTCCATGGGAGTCTCCTGCTCCAGGAACGGTCAAGCCAGGACTGCAACCTTATGTGATCTATGAAGACAAACCTCGACATTACCCCTTCAGCACAGGCAACAATGTAGTTCTCAAGGCAAAAGCTCCGTACGAGGAAGATCTGGTACCCACACCAGCACCGTCACAAGAACTGGTGGTCCTAGAAGGCAAAGGTGAGGAAAATTATAAAGAGGTCCCATGGCACTATCCAGAATGTGCGGAAGTGGGGAATACGAATCCCATTCGGCGTTGCATCTGAAGAGATAATCAAAACAGAGGAGATCCCAAAGGCGCTCTCTCAGGCCTCGGCAACAAAAATGAAGCTGCATACGATGTGGCGACCCAGCTCAAGTCAATCCCTGCTCAAATCTCAGTATGGGAGCTACTCTGCACATCTCGCATACACCGAGAAATGTTTGCCAAAACCTTGAACGATGCTCACGTCTCCTCTGATACGGCACCAGAGATGATAGCATTAATGATTGGACAACTCCTGGCTCCACGCGCCATCACCTTCACCGATAATGAGTTGCCACCAGAATGACGAGATCATGGGCGATCCCTTAAGATAGCCTTACGATACAAAGACCTATGTGTCCCGCTGGTCCTTATCGATAATGGCTCAAGCTTAAACGTCTGCCCACTCAAGACTGCGGAACGTCTGGGAATCAATCCTTCTTCATTCCGACCCAGCACCATATGCGTCAGAGCATTCAACAACACCCGCCGATCAGTGGAAGGGGAGGTCGACATAGAGGTACAGATAGGTCCGGAAGTCTCCACCATTACATTCCAAATTCTGGATATATCAGCCTCTTTCAACATGCTACTTGGATGACCTTGGCTGCACAAGGTTGGAGCTGTGCCGTCGACCTTGCATCAACGAGTGAAATACATCTGTGGAAATCAAGTGATCTCTATCCACGCAGAGAAAGAGCTCATCATTCCTTCCAATGCTGATGCCACTGAACCAGACATCCCGGTCATCGATATCCAGCACTCTGAAGAAGACATCCCGTTTCACAGTTTCGAATTCGAGACTGTGAACTCTATCGCCAATCCAGAACCGATAAGGGTGGACCGTGTCTTTTCACCGGCAGAATGTCTGAGCCTCAAATACCGAATGAAGAATCATTTCAAGTCTAGAAAGGTATCGCTGATATATAACCAACGCAAATGGGGACTCGGATACAGGGCAATCTTCATGGACAAAAGAAGGAAGAAATTTCGGTGCTCACCCATCCAATTCGTTAAGCCAGGAGAACCTTGCAAAGATCCAGGAGGGAATCAACCGACTGCACTACACAAAGGCCTCCCGATGAGCCTAGTTTGGGCCACGTGGCCCCCCATTCGATGGGATCAAATTCTCGAACCATCTAAGCCTCCAGAAGAAGAAGGAAATGATGAAGACGAAGAAGGAAGTCAAATATAGCAGCTTTAGGACCAGGTTACTCTGACACCTGCTCCCAACCAGGGGCACAACCTGCCCGCTTCAATTCTAGCCAGTCAGGGGCACAACTTGCCCATCTCAGCATCAATCAGCAAGGGGCACGACTTGCCCATCTCTGCAGAATCAACATTATCAACCATCAGCCAGGGGCACAACTTGCCCATCTCAGCATCAATCAGCAAGGGGCACGACTTGCCCATCTCTGCAGAATCAACATTATCAACCATCAGCCAGGGGCACAACTTGCCCATCTCAGCATCAATCAGCAAGGGGCATGACTTGCCCATCTCTGCAGAATCAACATTATCAACCATCAGCCAGGGGCAGAAGCAGCCCATCCATTGGACCAAGAAAGGGAAATGGCCAGCCCTGGATTGTTCTGATGTCTAGATTCCAAACTCATGTCTAGCCGTAGAACCAAACGAACTGTAATGCGAGGTAAGTGATCCGGGAGGGACTGAGTACGACTCAGATCTCGAACCCGACCAGTGAGAAGTCATGGTCATTGGGCCAGACTGTGATTCTTTTCCCGAATCATCAACCCCCACCTCTTCAGGGGAGGAAGTGTGGGGTCCTGAATGGTCATCTGTTCCCCTAACTTTTGAATCAGCCAAAGAGTCATCTGAGGGCTCTGGCTTAAAAAAAATGCCTGTTTAAGCAGCGGCCGAAACTTTGGAACAAGTTGGGCTCAATCATGGTCTGCAATGCCCACTTGTTCAAAGTCCCATGAATTTCGAAAATTCAAAAAAATCAAAAACTTTTAAAAGCCAAAAACATCTAGCATTTCCATTTCAGAAAAATCTCAAAAACCAAAAAACATTTCTTTTCCTGCATTCAATAGTGTGCCAAGTTCGTCTAAAGAGTCACATGAGTTTGAAGTCGAATCATACGACTTTAACATCGAATTAGACTTCGAGCTCATGGGTCTGGACGAAGCTCGGGATGAGGAAGATGATGACCCAGCTCCCGAACTAGAGGATCTCCTCAAGAGGTTCGAATCCAAAGCCAATGTTGTAGCCGATGATTTCGAGATAGTAAACTTGGGGACACCTGAGATCCCTAGGGAAGTACGCATTGGAAAATCGTTGCCACATGAGATGAAACAGAAAATGATAGAGTTCCTAGCTCCAAGATTGTCCAACTTCGCGTTCTCATATGAAGACATGCCGGGGCTCGATGAAGAGCTCGTTGTACACCATTTGCCAACCAAGGCAGATATGAAGCCAGTGAAGCAGAAACTTCGAAGAATGAAGCCAGAATGGGCTCTGAAAGTCCGAGATGAAGTCATCAAATAGTACAATGCGAGATTCTTAGTAGTCTCTAACTATCCTGAATGGCTCGCCAACATCGTACCAGTACCAAAGAAGGATGGCAAGGTTCAAATGTGCATCGACTTCCGAGATCTCAACAAAGCCAGTCCAAAAGATGACTTCCCTTTGCCACATATCGACACTCTGGTCGACAACACTGCTGGATATAAGATCTTCTCATTCATGGACGGGTTCTCAGGTTACAATCAAATCAAGATGGTCGTCGAAGATCGCGAAAAGACGTCGTTTATCACTCCCTGGGGAACCTTCTGTTACAGGGTAATGCCGTTCGGTCTAAAGAACGCAGGAGCAACATATCAGCGAGCAATAACAGCACTATTCCATGACATGATGAACCAAGAGCTTGAAGTATATGTGGACGATATGATCGTCAAATCTCGCACAATTGAAGGACACTTGAAGATCTGAAAAAGTTATTCAACAGATTAGAAAAGTACAAGCTCCGCCTCAACCCTCAGAAATGTGTCTTCGGTGCAATGGGAGGCAAGCTCCTCGGCTTTATGGTGAGCGAGGATGACATCAGGGTCAACGAGAACAAAACCAGAGCAATCATCGAGATGCCCCCTCCGAGAATAGAGAAAGAAATTCGTGGCTTCCTCGGCAGAATTCAATACATCAGTCGCTTCATCGCACAGCTCACACCTATTTGTGAGCCCATTTTCAAGCTCCTCCGAAAGAATGTTCCAAAAGAATGGAATGATGATTGCCAAGTCGCCTTCGACCGCATCAAGAAGTATCTCATGAATACTCCAGTCCTAGTGCCACCCACTCCTGGACGTCCACTGTTGTTGTACATCTTGGTAGCAGCAGAAGCCATCGGCTGTGTCCTCGGCCAACACTACGAGATCGGGAGGAACAAGCAATATACTATTTGAGCTGAAAGTTCACCGACTACGAGACCAGGTATTCCCCGATCGAGAAGACTTGCCTCGCCCTAGTCTGGGTAACTCAGCGACTTTGTCAATACATGATTGCATTCCCTATTCTCCTCCTCGCTCACATGGATCCGCTCAAGTACCTGTTCGAGAAACCGGCACTCACTGGAAGGATAGCTAAATGGCAGCTACTTCTGTCTGAGTTCGACATCACCTATGTCACTCAAAAGGCAATTAAGGGGCAGGCCCTCGCCGATCATCTTGCCGCTCACTCTCTCCTGGATTATCAACCGCTCAAGACATTCTTCCCTGATGAAGATCTCTTGCTTATCGAAGGGGAAGAAAGGAAGAAGAAAGATAAGTGGACGTTATTCTTCGACGGTGCAGCAAATTCTAAAGGGAGTGGTATTGGAGCAATCCTCTACTCTCCAGATGATGTTCCTATTCCTATCTCAAGGCGCATAGCATTCGAGTGCACCAACAACATGGCAAAGTATGAAGCATGCATCGCTGGCTTAAGGGAAGCCATAATCTTGGGCGTCAAGAAGCTACGAGTATTTGGAGACTCACAGCTTATCATCAATCAGACCAATGGCGAATGGAAAACCAAGGATGAGAAGTTGATACCATATCATGTATATCTTGAAAATTTGATCGAGGAGTTCAAAGAAGTCACCTTCTCATACATGCCCAGAGCCAAGAACCAGTTTGCAGATGCTCTCGCCACACTTGCATCAATGCTCGAGATCCCGAAAGGAGCTTCAGAATGGGAACTCACAGTCAAAGTTCAAGATGAACCTGCTTTTTGCCTGCAAATAGAAGAAACCGAAGCTGTCCCTGACAAACCCTGGTATGCCGACATCAAGCAATATCTCGAAACCCAGGAGTATCTGGAATCAGCAACAGCAACAGATCGCCGAACCATCCAGTGTTTGGCCGGCCAGTTCACCATCAGTGGTGAAGTTCTTTACAAGCGATCCTATAATCACATCCTCCTTCGATGCATCGATGAAACAGAAGGTGCAAAGATCATGAAAGAAATACACGAAGGAATCTGTGGCCCACACATGAGCGGGCACATGATGGCAAAAAAGATTCTACTACTCGGCTACTATTGGCTCACCATGGAGACAGACTGTTGCCAGCACGTCAGAAAATGCTTCAAGTGTCAGGAGCATGCGAATCAAATCCATGCCCCCTCATCAGAATTATACAACCTGACCACCCCCTGGCCCTTCTCCATGTGGGGACTCGACATCATCGGCAAGATTAGTCCCAAAGCATCAAACGGTCATGAGTACATACTTGTGGCAGTCGACTACTTCACTAAGTGGGTAGAAGCAGCCTCCTACGCCACGATTGCAGCATCCCAGGTGATCAAATTTATGAAGAACAACATCATATGCCGGTATGGAATCCCCAATGTTATCATCACAGATAATGGGACCTCGTTCGTCAACAAGAAGATGGATGACTTCCTCAGCAAATTCAAGATCCAACGTCATCGATCAAGCCCCTACCGTCCTCAGATGAATGGTGGGGTAGAAGCCGCAAACAAGACAATCGTCAGGATACTTGAGAAGATGGTCTTGACCTATCGAGATTGGTCAGATATGCTCTCATATGCACTTTGGGCCTATCGAACGTCTGTACGGTCTGCTACGGGCGTTACTCCTTTCGAGCTTACTTATGGAATGGAGGCAGTTCTGCCAGTAGAGGTGGAAACACCATCACTACGAGTGTTACTCGAAAGCTGAATTGAAGAAGGAGAATGACAACGGGCCAGATTCGATCAGTTGCAGCTAGTAGATGAAAAGCGTATGCGTGCGCTAAGTCATTCCCAGTGTTATAAAAAAAGGATTGCTCGGGCTTACAACAAGAGAGTCCGAAAAAGAAGTTTCAAGGTAGGCGACATGGTCATGAAGAAGATTCTACCGTCGCACCTTCCGGATCCCAGAGGAAAGTTCAAACCCTCGTGGGACGGGCCACTGATCATCAGAGAAGTACTTCCCGGAGGCGCCCTCAGACTCACCAGCATGAGAGGGGTGGATCTTCCTGAGCCAATCAACGCCGACAAGGTGAAGATCTTTCACGGGTAAGTCATTCTGACCTTATTAAGAGTTACTTTAATATAGCTGAAGTCAAGAGGTCGAAGCTAAAACCTCTGAGAAATCATTTCCGTCCACCAACAAGTGTTTCAAATAAGGGGATTCAAAATATATATATATATATATATATATATATATATATATATATATATATATATATATATATATATATATATATATATATATATATATATATACAAAAAAAAAGAATACAAAAGAAAAAAAAGGGAGAAAAAGAAAAAGGGAAGCTAAAGCAAGGCACCCAAGAAAAAATCAACCCAAAAAGAAACACAGTCATCCATCCATTCATCTCAGAAGGGTCTTTAGCTAAGACCAACAGCTCTATCATCGTAACTTAGGATAAGGGCTGAAAGACTGCCATCGGCTGGCAACGACGGATTCCCGACCTCTAGCCGCCGCAGTTATCCCAAGATCCAGAAAAAAAAAAGCACAAAAAAAGTGTGCCTAAACAAAGAGGGCGGAGTGAAAACCCGAAAGGGCGCTCCGAGTAAAAACAGTGGGCATACAGCGGACTTGGTGAAAACCCGAAAGGGCGTTGAGGGTAAAAACAGCATAGCTGCTAAGGGGCAGGCAAGATCAAACACCCGGGACATGGTGAAAACCTGAAAGGGCGCCACGGGCAAAAATGACGGGAAAATGCTGGCTGTGGTGAAAACTCGAAAAGAGTGCTGCAGGAAAAAATGGCTCAAATGAAAAAAGAAAAAATAAAAAGTGCAGGTACCAAGAAATCAGACGGCCCAGATCGATTCAAGCAATCACAGTTCAAGAACAAGAAGAAGTGCAGTCAGGAACGAAGAACTCTACAAATTCTGACAATCTCAGGAGGCAACAGTTTCCATTGCATACACCTCTAGGGAACCAAAGGATCACGCAAGATAATCTCGAGACATCGGTCAAAGCATTGGCCGAGCCCCAGTTCTGATTCCTATATCCCGACACAAAATCCAGACACACACTCACAAGACAACTTATGGCACAATAGATTCTCAAAAAAGTTTTCTTCTTTTTTCATTAAAAGCATCATATTTCTTTTACACATATCATGTTATCTCTTTCAAAAAAATACAAAAAAATGCATCATCATCAATCATATACTATGCAAAAAGGAATGTACAGGTGGCCAACACAATCAATCTCTACCCTCCTCCTCGGCCACATCAGGTAAGTCCTCTAACTCATAATGAAATAGCCTCGCTCTCAACCTGCTCACCTCCATACGCAGGTAATGCACCTCATCGCGCTCAAGGGTATGGATCATGGCCTCCTCATCAGATAACCTCTGATCGGCAGCCAACCTTCTCGACATCATCTCACAATGATACCGAAGTGCAGAGATCTCAGACAACAAATGGCCATGAGTGGCCAAAAGGAAACCAGGATCAATGAACGGGCGCTCCTCAAAGGGTTCATATGAACCAGATGAAGAGCCGGCATCTCCAAGGATATACTGCTCATCCTCATCAGCAGTCTGGTGCCAGCAAGGGATACGTCGATACAAAAACTGCTCGGCAACTCAGTACTGATATGGGGTGGTCACCATCGGAAAAGCCCGCAACTCAAAACCGAGCAGATCGGCAGTCAGATAACTCACCCAAGATCCATCGACCCGAGTCCTAAAATCAGAGATCCTAGATGGAAGTGCTCGGCGCCCGATACCCATAAAAGCAAAAGAGGAACATCCTGCTCGTATCCAAACTGCCGCAGGAACCGGGTAGGGTGGTAGGAAAAGTAAGATCGAAAGCCTACCAGCATCAGAGGAAGGAGGTGTGCATCGCAAAGCACTGGAGGAAGTGAAAGCCAAGATGACTCCCAACGAACATTCCAGTCACGAAGATTAGCAAACATCCTGCGATACAAGGGCTCACTCATCCTAGCAGTATGAGGAAGAAATTCCATGATGTGCCACATAAGGTCTAGGCGATGGGCCTTAGGAAATGGTACAGGAACGATCAGTGAAAGATGCTCCCATAGCCAGACCTGATCACAAGAAGGAAAAGAAGTTTAGCTAGAGCAAAGCAATTCCTAAAAAGCAAGAAAGGAAAGGTGCAGAAAAGATACCTGAAGAAATGCACAGTAGCCGCGAAGGACACGAGTACGGCCCAGGGCACAGTCAGTCAGCCCATTAAATAGCTCGGCCAAGATGAGAGAAATGATCCCCTGCCGTCGGATAGCTCGGCTCATCACCTCAAAAAGCAAAGGAGTCTGGGACCTGCGCCATCCCGAGAACAACACCTCAACTATCAAGAAGAACATCAGTGCGTTCCGAGCAAGGATAGAATCGGCCACACTCCGAGGACCCGAAAAAAGATCATACAGTAAGTCCAAGGAGAACACTACAACATCCTGGCTGGCAGCTGCAGGCCGAACAAGTTAGGGGATCCCGAACCAGTTCTGCGGTGTGGCAGTCTTCGGCGATGTCTTCGGCGAGAAATACTGAGTATAATCCCAAGGTAGGCCTGTCAAGCGTGCAAGCTCCTCCAAAGAGGGTCCCATCTCCATATCGTTGAACGCGAACAAGTTCAACGAAGGGACCCAGTCAATCAAGGCAGCTCCGAGCATCCTCCAATCAATGTTAACTCTAGCCATATGGATCAGACTGCCGAAGCCATAGGACTCCAAATCCCGAATCTCATAAGCTGACAAACTATCGAGCCAAGCAAGCAGCCGTGGTGAGCAAGAAGGACAAGGAAGCAGCTGACAAGTCCTCATTGGTACCCCCTCCAGAACAAAAGGCCCAGAAATCAATGACAGCTCATCGAGGATCGGAAGATCAACAGGCGAAGGAGAAGGAAAAGCTGGAACCTCTGCAGACTTGACAGCCCCTGACCTGCCCTCAGTAACGGCTATGTCTGATATAGTCGCATCACTGTTTGAAACTGTCATAACCTCAGCCGCATGAGAAGACTCGCTCACCTCATGAACAGAGTGCGCAAAAGACCGACGATCAGGAGAAGGACGATACCCTTCGTCAAAAGGGCTACCAACGAAGATCACACCACACATCGTGGCATCCTAGCCAATCTGACCATCAAAAAATGCATCTGAACCATCAAGAGGAGTCCCTGCTACCCCGATCAAAGAATTAACGGTCAGATCTGGACCTGCGGCCCTCTCCAACAGGAAATCATGAATCCAGTCATCATCCTAGCTGATCAAAGGGATCATCGAGGCATCCACACCGTCTATCATCAGGGGGCATCATCAATGATCACATCAAGTCCACCCAAACAAGTATGCCGCACATCCTGGCCCCTATCAAGAGCATCCAAACCGTCAAAGGTATCATCTGAACCATCCATACAATCCAAACATGAGATCAGTCCATCTATGTCCATCATGGTCCCATCACCTCCATCAATCACATCATCTAGGTGGCCCACATTCAAGGGATGCATAGCCTCACCTATGTCCCATCTTCCCATCTCATCCATACCATCCATTTCTCCCACAATCAAAGCCCCATTCAAATCTGGAATTTTAGCATGGCTCCCATTAATAGGACCATTCAAAGCTCCACCAACCATCATCCCTAACCCCTCATCAATGCCCCCATTTAATGCTCCATCTCTACCATCCATTAAAGAGATTCCACCATCATTAAAGTCTTCACCACTTTCTGAAGTGTGGGACCCACCATGGACAGCCCCCACAGCCCCTAAATCTCCACCGTCCATTGCTTGAGACAAGACAAGCCAAGAAAAAGACAAAAGGAGAAAGGAAGATGAGACAAGGAAGAGATTCATGGCTGAATCGAAGAATCGGATGCAGGGGTGAGGGAGACAGTAGCCAGGAGAATATGCTCACTGTCCGAACCAGAACCAGCCCAGGCCGCACAAGACGCGAGGCGGCCCGCTCTAGGCCGCCCGTACAGACGCACTCCCTCTCTCTCCGCGGGATTGGCTCCATGGTTGTTGGTAGGTGAGGCTGACAGTCCACATCAGCAGATGGCACCCTGAGGGCTGCCCAAGGCTCCAATCCATTTCAGATTTCGATTGAGATTGATCAGAATCATTTGGAAGGTACCCCACCTATCCAATCACAAAGCACTGCGGCCAGAATGGGTCTGATCAAGTCAAAGAGAGGGATAGATGATCAAGAGAGGGCCACAAGCAATCTGAGCCATTCGAAGACCAGATCAGCATGATCTAAACCATGGAAAAGCTTACATAAGTCATGAAATAGCAAGATCAAAGGTTTGATCATCAAGAAAGAAGGCCAGGTCTAAGATCCGATCATCAAGTGGGCTCACAAGGCCTAATCAAGCAATCTGAACTGTTCAAGTCACCATCCACACCATAAGAAGCCTTCTTAACACCATAAAACATCAAGAAAAGGTGCTCTAAAGTAAAGCCGAAGTCTCAAGTGGGCCTACAGGTCCAAATCAAGCCATCTGAACCATTCAAGTCATCATCCATGCAGTTAAGAAGTCTCATCTCCCACAAGTCATTAAAGAATGAGTCAGAAATCAAAACATCCAGGCGTCATCAAGTAATCTAAGAAGAATTGAGGTTGTATATTCATCCAAAAGATTTCGATGCAGAAGAAAGTAAAAGCAAAAGGTTGTACATCAAGCAAGCTGAATACACCTCCACAAAAGCAGGCTACAAGTCGCCAACATAGTCGTCATCGTCCCTCCTCTCGTCCCGCTCGACGGTAAAGATCCATCAAAGGAGCTATCAATGAGCCTCCAGCGTATCTGCGACGGCCCCCTGGAACATAGAGTGGAGGAAGCAGAGGCCCCTGGCCGTACATCAAATACCACTCATCATATTCGCGATCCGGGATCGTGAAACGAAACCCGGGCTGGCCCACAAGAGCATCAGCCACCTCATCAGCGGGGATCTGAGCAGCTGGAGGAGGTGCAGAATAAGGGACCCGAGCCACCCTAGTGACCTGCCGAAACAGCCTCTCACCTAGATACCACTGAAATGATTCAGCATCAGAAAGCATGATATGGAGACATGAAGCATCATATGCCTCCACACGCTGAGGGGTGTAATAGAGAGGGAAGCTGGTATACGGCATCCGAGCGAGCTACAGCAAATGAGGTCACCACGATCAGTTACAGTGCAGCCCAAGGGATAAGGAAAGCAAGATACTTACATCATCAACGGTCAATCCATCTATGTCGGCACGCCAGTTGTCCCCGGAGACTCGAGAGTTCCGCTGATGATTTTGTTGATGCCAGTACATGTGGTGATATAAAGGCGGCTCAATGTCATTCCGTATCCTCGGAGCAAGGTGGGCAAAATGGTCATAAAAGCAAGTCTGGGCAAAAGCACACCTAATGATCAGAGAGAGAAAGAGGGTAAACGTCTCCAAGAAAGGAGAAAGAAGAAGTACCTCAACGACAGGCCAGAAACTTGTGTAGGACCGATTATTTCGACTAGTTTTATCCAGACCCTGGAAAATATGAGTCAGGATAGCCCCGTTCCAGTTGTAGGGATGGTGAAGATCCTCAACCAAGCAAAGAAATTTAGGATCGACCCTCTCATTGGCGTGGCAGAGAAGGAAGGACCCGAAGGCATAAGTGATCATGGCTCGTGCTTTGTGGAGGGCCTCTAGCTCGGTAGTGGGGATGACGGAGGCAAAAGTGTTGTAGAACCATCGCATCTTTACTTGATGGCCTTGGAATTCATCCTCGGGTGGGACATCACCGACAAGCCGTAGCCAGTCAGTGGAAGTGATGGGAGCCAGAGAGCCAACCTGGGGAACAACTGCCCCATGAAATGGAAAGCCAATTTGCATATAAATATCGAGGGGAGTTATTCCCCATTCACCACAAGGGAGTTGGAAGGTGTGGGTCTCATCCCGCCACCTCTCGCAAAGAGCCGTGAGCATCATGCGGTTGGCACTGTTGTTATGGAAGCGTGTAAGGTAAGGAGGCCAGCAAAAGGAGTGTCAGCCAATACTCGTTCAAGCAAAGGCTGTAGATGCTTCACCCAGTTATCCCAGTGATCCCTGGTACCTCGACCCTTGATGGCGGGAAGAGGTTGATGCTCTTGAGCCAAAGAACACATATGGGCCCCTCGGCGGATAATGAAGGTAGGATCATCCTCATCAATCACTCGACGTCCTCTAGTACCGTCCGCCATTGAATCCTACAAGCTTGGCAAGGTAAGTCCCTATCCCTTACCCGTTAAAATCCAAATTATCATCCAGGAAACCCATGGGATTGGACTCCCATTCAAATGCAAGATCTAAAATTCAACTCCATGTGTTACCTAGGTTATGTGGTGGGCCCATTGAAGAAAGCAAGGCTCACCTTAAAGAAGGTTGCATGGCATGCCTTAGGCAAGAAAAGTCCATCATCCAAGGACACATCTTGGACAACAAATGCACTCAAGTGCCATGAGATCAACAAAGGATAAGAATCTTACTTCACATGAGAAGCTCCTCTTCAAAGTCCATGTGTGGCCAAGGATTGATCTACTTTTATACCAAGGCCATGATTCTCATCTTTTTACACATGTATATGGACAAGTGGGGAATAGGGAAGTTGCCCCCAAGAGCAACCCAAATGCCTCACCTCAATGGATTGAAGGGAGCACATGGCCCACTTGAAGAACATGAGGACCCATTCATGGGTTAACCATGGGCACCCCTATGTGCACCATCTTGATGAAAGTTTTGACCATGAGAGTACAACATGGCGGTCTACCCACAAACATATGAATCAAAGAAGCTAATGGTAAAAAGTTGATGCACATAGCCCACATGAAGAATCAAAGTTGGAAATGCCCATGTAAGAGTAAGTTTGGGCAACCCATGTGCACCAATTTCTTTACAAAACAAGGGGACCATTTGAGCACAAGAGGGCATGGCTTGATGAGTCACCCAACCATCACGAAAATGGCTAAGAATGGTATAAATAGCCCACTTGAAGATCAAAATCCAAAATGCCCCAAAGCATGGGACAAAATTGGGCAACTTATGGGTATCATTCTTTCTCACAAATTGAAAGAAAAATCACTCATCTTTGAGAATGATGGTGGATGACCCATTAGGCACCCCAAGAAAAGTTCAAGGAGCTATGGTCGCATGGAGAGCTCACTTGAAGGAGGATCATCCATTTGAGATTGATAACATCTAAGGAAACTCTTGAGGACCACTTTCCTCGCACAAGAAAAAACCATTTGAACTTAGTGAGATTGTTGGAAGAACTCACTCATGGGACTTGTAGATGATCAAGTAACTCAAGTCCTCCATCCATCAAAAGAAAAAGCATGAAAGAAAAAAAAATCCTACATGAACAAAGTGTAGTGGTGCACACATGGTCCAAAGAAATCCAAATTTCAATGAGGGCCCAAAAGCCCATCCATATGGAAAAATCCTAAGGAACCCACCACACTTTGAACATAAGGATGTACATCATAATCAAGAGATGGTAGAAGATTTGGGCTACTTGCCCATAAAGGCCCAACTAAGAAATCTAGCCCACTTGAGATCCAAGTGAAGAATGGGCTAGTCACCTTGGTCCATACACACGTGAAGAAAGATGGGATCACTTAAAGTGAGCCCCATGAGCCCAAAACTTGAGATAGGCCCTACCATGCCCACGGGCCCAAACCTTGGAAAGAAAATGGAAAAGAAAAGGAAAGCTCCAAAGGAAATGACAAGAAAGAGAAAGTAAGAGGGAGCCCAAAACGAAGCATTGGGCCCATCAAATACACCAAGGGCCATGACTCACTTTGAGCCCATTTGATACACATAAAAAGAGGCCCAACTCCCATGAAGAAAGATAGAATATTTTGCCATGCACACTTGATGGATATGGCAAAATTACCCTTTACATACACATAAAGGGAGTATGAAAAGAAGAAAAGAAAAAATGAAATGGAAAGCTTGCAATGTCCTTCTCCATGCACCACCTTTGAAAGAGATTGGAGATCTAGAAAAAGGTCAAGAATGCTTGGGCCCACCTTCACTCCTTTTGAAATAGCTACATGAAGAAAAGAAAGGAACCATGAGAAGAGATAATGAAGAAGGAAAAGGACAAGAAAGAGAAAGGGAGTGGTCCATACCTTTACCACTCACCAAAGAGGGACCACCTTGCTGTCCCAAAACTTCTCTAAGGCCCACCACTTGAGAGAAGCAAAGAACCACCAAAAGGTGAGAGAAAACTTTGAGAAAGAAAGAGTATGAGAGAGAGAAGAGAAAGATTGCACGTTGGATGGGGTAGGGGTGCCCCATGTTATATAGAAAAGGGGGGTGCACCCCTTTACCCAACCCACTGAAGAAACCAGGGGTCAGAGGCGGTCCGGGCGGCGCCCAGGGGGCCGTCCTACCCTCCACCTAGGTGAAACGACTTCTCACCTCCTCTCCTTGGGAAGAACTCCTCCTTGGGAAGGGTGGTTGCAAGTGAATCTTGTACCTCCTTGTAAGAATGAAGTGATGGAAGAGAATGGTGAGAAAAAGTAAGAAATCTCACCAAAATCTCATCTTGTGAGAAATTGGTGAGAAATTGGCTTGATGATTTGGAAAAGTTCCATGGAATTTTCAAGGAAAAGAAAGAAAAAATTGACTTGGTCAGACAGTGATCTCAACCATCCAAGGTCATGACCTGATGATCTGAACCATTCCAAGAAGAATCCCAGGAATCTCCGCCCTTGATTACTATTTACTTGTACATATTTTAGGTCCAAAGACCTTAAACTACGTCGGGATCAAGATCCCGAGGGACTTTTTAAATAAAAACCGGTAGCAGTCTGATTGTTCGAATCAAGATCCGCTGGCACCGGACATTTTCCAAAAAATAAAAAAAATGTGTTCGCCTCACTTGTACATAGTCGGGTCCGAAGACCTTAAACTACGTTGGGATCAAGATCCCGAGAGATTTTAATAAAAACCAGCATCAATCCCAGCCGTTCAGGCCAAGATCTGATGACCTGGATCATTTCGAAAAATAACAAAAAAAAACGTGATTTCCAGCATCGCTTGTACATAGTTGGGTCCGAAGACCTTAAACTACGTCGGGATCGACATCCCGAGAGATTTTCAATAAAAATCGGCATCGGTCTTGATTGCTCAAGTCAAGATCCGACAACACCGGACATTTTTCAAAAAATCACAAAAATATAAATATATATATATATACATTTCCAGCACTCTTTTGTACAGTTTTGGGTCCGAAGACCTTAAACTACGTCGGGATCAAGATCCCGAAGGACTTTTTAAATAAAAACCGGTAGTAGTCTGGATAGTTCGAATCAAGATCTGCTAACACTGGACATTTTCCAAAAAAACAAGATAAAAAATGTGTTTGCTCTGCTTGTACATATTTTGGGTCCGAAGACCTTAAACTACGTCGGGATCAAGATCCCGAGGGACTTTTTAAATAAAAACCGGTAGCAGTCTTGACCGCTCGGATCAAGATCCGTTGACACCGGACATGTTTCGAAAATAAAAAAAATGTGTTTGCTCTGCTTGTACATATTTTGGGTCCGAAGACCTTAAACTACGTCGGGATCAAGATCCCGAGGGACTTTTTAAATAAAAACCGGTAGCAGTCTTGACCGCTCGGATCAAGATCCGCTGACACCGGACATTTTTCGAAAACAAAAAAAATGTGTTTGCCCTGCTTGTACATATTTTTTGTCCGAAGACCTTAAACCACATCGGGATCAATATCTCGAGGGATTTTAATAAAAACCAGCATCGATCCCAGCCGTTCGGGCCAAGATCTGATGACCTGGATCATTTTTCAAAAAATCACAAAAATAATGTACTTTCAGCATGTATATAAAGTTTTTTTGGTCCGAAGACCTTAAACTACGTCGGGATCAACATCCCGAGAGATTTTTAATAAAAATCAGCATCGATCCCAGCCGTTCAAGCTAGGATCTGATGACCTGGATCATTTCCAAAATACCAAAAAGATTTTTTGAGTTTTCCATAAAAACCAGTATCAATCTCAACCACTTGAGTTGAACTCTGGAACCTTTTCAAAAAACAAAAAAAAAATTCACCATCAATTTCACAAATTCATCCCCAGTGGTTCGAAGACCTAAAACTACACTGGGATTAACTTCTCGGGAGCTTTCTTTCCTAACCTGTTCTGAACATGGCTGACAGTTGATCATACGGGTGTCCGAAATCTTTTAAAACAGGTAAAGGCTGAGGCGGGCAGAACTCCGCAACCCTGTTCGTGTTGAACGCACCGTGATAGACAACCTTGATTTGGAAGTCGCTGTTGAATCTAACGGATGTTCCCTGTTCCCAAAACTCATAAAGGGGATTAAGGCTGTTGGGAGGTGGAGCGCACCCTCACGGAATTGTGAGCAACGTAAGGCCCCAAACTGGATTGACAAAGGGAAATGTGAGGATGTGGCTCATTTTGTGGCCGAAGGAGTCCGTCGGACGATACGTGGTCTATGTGCATTGCACATGAGGAATAGGCAACTTTGTGGGTGTGTTGACTGAAAACCCTCAAAATCCCCTTATCCGAAGATGTAAAACTACGGCACTTAGCTGTGTGTGACTTGTCTTGCTCGCTAACGTAAAATGGATCGGGTGCCTTACCAGCAGTAGAAGCTAGAAATGGATGAAAATTCCATACCTCTTTCCTTGCATTTCAAAAAAAATCGCAAAATACCAAAACATTGCAAAATCACCTTTCAAAAATCATAAAAAAATATTTCCCTTGCTTTCAAATATTTTCAAAAATCACAAAAAATATTTCCCTTGCTTTCAAATCAAATATTTTAAAAAATCATAAAAATATTTCCTTTGTTTCAATAACCGATCTCTATCCTGACCACTCAGGTAAAGGTTCGGACCAAATATTTGCAAAAATCACAAAAATTGTCACTATCCCCCATCACTACACTTCAGGAGGCTCGAACTCCACTCTCTTCACAATTTGGGATGACGGATCCAATCGCCTGCAAATTGGAATCTTGACCAAAACTGGCGACTAAGCACCGTCTCAATCACATTTATGCCCAGAAGAACATCTTGAAGTCGGATAACATCCTTGTACATTCTCATTAAGCAAAGAAACAACATCTTGGGATGATGGACCTGATCGACCACTGGTTGGGATCTTGACCAACCCGCTGACCAAACATCCGCATTAAAAAGAAAAACTCCAGGGAAGCATAACCCTGCAAGCAATAAGCTCAAAGTTCTCTGTATCCCTAGCAAAAGCAAAATCATCGAGCTAAAAGAGAATGAGCCAAAGCCATGCATTCATCATGCATCTCCATGCATCAACATCCATCGCATCAATCATCATATTTACCTGCTTTCAAATAAAAGTCGGTTAGCCAAAGACCCCACAGGCATCCCTAATGGAGGCGCATGCAAACCAGATTTTCATTTCAAAAAGATAAAAAATATTCCTATTTGCAAATAAAAACCCCAATGGAGTATCACTCCCCAGAGTGGGTATCTTTTCAAAAATCTAAAATTTTTTTCCAGTAGAGCGTTCTGCCTCCAAAACACCAGGAGATCTTCCATATCTTTGGGTAGGAGCCGACGCAAAAATCAAATAAGATCCGATGTCTCGCGGTTTCCCCGAAGACCATCGGATCCAATGCACACAAAGTACGGACGAACTGAACTCCAGTGTTAGTGTGGTCGTACCACATGCCAAGATACGAAAAGATGAAAGCCAAAAGGCTCGGTCAAAGAAACCATTTGAACAGGTAGAAACGATGAATTGTAACCTAAGTATCAAAATCAACAGATTGGGTGGAAAGAGTTCACCCGCACATACCTAGGCGTGGATGCCTGAAGTACCTTGACTGAGTCCAAGTCGGCGTAGTAGAATCCCATAAGACTATCTAACGCAGGGCATCTAACCACTTTGACAGTCAAGCGAAACAAGTACTCCTGGAGTGATCTGGGAAAACATCAAACATCACACAATCAGTCTCATGATCAGCAACCTCGTAAGACTAGCGACGCAGAGGCTCTGCTGTACCTTTTCGATGTTAGTAACGATCGGGAATGGAAGGGTTGCGATTGGATACCCAGGTTGCAGCGCATGCAGGGACAATCGCAACGTTTTCTCCAAACTCCCGCGGTATGTGCGAGTTATCAATTTCCAAACAATCAACTGACTCAGATACAAAGGACAACAAAGATTCCAGACCACAATCTAGGAAAGAATGAATTGCAAACCAAGCATCAAAACCAGCAGATCGGGTGGAAAGAGTCCACCCGCACATACATAGGCGTAAATGCCTAAAGTACCTTGACTGATTCCAAGTCGGCGTAGTAGAATCCCGTAAGATTATCTGACACAGGGCATCTAACCACTTTGACAGTCAAGTGAAACAAGTACTCCTGGAGTGATCCGGGAAAACATCGAACATACAATCGATCACATTGTCAATAACCTCGTAAGACTAGCGACGCAGAGGCTCTGCTGTACCTTCCGATGTTATTACCGATCGGGAATGGAAGGGTTGCGATTGGGTACCCAGGTTGCAGCAAACTGCAGGGACAATTGCAACGTTTTCTCCAAACTTCCGCGGTATGTGCGAGTGATCGATTTCCAGACGATCAACTGGCACAGATGTAAAGGCAAGGAAAGATTTCAGACCATGATCTATGAATGACCCGGTCAGAAGTGGGGTGTCCACTCGCTTTGGCATTCGGTTGCACACAACCTCTGCTAAAGAGGGGCATCTGTAGACACCCCACCTTCGGCTACGCTGTTGGTAGAGATAGCTGGATGAATGGAGGACCATACCCACGAATCCCAAGTCCAAAATCAGCCAAACTCACCCTTGTAAGCCCCAATCCATAGCCCAACTCAAGCCTGAACCCAGTCAACCCACTCCTAAACAACAGCCTGTAAAACCCCCCATAAGAAAAGCCAGTCAAAAAAATCCTAAAAAAGTCAAACTCACTGAGTCAACCCACCGAGTCAACCCGCTGAGTCAACCCGTCGAGTCAAATCACCGAGTCAACCCGCCGAGTCAAATCACCGAGTCGACCCGCTGAGTCAACTCACTGAGTCAACCCACCGAGTCAAAACAGCAGCCCCGAGAAATGACCGTACCACGCGCTGAAAACCGAGGAGCGTCCGTACGGGCGGCCCACAGGGGGCCGCCCGAAATTATTTACGGGTTCTGCCACTCTCCAATGCTATAAATACCCCCCTCCCCTTCCCATTTCAGCATCCATCCACTTCCCCTCTCTTCAGCCCGAGTGCGATCTATCCCTCTACCCCTTAGCCCATTCCTCCACCAAGGAGAGCCCGAGTGAGGAGATCCTAGCCCTGGTCCAGCCCAGCCTGACCACTGGTCCAAGTCTCCCAAGCCATTCAAGTCTTGATCCAGCCACTCGAAGTCAACCCTTGCGACACCTCCGTCCATCCAGCTACTCTTTTTCCAGCATCATCTCATTTGCATCTAGCATAAGTGCAACATTTACTTTTCTTCCAACCCCCCTGCTTCACTGCAAGCACTTTGATTATTCAAACACACTGCATGCATCTCGCATAAAGCACCTGTCAGTTCGAGCGTATGCTTTGGGCTTGCCTGTTAGTGGAACCTGCCCATCAGAAACTCTTACTTTCAGACCTGCATTCATGTACATATCACTACAAGCACTTTGATCATTCAAACACACAGCATGCATTCCGCATAAAGCACTGTCAGTTCGAGCGTATGCTCTGGGCTTGCCTGTTAGTGGAACCTGCCCATCAAGAACTCTTACTGTTCAGACCTGCATTCATGTATCATGTCATCTATGAGAATGTACGAGGATTAAAACAGACTTTCAAGTGTTAGTTCGATTCTGTGAAGTAGAGACCATACTTCGGTACGGGCAGTGTGTGGGGTGCTTAACCTCTTCCCACCCTGTAACCGTGATCCCTTATCTCGAATCTCTGGCCGCAGATCAAAAGGAGTCATTTTAGAGGAAGGAATCTTCGGATCCCCTTCTCTAACGTTTCTACGGGGTCTAACCGACTGTAGATTCAAAGTAACTGGCTAGTGGGGACTCTGGTCTTATATAAACTCATTTAAACACATCCAGCTTAAACACGACTACCAAACAAAGCCCTCGAGAACGAGGCAAGCCAGTGGTACAAACGACGATTCGCACGCACGCACCTCTTCTTCTTCTTCTAAAAGGAAAGGGAAGAACGTCGTGTGGGAACGTGGAACGGCGAGGGTCCACAGGGGCTGAGTTAGATTCATCCTCATTCTCAGAATTTATTGGATCATTAGGCTTATCGACCTTCACTGGAATACATTTATTAATTTGTTTACCACTTCTAAGAGTGGTGATGAATTTTGCTTGCTCCACATGTTGGTTAGGAAGATTAGAGATGCTTACTTCATGTACTTGCTTTGGATTAGGTTGAGGTTGGGCCGGAAAGGTCCCTTCCCTAGCATTCAAGTGTTCCTTAATTTCATCAACCGAGACTTTAAGCTCTTGGAACATTTGTTGGTTCGTTTAGTTTATTTGCGTTTGCCCTTACATAAACGCCTTTAGAGTATCCTCCATTGAGAATTGAAGTGGGGCCATGTTTTGCATGGGTGACCCTCCTTGGGAGTTGGTAGGATTACCCATGGGAGCATTCTTCCAACTGAAATTTGGGTAGTTCTTCCAAGTAGAGTTATACGATTACCTACCGGTCCGTTGAAAGGCCGTTGATAACCATATGTGGCTTTTCTTTGCTCTTGTAACAACTCCTGAAACGCAGAAATTGTAAGACAATCTTGAGTAGAGTGTATATTAGTGGCACAAATTCCACATATGTTCTCAATAGCTTCCATGGACTTAGAAACTCTACTTTTGCTTAGTTTTATAACTTTGACTTTTCTTGTGAGGTTGGCTAGCCTTGCATTCACATTATCTTCCTCTTTAAGGATGTAAATCCCTTCTTTTTTTTTTTTTTTAGGCTTGAGGTTACTAGATTTGTTTGAGAAATCCCATGATTGGGCACTCTCGGCCAACATGTCTAGGTAACTCCATACCTCATCTGGATTTTTGCTCATGAACTCACCATTGCACATCATCTCTACAAATTGGCGCATGTTGGAATTTAATCCATCATAAAAGAAGTTGATAATATGCCAACTTTCGTATCCATGATGTGGGCAAGTGAGGAAGAGTTCCTTAAACTGTTCTCAACTTTGAAAGAACGACTCACCGTCTTTTCCCATAAAGTTCATTATAGATCTTCGAAGGGTGTTAGTTTTATGAGCCAGGAAATTTTTTTTCAAAAATTCTCGGGTCATCTCAGTTTATGACCCTGTCGAATGCGGTCTAAGAGAATGGAGCCAACTCTTGGCTCTTTCTTTCAATGAGAAAGGAAACAATTTAAGTTTGATGACATCCTCTGAAACATTATTATATTATAAGGTAGCAACGACTTCATCAAACTCCTTCAAGTATAGATATGGGCCATTAGAATCTAACCCATAGAATTTTGACAAAAGTTGAATTATCTTCGACTTTATATGTAACGAATGTTAAATTTACCAGGGTAATATTATAAATTTCTCGATTGAATAGACCAATCACCCAAAAACTTGTAAAAACATGCATAAAGCTGTGTTTTGGAAATCTCAAGCTCAACAAAAACCTAATAGCAGACCCTGATGAGTAAACCCAGCCTTCATGTAGATGGTCTTGGATCACAGATCCATCACCCGAACAAACCCCAACCAAGAAAAGGCAATCCAACCATAAATCATCACATTTAGATCATCTGATCAATTAGTTAACCATTGAATTTCCTTTGATTGGGCCCTTGGGCCGCCACCATGCAATAAATCGACTACTAAAGTGATCTGACCCTCAGATCTACATTATTAAGCCACTAGGACAAAAATCTGTCGTATATGGCCCACTTAAGCTTTGGATCTGCCTAAACTTCAGCTTGTGATCCTAAGTGGGCTAGAGGTGTGTGATGGACGGCGTGGATTACACAACCGACACTGCGGGCCCCACCTTTGTGGGGTGAGTGTACATCATCTGGGTGCACACGCGTTGCACCGAACTGAGCCGAACGGGTCAATCTCCGAAAAAGGAGATCTCTCTCCTTCCTTTCCAGCCGAGTGGGCTGCTGTAACGGACGGACGCTGTCCGTTTTGGAGGGTCGTGCGGCCCACCTTGATCGCCGGATCGGTCGATCCAATCCATCCATCTTCTTCGTGATGATCGGTTGACCAAAACCTTGTTTGTAGGCCCCGTTTTGGTTGCTGTTAGTGTGCGCATTCCAGAGCTGAAATCTGCTGAAACGGTGAATGTGTTTCCAACCGCCCTGCAGTCCTACTGTCATTGGTGTGACCCACCATTTTAGGGTCTAAACTGTTCATCTTGTGGATCTTGGGGCCTTGAACAAAACCTTGTGAGTTTGACACGGTCATGCATGTGTGAATGCACACACGACAAGATCAACTAGAACCGTACGCTGCTACCTTACCAGAACCGACTGCATATAGCCCACCTGAGCCTTAGATCCCTCTGATTCTTGGCACATGACACTAAGTGGGCCAGGGTAACATGATGGACGATGTGGATCTTACTGAGAGCCATAGTGGACTCCACTTTCAATGCATGCACGTGCACTAGTACTGGTGCACCCGCGACACACCAAAACTAAGCCTCAGCCAATCGGGCGCTGCCCCGTTAAGCTCCCGCAGTGGAAGGTTTCATTCCTCCTTTCTTCCCGCCAGACGTTGTTCAAATGGACAACGTCCGTTCTTCTCGATCTTGGCCCACCTCTGGCGTCGACCGTCCAGATCCGACCTGCCCATCGGAATCTTGGGTTACCTGAGAACAAACCCTAACTGGTCTTCCATTCCCATGCACTTGTGAGAGCCCACAGCAAGAGCCCAAATAGAGCCGTGTGCAGATGTTGTACCTAAAACGGAAACCTATTTTAATCTCCACGCTGGCAATCCAAGATGACATCCTCCCCATTCATCCCAGCCGCTCCTTGAGGA
Source organism: Liriodendron chinense (assembly GCA_003013855.2). Taxonomy (NCBI): domain Eukaryota; kingdom Viridiplantae; phylum Streptophyta; class Magnoliopsida; order Magnoliales; family Magnoliaceae; genus Liriodendron; species Liriodendron chinense. Next base: position 156,253 of record PVNU02003655.1, on the reverse strand, counting down.
TAAATCTCAACCCATCAAACCTCTACCCCTTTTTGGGTTCCCTTACAAAGCATCTCAATGGCGGAAGGAACCTTCCTCCTTTTGCGTTGGCATGATCTCGACCATCCACCCGCTTCCAGAAGCCTCCTCCCTTCTCATCATAGCCGTCCTTGCTAGGGCGACATTCGTTGGAGGAGAGGTTTTCGAGATCCGATCTCGCGGCTCGATATTTTGGTCGCGGCGGAGTTTCTCGCGAGACAGACAAGGACCGCTTATCTCCGTCCAGGGTGGGCCCCACTTACTGATCTGAGACCTTGGATCGATGGTCCACAACCTGGTAGACACAGCCATCGTCTCTGATCTGAATCATGCAAGCAGTGTGGGTCTTAGATTTCAAAATCTCGGACTATAGGTGTAATAGCCTGTAGTAAACGAACCCTTCAATCCCAGCCACCCATTCTTATCCAAAAGCCCTCCAACGGCTATAAAAGCCTCTTTCTGTTTCTGAAAAACCTAGCCCCCTGCTCAAACCCTAGGAGGATTTGGTTGCGGGAATAAGAAAGAGAGAGAAAATAGAAGGTGAGTGTGGGGGGCGCCGTTTTCGGCTACTGTCAGGTGGCCGCTGCTCGTGCATGCCCAACCACGCCTACGAGCCAAACTCTGTGTGTGTGTGTGTGTGTGAGAGAGAGAGAGAGAGAGAGAGAGAGAGAGAGAGAGAGAGAGAGAGATCCGTTGGGGCGCCGTTTAGGCCTCTGTTTGTAACTAGCTGCTGGAATGTTTCCAGACATCCCTGCCCAAAGACGGAAAAAGAGAGAGAGCGTGAGAGAGTATGGAGAAAGAAAAGAGAGTGGGGGTTGGGTGTTCGGCTGCTATTTCCAGAGAGCAAACTCGCCACCGTCGGACTGTCCTATTTACTATCCACCTGCGGCCGGGCCCAAGTTGCCGGGCTATTTCTGACCGAGTCTAGTCGGGACCTCAAGCAGCCCAAGTTTGGGTGCGAGTGGTGCACCTTGTGTTTGAACCGACGATAGGAAGCTGAGCTGTTCAGTGAGAAACCTCCGCCATAAGATCATCCTGACCATCCCTAACTTGCTGACCAGACAGATTCTATTTAAAAAGTTTGTTTTTGAAAACAATTTTTAAAAGAAAAAGATGCGTTTGGTTTTTGTCCTATATCGGATGGGAGAAAGGATTTTTACCTCTTTTATAAGTAGGGTGTTGTGCACCTTATTTATTTATGGTGGAAGAGAGACTGGAACACCGCGCACGCGCACACGCACACGCACACGCTTAGTCTCGATCTCGGACTCGGACTCGGTCTTGGGCTCGGGCTAGGTGCGAGGGAGTGGGCACGTGAGGCAGTGTAGCTGTAGAGGCGCTAGTGGCGCACTTAGCGACCTCGCGGACCAAAGCAAGACTGGTGCGAGTCGCGGTGCGACAGAGGCTAGGTAGTAGGTCAGGTGGCTGGGTTCAGAACAGAGGAGGTGCTGTAGGTGGGAGGTCTGACAGAGAGACCTCTCTGTTTTTTATAGAGAGCTGCAGGGCTAATTAAAGGGACCTGTGTAACTGCTCATGCAGTAATGGTCCAGACCATACAGTAACAGCTGCATGTGGCTAGCCCAACAGTCAGAAACGGCTAGCCATTAAGTCTAAACAGCTACCATGCAGGTGTGTAACTCCTACATACACAACAGTCAGAAACTACTATAAACGGCTAGTTTCTCACAATAGCCAGAAAACGGCCAGTGCCATTATGGCTCTGGACCAAAACTGTCAGCCACCCTTGCCTATATAAACCGGACAGGTCTGGTTCATTCCAACACAACAACAGCAATCACAACCATCTCTACTGAACCAGCACCCATTTGAGTCTATTAGCCTCTTGGTTTGGTTGATATAAACAAGCCACTTAGACCAGTGTAGTGGTCTGCTGCTGCAAGAAGAAGATAGTCATTCCTTTCTCTCTTTCTTTTCTTTATCTGCCAGAGTGTGTTACTAAGTTCCATAGTGGTTCCTTCGTTTTTGCTGAACGCAGAACCACATAAGGCTCGTCGTATCCTGGAAGCAATCCGCCTGCAACCCATCAGCAGACTCAAAAATAATTTGAGTAGGGGCGAATTACGCTTTAAGGACATCGTGTTTTTTACGTGCTTCAGCCTGTCCTTATTTCTCAGTTTTTTCCAATTAATTTATTTTCTGAGATCAGAAATTTCTCAACATTCTTAAAGCGTAATTTTTTTTTGATATGGAAACTGAAAGGGTATCATCAATCAAACTGATGAACCAGGATCTGATTCGTCTAGACCGGTTCGATGGAACCAATTTCACCAGATGGCAGGATAAGATAAAGTTCCTACTTACGGCATTTAAGATATTCCATATCTTAGACCCGAACTTGAAGCCGCTTCCTTTAGCTACTGATAAAGACACGACTGAGTAGATCAACACACACATCAAAAGAGAAGAAGATAATCTGCTGTGTCGAGGACACATCCTGAACACGCTATCTGATCGTCTGTATGATCAATACACCAGAACCGAATCTGCCAAAGAAATTTGGACCACTCTCGAGTTCAAATTCAAAGCCGAAGAAGAAGGTACGAACAAATATCTCATAGCTAGCTATTTCGACTACACCATGGTAGATAACAAATGTTGTTAGCCCATATCAAAGAACTACAGCTAATTGTTGGCAAAATTAGTGCCCTAAAAAATTGATATCCCTGAATCTTTTCAAGTCGGGGCTATTATCGCAAAATTGCCCCCCAGTTGGACAGAATACAGGAAGAAATTGCTACATAAAACTGAGGATTATTCACTGGAACAAATCCAGAAACATATCCGAATAGAGGAAGAATCCTGAAACCGTGAAAAGAAAAATGAAAATGGAAATTTCTCATCCAATGTGCAAGTAGTAGAAAGTACCCAAAACAAGAATCCCGAGAAGAACAGTTCCCTGAAACCCAATAAAGGAAAATTCAAGAAACCACAAAAGAAGAACTGAAAATTCAAAGGCCATTGCCATGTCTGTGGGAAAACCGGGCATTACGCTCAAGTATGCCGACTTCGAAAATCGAAGAATGAGGCAAGTGCAGTTGAAAAAGACATAGTTGCTATGATCACTAAGGTAAGCATGATCCAAGGCAAAGTACCCAGTTGGTGGTATGATACAGCTGTCACAGTCCATGTAAGCTATGATAGATCAGCCTTTAAAACTTATGAGGATGTGACCGATGGTCAAGAGGTCCAAATGGGTAATGAAGTCCGATCGAAGGTCGTAGGCAAATGAATTGTGGAACTAGTCTTTACCTCTGGAAAGAAAGTGATCCTAACTAATGTACTGCATGTTCCTGACATGAGACGAAATTTAGTTTATGGGGATCTTCTGGGAAAACCTGGAATACGGGTAGTATTTGAGTCAGGAAAACTGATTCTATCAAAGAACGAAAATTTCGTTCGTAAGGGATATGCTTGTAATGGGATGATAAAATTTTTCTTGAATGAAAGTAGCTCTTCTGCGTATATGATTGAATCTGTAACATTGTGGCATAGTAGATTAGCACACATAGGTTATAGTACCTTAAAATTCATGTTTAAGAATGGCTTAATCTCATACACAGATAGTCAAAATGACAAATGTGAAGTGTGCATAAGGTCTAAATTTACAAAGAAACATTTTCCTAGTGTTGAGAGATCATCTCAAATATTGGACCTAATACACACTGATATTTGTGAGTTAAATGGCATTCTTACACGTGGAGGAAGAAGATACTTTTAACCTTCATTGATGATTGCTCCAGATATGTACATGTATACCTTTTAAAGAATAAAGATGAAGCACTCAGCATATTCAAGATATATAAAGCAGACGTGGAAAATCAACTAAACAAGAAAATAAAAGTTTTTTGTAGCGATAGAGGAGGAGAGTATTTTTCAAATGAATTCTCTAACTTCTTTGAAGAACATGGCATAATACACCAATGTACTGCACCGTACATACCACAACAGAACGGTATAGCTGAACGAAAAATAGAACCTTAGTAGAAATGGTTAACTCAATGTTAATACAAGCAAAGTTGCCACTAGGACTATGGGGAGAAGCACTTCTCGCAGCGTGCCATATCCTAAATAGGGTTCCTTCTAAGAAATTTAACACTTCACCATATGAGGTATGGAAAGGTAAAAAATCTAATCTAGGATATCTTAAAGTGTGGGGGTGCCTCGCATATTATAGAATGCCTGATCCCAAAAGAACTAAATTAGGATCCAGAGCTATTAAGTGCGCCTTTGTAGGGTATGCACAAAATAGCAAAGCATATTGACTCTTAGACTTAGAGTCTAATACAATCATAGAGTCTAGAGACTTGAGTTCTTTGAAAACTCACTATCTTTAGAGTCAAAAGATAATGAAATCCAAACTCCAACAGAGAAACCTATGGTAGAAACTGAACACGAAGTTAAATCTCCAATAGAACTACGTAGGAGTCAAAGGGTAAGAGTAGAAAAGAGTCTTGATTTTGAACAGATAAACTCTCAATGTATCTCCTTTCATCTCGTAGAAGGAGATAGAGATAATGTCATTAGAAAGATACCTATAATTATGACTATAGATGATAATCCAACAACAAATAGAGAGGTTGTAACTTCTAGAGATTCAGCTTTTTGGAAAGAAGCTATCAATGATGAGATGGACTCGATTATGTCAAACTAAACCTGGGAACTGGTGGATCTACCTCCAGCTTCTAAACCCATAGGGTGTAAGTGGGTATTTAGAAAGAAATATCACACTGATGGAACTATCATTTTTAGCTTCTATACCTTCAGTTGATTGAATTGGGTCCAGGTGTATTAAGCCAATCTGCTCTATCAGGTAAACACTCTCCTACCACCGTGCTGTAATTTCTTGTAGTTGGATTGTATAATGATCTGATTAGGTGGGGTTTTCATGGATAGGATTTTTAAGTTTACCTTAATTGTTAATCATAATTGAATGTTGTTAACGCTAAAAATTGGCTAACAGATGTTGGTCAGGGACCAATTTTGATTCTTCGTCATCTGACCTCCAATCGGAGATGAATGGTGTAGTTTGGGGAACCTGCAATTACCAAGAAAGGTTAGGACCACCGCCGGTTGGCCCGGCTTACGGCCCTTTGATAGCAAAGTCAGTACGGATACTGAAAGGAAAGGTTGTTAGAGGTTTAATGGCGATGGATTGCCTACCTGGAGAGAGTGCGGAAGGCCTCTTTATAGATAATTATTGGAGAGATTTAAGTGGATCCCAAATTTGTTGGGATAATCTTTATCTTATCTGGATCAGTGGGATAAGCCTTATCCTTATCTTATCTAGATCAGTGGGATAAGCCTTATCCTTATCTTATCAAGAGGGATAAACCAAGGCGGATGAGGGTGAGTCTCTTGCGAAGTTGAGAAGGCCGTGAGCCTGAGTGGGCCGAGGCTAAGAGGGTCAAATGCTGAACCCGAGTGGGCCGAGGCTAAGAGGGCCGTATGCTAAGCGCGAGTGGGCCGAGGCTGAGAGGGCCGAATGCTGAGCCCGAGTGGGCCCAGGCTGAGAAGGCTGAATGCCAAGCCCGAGTGGGCTGAGGCCAAGAAGGCCGTATGCTGACTTAGCTTCCTCTCCTAAATAGTCGGTCTATGACCATACTTGGTGTAGAAGATGAACCCTAATGGGAAGCCTTCCATGTTTTGAGCTCAGCCCGAATTTACCCATAACAAATGTGATTTTAAGGCCTTGGTTAGGCATATCCGAGCTAGGAGGGTCTCGGGTTCTCCCTTTTTCCTACCTTGGGCTACCGTATAGGTAGGAGCCTTTCCTGTTGAAGGTGATGATTTCTCCCCTTGGGCTTTCCACCTACTTGTTAGTTACGTAATAGTTTCATCTCTTGTTAATAATCTCTTGAATCATGCTTAGATATGCTAATTACTTTATTTGAGTTTTAACCTACATGCCTAACTCATGATTAGCATAAATGCTCATATGTTGGATAAGAAAACTTTGTAAAGAATGCTTACATGTTTGAACATGGCAATTGGAACATGTTCTTATAGCCTTGAACTGAAGCGTAGTGGAACTTGTTACTTCCGATTTATGGTCATGAATTCATCTCATATATATGTTAAACTGTTGTGGTATAGTTTGGATTGTATACATGGTATGGGACCTTAAACTAGTGGCCCTTGCAAAGCGATTAAATGATGAGTTGTGCCCTTGCGGCTAATGGAGAGATTCTTAATTGTGTCCTTGGATGGACTTGTTGGATTAAATGTCTTATGTGGATGAGATCTTGGTTGTGCCCTTAGATGGGCTTGTGTGGGAAAAATATTGTGATTGATTATGTTGGAAGGCCACTAGTTGTAAGGGTATTTTCATAATTGGTTTGGTTGTAAATTGGAATAATAATGGTTGGTTTAATCATGCGTATCATGGCACGGATGGACGTGTGGTGACGAGCTATATTACCGTCGGGTGGTCTGGTTGTTGAGAGCATGTACCCTTAAGGTATTTTCGCTGGCTTGAGACTACTATAGAGTGCGTCATTCACTGAGAGCACGTATCTTTGGTATTTTCGCTGGTGATGGCCACTGGTGATGGATTTGTATTGTGGGCTGATGTGTGTCCTTAGTGACTTCTAGACCACTAGGTGGCCGATGTGTGTTCTTAGCGACTTCCGGATCATCAATTGATGGATTTGCATTGTGGGGCTGATATGTGTCCTTAGTGACTTCCAGACTGCATTTTTCAGCTAGATGTGCATCCTCAGGCTGAGGGACATGTGCATGCATTCATGCATTTAAGAAAGATTGCACTATGGATATTTTGTATATATGTTATCTTTTCAAACTATACTTGGCTAACAATGTTGGTGTATAATCTTGAGGGGATGTCACACCGAGCTGGCCACTCATGCTGTCTAAATTTCAACCGTATAGGTGATGCAGGTGATTTAAATGATGCTCAGGTTATGCTGATGTCGTGGACTGAACGACCGCATTTATTAATTGCTATTTTAAATTCTGTAATTGTTCATTATTGTACTTTGATTTTAAATTTGGAATATTTAATTTGTGTAAGCCCCTTTGGGGGCCACTTTGAAATATATATTGCATCCTTCTACATGCATGGTTTGTTTCTTCTACTGTGGTTACCCCCTTTTTTGGGGTGATGGGTTCTCTTCATAGGCTAACGCTAGGATTTTAGGAACACGGGTCTAGAACTCGGGTTTCGAAAATCGGGGCATTACAAGTTGGTATCAAAGCAAAGTGGAGACAAACCAGGCCTTGGAAAAATATGGCTTATACAAACCTTAAATATCTCGAGTTAGGATGATGAAAATTAGAGATTTGAATTTTGGTGAATCTCCCCTAGAATTAGGGTGAATTATGAATTAGAGACCCAAACTTAAGATCCCTTGAAAACTGTAATGATAACCTTCAACTTAGAAGCACAACGTAAGTGCTTGAGAAAGCAAGTGCTGGCCTGATACATTTTACATTAGTACCAAGAAACTTTCTGAACCTTGAACTCCCCTAAATATTTATATATTTACAAATGACATTCCCATAACTCTCAGTAATCAAGGAGTTGGAGTAGAAAATACAAAATTGTTTGTGAATTTCCACTATCCTAAGCTAAAGTTGGGATCAGGGTTGAAGACTGCCTAACACATGTGAATTACAAATCCAGAGTTGCTTGTAACCTTTTAATCTTGAACTTACATTTAAAAAAAAAAAGTGAATTGTTAGGGTGACTTGTGTTCTAGAGAATCTAGGGAGATTAGATAGTTGTTGATAACCAGGAAATATATTATAGAAATCAAATCTCCAAATGCTTATGTCATCTTTTTAGGATATAGGAAAATGTTTTGTTAATAATTTTAGGACCTTGAAATGATTCTGTAAAAAAAAAAAAAAAAATGAATGAAATTCAAACCTTCTAAAACTTTCCTTTTGTTTGAGGTAACATTTCTCACAATTTCTAATAGCTGAAAATATCATAGTAAGCAGCAGAAGTTGGGCCCATAACCCACAAGTCCCAAATTAAACCCTGGTTTAATCAGGGAAAACCCTAATCAACTAGGAGTTTAGATTTGAATGTTTTAAAGTAATGCCACTGTGTAGTTAGGAACTTAAGTTTTAAACTTTAGGACTTGGTAACTAGTTGGAAAAAAAAAAAGGAAGTGAAAGGCTATCACTAATTCATCTCTCAGTACACATGAACTTAAGTCCAATTAAGGATTTTCTAATTAGAATCGATTTATGGACTTAGGGTACTTTTTAAAGTAAAAATGAAATGTTACATGATATTTCCCAAGTGTCTAAAATGATTGGGACCATAGACTTATGGAACCATAATTAAGCAAAGGTATATGCGGTTTGATCCAATTTGTAAGTCCTGTCGATTACTAATGACCTTAATGCCCTGATCAGGCAGAAGGTCAAAATTCACCAAGATTAGGAAATGATACAAATGAACTCACTGCCCTGGCTAGGTAGAAGACCAATGTATTAGGCTCAGACCCACTATAACCGTCTGTTCTTGTAAGCCGAATAACTGAAAATGAAAAGGATAATTTTTACTCTAGTTCATGGGGAACTATCATTGTAAATTAACAGAAAGGGGATAAAATAAAATAAAATTCTCTTTAGGTATTAATGGTCATCTGAATCAACCCCTTGATCTTAGTGAAAACTATGGGAATTGTGACGTTGATGAGCTTTGAAATCCAATTGCTTTTAATAAAATTCTAACCTGTAGTGGGACCTAAACACGTTAGTTGACCTGTTAGACTAGAGCGGCAAGGGTCATGGCAAAACTTAAATATAGCATGTCAAATCCAGGTTGTAATGATACATTTGGACAATGTGATATGAGGTACACCATTAGGGTGATTTTATTTTGGAATGCTTAGAATGTGCATTATTTTGGAATGCTTGGAATGTGCATTATTAAACCTCAAGGTGAAAATTATTTTAAGGGGGTGAAAATTATTTTAAGGGGGGTAGGCCTTAATAAACACTAGTTTGTCTAAGTTTAGTATATATACCTCCCTACTACAATTATCATGGCAAAAACTTAGGTACTGTGAATTGGAAGGTCCTTACTTATTAGGAAATTTCGAGGACGAAATTATTTTAAGGAGGGTAGATTGTAACACACTGGTTTTCCAGTATGCGAGTGTTGGATTTACTAAGGTAATATTATAAATTTTTTGATTGAATAGACCAATCACCCAAAAACTTATAAAAACATGCATAAAGCTGTGTTTTGGAAATCTCAGGCTTAACAAAATAAACCCAGCCTTCATGGCTAGTAGATGGTCATGGATTAACAGATCCATCAACCGATCAAACCACAACTAAGATAAGCCAATCCAACCCTAAATCATCACATTTAAATCATCTGATCAATTAGTTAACCATTGAATTTCCTTTGATTGGGCCCTTGGGCCGCCACCATGCAATAAATCGACTACTAAAGTGATCTGACCCTCAGATCTACATTATTAAGCCACTAGGATAAAAATCTGTCGTATATGGCCCACTTAAGCTTTGGATCTGCCTAACCTTCAGCTTGTGGTCCTAAGTAGGCTAGAGGTGTGTGATGGACGGCGTGGATTACACCAAACAACACTGCGGGCCCCACCTTTGTGGGGTGTGTGTACATCAGCCGGGTGCACACGGGTTGCACCGAACTGAGTCGAGCGGGTCAGCAGGTGCTGACCCAAGAATCTCCGAAAAAGGAGATCTCTCTCCTTCCTTTCTAGCCGAGTGGGCTGCTGTAACAGATGGACGCTGCCCGTTTTGAAGGGTCGTGTGGCCCACCTTGATCGCCGGATCGGACGATCCAATCCATCCATCTTCTTCGTGATGATCGGGTGACCAAAACCTTGTTCGTAGGCCCTGTTTTGGTTGCTGTTAGTGTGCGCATTCCAGAGCTAAAATCAGCGTGCTGAATCGGTGAATGTGTTTCCAACCGCCCTGCAACCCTTCTACTGTGATTGGTGTGGCCCACCATTTTAGGGTCTAAACCGTCCATCTTGTGGGCCTTGGGGCCTTGAACAAACCTGTTGAGCTCTTAATTGTACATATTCTAACCCTAATTCATCACTAACTATGCATGGTTTTCATGTTTAAAGACTACTCTAATGCATGCTTTGTGATTGTAGGAACGAGAAGACGACTTCACCAATTCAATGCTTAAAAAGGTCACTCTGTACACATTGAAGATCAAAAGACCAAGCGCCAAAAGGTGGGAGAAAGAAGCAATGGAGAAAGAGAAGGAAATAAGGAAGAAATGCAGAAAATTGCACCGTAGACCGGTCATCCGACCGGTCATCCATAGCCCAGGACCGGTCGTCCGATTGGTCCAAACACTCAACAGGAGGACCCTGCTACCAAACCTTACTGGACCAATCACGATCAGTCGTCCACTACTCAAACCGGTCGTCAGACTGGTCGATTAATTCAAACGCCTTGATGGATTTTTCTGAAAACTCACTGGACTGTTTTTGGCCTTTTACAACCGGTCGTGCGACCGATAATCCATGAGCTCAGACCGGTCGTGCGATCGGTCATTTGTATAACAAAGCTTCTTCTATAAGCTTCAAATTCTGCTGCGTAGAGCGCAACTTTTATGCGTTTTCTCAAAGATTCTACGCACCTAGGGCCTCAAACCTATAAAAGGACTCCTCTAGCTCGTTCTTAAGGCATCTTAGAAGAGAATTTCCATGGCGGGAGGCGGCGGAAGTCAGATCCGGAGTTCTACAACTCCTCCTGGTTTGTTCTTCTAGTTTTTATGTTTTCTTTAGTTGCTTTCATGTTTCCTTTGATCATGAATGGCTAAACCTCTTAGCTAGGGCTAAGAGTTGAAGCTTGTAGTGAATCTAAGATGTTTTAATTCGTTTGTTTTGGTTTCAAGTTGGATTATTAGTGAAGAACAATGGTTTGAAGTTTGAATAAAGTTCTAAGTATTATTTCTTAGTCTTATGATGGTTCATGGATGTTTAGAAGAATTGCTTGAGTTCTTAATTATTTTGAATGGTTCTAGACCTGTACACTTTGAGGAATCAGATTCAATACGCTCTAGACCTTGGATTTTAATGTAGGAACTTCTAACCAAAGTTCTACTTTTCTGAATTTCATAATTATGTGTGATTTTGTAAGCGATTTGAGTGAAGTTCAAATCAGGATCTAGTTATGCTTTGTGATAGGGTTTAATGATGATTATGATTGTAATCTTAACCTATTGGAACTAGGATTGACCTATGCAATTGAAAGTGCTCAAGTCCTAACTTGAATTGAGGGAATCATGTATATGAATCACACATATGGCAGATTATTTGTTATAACCGCTCTATCATCCGACTAGATAGGATTTGATTTCGATTGTAGTTGTGTAACTAAGAAACCACAACGAATTAAGCATCAAGGATTGCTACAAGTGGATCCTTGAACCCCTAGTGCTCTTTATTATTGATTACAATCATTTTTAGTTTAAAATATCTATTAACATTCAATTCCAAAATCCTGCTTAGTTAGTTCTTAATTAGAAACCATTGAAAGTATTTTGTGAGTTCCTACATAAGTCCATGTGGATCGACCTTGGTCTTATTGATATTATTACTACATCGCACCCCTACACTTAGGGAAGCGAGCAAGTTTTTGGCGTCGTTGCCGGGAACTTTGATGGTTTTTCACAAAATTTCTGAAAACAGTTTTTATTTGAGATTTTTAGGAGTCCTTTACTAACTTAGTTTGTTTGCTTTGTTTTATTTTTATAGGTGTTATAGTCAAATTGTGGTAATCAGAGGTTCTCGTGAGAATTCGAGATGTGCGATCACCCTTATAACAATATTCGACTTGCGAGCCCACCTAGTCGAGTCTCGCACATTATACAAGTACGACGCACAGCTTCTGAGCCTTCGAGCCCTTATGGTCGATGATCGAATATTAGGAGAGTATGGAACATCTTTCTCGACTTGTGAGCAGCTCTATTCGTGGTCATTGAAAAGGCGTCGCATCCCATCATGCGAGCATCCTAGCTCGCGAGCATCTCCCATTATGTGAGCATCCTAGCTCGCGAGCATCTCCCGTCATGCGAGCATTCTCTGCTCGCGAGCAGCTCCTGACATATTAATAGCCCCCGTCGCATGAGTAGCCTTGGTTTCTGGTCTCTGGTAATGACGTACCTCAGCTTATAGTACCAGCAGTCCATATAGGATGATTTTGGTTTAATAACTCCGAACTATGGGGGATCTCCATTAAGAGACGTAATCAGCTAGATGTCTGAAGTGTTTAGGCCACCCCCTTACTAAAGGATTAACACGATAAGCATCTTATCCCCTAAAACCAGCCGTGATCTTAACGGTTTGCGTAACAGATTGGATCACCTGGATCTATATAAATAGATGGTTCCATAGAGGATAGAGGTATACAATACACAATCTCTAAACTCCTAAACTGTTGGTTTCCTTTATAACCATACCCTATCTGACTTAAGCTTCAGAGGGTTAACGGCTGGACACTGGCCACCCATAGTTTTCCTTTATCTCTTTTCAGGTCCTGGAAGGAAGGTGAACATCTGGAGGATCCTGTTACAAAATCCGACGTAAACAGATTGGCGCCGTCTGTGGGAAGCTTGATCACCAAGATTAACCGCTCTCATCACTGATCGAAGTCCTCCCACCATGCCTCCTAAAAAGACAGTTCATCCTTCCACTTCAAGGCAGACGCTACCTCAGCCTGACATTACCGAACCAGCGTCCATCCCTCAAACTACTTCGACGGGCCTCCCCCAGGGAGATCCCAACATACAATCATAAAACCCGTTATTTGATACTTCCGAAAATCAAGAGGATGTCATGCATTTCCTCGGAAACACGCTCCTAACCCTCAACGTCGGATTTCAAGCCTTATCTAATCGGCTTGATCAGCACTTCCCGGAGCCCCATCGACAACCTTCTGAAGGATTGCGGGCACAACCTATACCAGTGGCTTCCAGACATTCCGTGGACGAGCCACAAGTCCAACCAAATCCTCCTCCTTCTAATCGAATGCCACTCGGCAACCAAGCCCCGGTAATACCTCCCCATTCCATTCACTCCAGTACTTCCCGGCAACAGCAATCTCAGGGGTCCACCGTCGAAACGTTAGGTTATACCTTACCATAAGAAGGAGACCTCAAGAGAATCCATGATCGTTTTGATGATATGGAACAACGTTATTAGGTAAATCGATCATCTGCTGCTGTGGTGTCGATACATCGATCCGAGTCTCCTTTCACCCGCGAGGTCATGGAAGCACCTCTACCTAGGAAGTACCGCACGCCTGTCATCACCCCGTATACAGGTATAGGCGATCCTCTTGAACCTGAAAACATATAGGTCTCTTATGGAGCTGGAGGGACATGGGTCAGAAATCATGTGTAGGGATTTTTCTCTAACTTCAAAGGAGGCAGCTCGTACGTGGTTCCGGGGGCTAAAGCCCCGATCCATTGGATCCTTTGCACAGCTATCGGAGCTATTCCTCTCTCAATTCATGGGGAGCATCCGTACTAAAAGCCAGCATCTCACCTAATAGATTTGAAACAACAGCATGGGGAGACGATAAAAGAGTTTACAATACGGTTCACTGCAGAAGCTGTCCAAACTAAAGGTTATACCGAAGAAAAAGGCCTCACCGCCCTTATAGCCGGAATTACAAGCGAAAGATTTAGGTTCGCCCTAGATAAGAACCCTCCTAAAACTATGGCGAAATTCTAAGCAAAAGCTCAGAAATATATCAATGCAGAAGAAGTTGCTTTGGCACGTCATGGTATACAGGGCAAGAAGCGTAAGCCAGAGGAAACCTCTCCCCCGGATAAGAAATATCGGCGTGATCGACGAGACCACTCTCCCAATAAGATTTATTCGGGTAAATACCATAACTACACTCCTCTCAATCGATCTCCTGAAAAGGTGCTAATGGAAATCAAGCATAAATCCTACGTGAAATGACCTGCAAAGATCAAATATGATCCCGAAAAGAGAGATAAGAGTAAGTTTATTATTTTCACAAAAATCATGGGCATAGTACCCAAGATTGCACATCTCTACGAGACCACATCGAAGCTCTCATTCAAAAAGGTCATCTTCAAGATTATATTCGGCAAGGTCGGTCACCTAAAAGGGGGGAAGGCGCATCACACCAGAAGAAGTCACCTCACCATCACACCCCGCAAGAAGATGCTGAGCCTACTGGAGAGATCCGAACCATTGCTGGAGGGCCAACTTGTGGGGGAGATTCTTAAGCTTCGAGGAAAGCTTATACTCGTAAGGCGTCTAAGAAACCCCAACTTATTTACTGGCTGGAATAGACACCTAACAAGTCAGAATTTGGCCATCCTCCAATCTCCTTCTCCCTCGAGGATGCAGAGGGGATCCGCTTCCCTCACGAAGACTCCATCGTGGTCGCACTAAAGGTATCAAATTATCTGACTCATCGTATTATGGTGGATACAGGTAGCTCTGCCGATATTCTATACCTGGAGGCTTTCAACAAAATGGCACTTTCCAGAAGCCTACTCAAGCCGGTCTCAACTCCCCTCATCGGCTTCAGGGGCGAGGTGGTAACGCCGAAAGGTAGCATTGACCTCCCAGTCACCTTTGGAGAAAGTCCAACGAAAACGACCGTCTTTGTTAATTTCCTCGTGGTAGACCGGAGGTTAGCGTACAACGCCATTTTGGGGCGACCATCACTTAATAAGGTTGGGGCATCTTTACATCCTTTATATCTATGCGTCAAATTTCCTACCTCGAATGGTGTTGGGGTTGTACGAGGAAATCAAAAGGAAGCACACTCATGTTATGAGATAGCCATACGAGATCGAAAGAAGGCTCAGACAACGCCAGTTATGATGGTGGCACAAGATTCACCAAGCCTTCCAATGGCTACCTCGTTGGATCCAAGAGAAAATGCTCTTCAATCAGGAACTCCCGGAGAAGAGACAGTGGCAATCCACCTAACCGAAGACGATTCGTCCAAAGTCGTATACATTAGGTCCTCTTTAACCAGCGTCTTTCGAGAAGATCTGGTCCGTTTTCTCACTGAATACCAAGATGTGCTTGCTTGGTCTCACAAAGATATGCCAGGCATCGACCCCAGCGTCATGGCACATCGTTTGAACGTTCATCCGAAGTATAAACCTGTTCATCAACGCCGACGTGCCTTCACTGCAGAAAGGCAAATGGTAATCAAGGCCGAGGTCGAAAAGTTGCTCGCAATCAATTTCATAAAAGAAGTCGACTACCCAGAGTGGGTCGCGAATGTGGTTCTCGTTTGAAAAACTAATGGCAAATGGAGGATGTGCGTTGACTATTCCGATTTGAACAAAGCGTGTCCAAAAGACAGCGTCCCGACACCGCGAATCGATCAGCTAGTTGATTCGACGGCAGGGCATACCCTGCTAAGTTTCATGGACGCCTATTCTGGTTACAATCAGATTATGATGTATCCGCCTGATAGCCAGCATACCGCCTTCATAACCGACCGAGGTCTATATTGCTACCAGGTAATGCCTTTTGGTCTTAAAAATGCAGGGGCCACCTATCAACGCCTCGTCAACAAAATATTCGCCATGCAAATCGGCAGGAATATGGAGGTTTATGTCGACGACATGCTCGTGAAAAGCGTCGTAGGAAATGACCACCTTGCAGATCTTCGTGAAGCCTTTGACTTAATGAAAAGGTATCGGATGAAACTAAATCCAGAGAAATGTGCGTTCGGTGTGTCCGCTGGAAAGTTTCTCGGATTTATGGTTGGCCAACGAGGGATCGAGGTATATCCTGAAAAAATAAGAGCATTGATCGAAATGAAGTCCCCGACCACTCTCAAAGATGTCCAACGTTTGGTGAGTCGCATCGCATCATTGAACAGGTTTATTTCGCGAGCCTCGGACAAGTGCTTACCCTTCTTTAAACTCCTCCGAGCCACTGCCAAATCTAATTGGGAGTGGATGCCTCAATGCAAAGAAGCGTTTCAACAATTGAAGCAATATATGAGTGCACCCCCCGTTTTATCTAAACCTGTGACGCACGAGCAACTTCTTCTTTACTTATCTGTATCTTCTACGGCAGTTAGTGCCGCTTTAATAAGAGAAGATTTCGGGGTACAAAGGCCCGTTTATTTTATTAGTCGAGCAATGGTGGATGCCGAAACTCGGTATTCTGATATGGAGAAGTTGGCACCTTGCTTTAGTCACGGTTGCCCGAAAACTGCTACCATACTTCCAAGCCCACGCTATATTAGTACCAACAAACCACCCGTTACGACAGATCCTTCAGAAACCCGAGGTTTCCAGGCGATTAACTAAATGGGCGGTCGAGATCAGCGAGCACGATATTTCGTTCTGCCCTAGGACCGCATTCAAGGGCCAGGCTGTGGCAGACTTCATCGTTGAATTTACATACTCTTCTCCAGACGATGATCCCGCGACTAGCGACCAGCCATCCTGGTCACTCTTCATGGATGGGTCCTCACGGACCACTGCTAGCGGAGCGGGCCTAATTCTAGTTGCTTCAGACGGGTCGCATTTCCAATATGCTTTACGGTTTGATTCTCGCATCTCAAATAATGAAGCAGAATATGAGGCTCTGATCGTTGGCCTCGAATTAGCAAATGTCCTCTCAATCCAGAATCTACTCATTCATAGTGACTCTCAGCTCATAGTCAATCAAGTACTCGGCGAATTTGAAGTAAAAGAAGAAAGGATGGCGCTATACAAATCCCGAGTGCTCATCCTGCTCGCGAAGCTGAAGAATTATGAAATGATCCACATTCCTTGCGAGAAGAACAAACTCACAAATTCTTTGGCAAAACTTGCCTCCGCACCAGAATCTAAGTTATCACATTCAATTCCCATCGAGCACCTTCGGAACCCGAGTATCGATGAAGCAACTCCTGAGCAAGTGATCGCGACCCAACCCTCTCCATGTTGGATGGAACCCATTATCCTCTATCTCAGGGATGGACATCTTCCAGACAACAAGAAATCTGCGCGACAAATTCGCCATCGAGCTGCCAGGTATACATTACAAAATGGAACGTTATTACGTAAGAGTTTCTCTTTGCCCTATTTAAGGTGTCTTCATCTAGAAGAAACACATCGTGTTCTAGATGAAATACACCTGGGGGCATGTGGTAACCACCCAAAGGGACGATCTCTAGCATATAAGGTGATGAGGCAAGGATACTACTGGCCCACTATGAAGGCAGATGCGATCGAATTTTCTAAAAAATGTGACAAGTGCCAGCGATATTCTCCTATACCTCATGTACCGTCTGAGAAAATGACGCCAATGGATAGCCCTTGGCCCTTCGCCCAATGGGGAGTCATTAGGCCCTTGCCTATTGGGAAAGGTCAAAACAGGTTCGCGATCGTGGCGGTCGATTACTTCACCAAATGGGCCGAGGCAGAGCCATTAGCCAGAATTACCGAGAAACAAACCACTAAGTTCTATGGAGAAATATCGTATGCCGTTATGGACTCCCCCACACTATAATCACCGACAATGGAAAGCAATTCAACAACACCGCTTTCGATGAATTTTGCAAAAAATGGAAGATATGCAATATCCGTACATCTCCATATCATCCTCAAGCAAATGGGCAAGTTGAAGCAGTGAATAAAATCATCAAGCATCATCTAAAAACCAAACTCGGTGAGTGTCAGGGCATGTGGCCAGAACTCCTACCAGAAGTCTTATGGGCGTATAGGACTACGACTCGCACATCAATAGGTGAAACTCCTTTTTCCTTGGCATTCGGTACCGACGCAGTAGTACCAGTTGAAATTCAAGTACCTTCGTATCGAATCGAGCAGTATGATCCCACTTGTAATCAGGAAGGCCTTCGACTTCATCTCGATCTCTTGGAAGAGCGGAGAGATGCCTCCCAGCTGCGAGCAGCGGCGTATCAGCAGCGCATTGCTCACTATCGTAATGCTAAAGTTCGACCTAGAGCTTTCCAACTCAGCAATTTAGTCCTTAGACAGAACCTCGGAGTTCCTGCTCGTTCGTTGGATCTAAATTGGGAAGGCCCATATCGAGTCGTCAAAATTGTGCGACCCGGTACTTATTATCTTGAAGATATGTAGGGAAGACCCGTACGTCGCCTTTGGCATGTGGAACATTTGCTACGGTATTTCCCTTAAGTTTGATGTAATTCTGAATGACATTCGAATGAATAAGAATTAAAGTTAATCTTTTGGTCGCTACTCCATTTAATTGGACCCGAATAGCCCCGAAGAGAATATCCACGTTCTCTTGGCCAATTGCCTACCCTTGGTAGGATTAAAATTAGTATTTTGGTCGCTACTCCATTTAATTGGACCCGAATAGCCCCGAAGAGAATACACACTTTCTCTTGGCCAATTGTCTACCCTTGGTAGAATCGAAGTCTCAATCGATAGATCAGTCTATCTCCACGCGGACATGGTCATCACGACCCCCGGATTGAGCCTAACTCATTACTACGTGAGTTAAGTATGAAGGCAATCATTATACAATAAAGGAAGAACGAAAGAAAGGAAATAAGATGCCAATGACATTATCAAAAGGTGTTTTTTCATTCATCTTAGTTGATTACAAAGGTTGATTACAAACACAAAATCATTACATGAGCAAGCAAAGAAAAGAAAGATAATCATTCTCCTACATCGGTTGGAGGAGGAGCGGCACTCTCGACTTCAGGGCCCACTTCGGGAACCCCTCCAGCTTGAGTGACCTCGGTCACTTCGTTCTCGGCAGCTGCCCTTTCCTCCGCAGCTATGATGGCTGCGACCTTTTCGAATTCGCCCATATCAAAAGATGGGGACATTCGCTGCACTACTAGTAGTGCGAAGTCGCGACCAGCATCGTACGACTCATATCTCTCTTCATCGTACAGCTGCGAGGTTCGAAACTTCGTGATAGCTCGAGCTCCTTCTTCAGAGAGCATCTTGACAAGGGCTACTCTCTCCTCGTCCCAATGGATCGAGTCATCTTTGAGCTGCGCAAGAGTGGAGCGCTCTTTATCCAAATTGTCGCTAACTTCCTTGAGCTGCGACTTGGTCTCTGCGAGCCGCTCCTTCAACGAGATCTTGTCTTGGCGGAAGATCTCTCTTCCTCTCTCTGCCTTCTCTTTCAACTCCGCGAGCTTGGTGAAGTTGGAGTCCAAAGCCTGATACTTATCGGTCAAGACTTGGACCTTCTCAATGAGGATCTTTTTCTCCTCAGTCATCTTGGCGACCAAGGTCTCGCGAGACTTGATGACTTGGTCCCTTCCGTGGGCCGCCTTCTCCAGGGCAACCCTCTTCCCGTCAGCCTTAGCAATCACACGACGGGCAGCGAGGATGTCACGCCTCGTTCGTAGAATGAGGTCCAAGCCCTACAAAACAGAAGGAAGGTTATGAGATGAATACTCGGGAGCAAACAAAGAAAGCAAAGCAACATGGTCAAATTAAAAAACATGTTACCTGTACCATCCTCACTCCTACCTGGAGGAAGAGGTTTTCAGGACTTGTCTCGGGAAGGGTGTCAAATGTTTAGGGGGAGATGTTGTCAAACAAGAATTTACAGATGGGGTGAAGATGACGGGCGACGGTGAATGATCCACTTCCAGAGGGCTGGGCTACGACCAGTCCAGCTGGGCTCGCGGCTTGAGCAGTAGCCGGCTCGCGAGCAGGATCCAACTCGCGAGCAGGAGCTAACTCGCAAACGCCTTCAGGCTCGCGAGATTCTTCAACTGGGGGGCAGCCTGACCCCGCCCCATTGTCCCTCGGGGAATTATTGATAATATTAATAATTGGTGGTTCAGGAGGAACCACCAGTGAAGGAGCGACAGGTGCAGGCGCCGCTGGCACGGCCACCACAGCCTCGAGAAGGGGAGTTTGGGCGACACCCTTCCGATTAGACGGATGAGAAGGATCGACAAGCATCTTCTTCTGCCTGTTCGAGTTGTGCCCTTGAGGCGAGGCAACAACCCTCTTTTCTCCCCAGCATTGGTCATCGCGACCTCCTCGCGAGATATTAGTCCTGCCACTGCGAGTCGATGGGCTGATAGACAAGCCTCGATATGCCTGTCGCGAGCAGGCAACTTGTATACCTTCATGATTTTCTCGTGAATCCCTCCCTTTAAGTTTGGCTTCGTCAAAGTCAGAACACCTGTAAATACAAGTATAAGTTAGAGAAGCAGAAACCAGAAAACCCTAATTGGCTCGTAAAAAATCTGCGAAGTGTGAAACTAAGCCCACCTTCACAGAAAAAATGGTTAACGCGAGGGCCCCCAGAAGTAGACCTTGTCTCAAACTCCCAGCTCCCGGAAGCGTAAAAACCATTGTTTCCTCCACCTGGGGTAATTTGAAGTGGGCTTCCCTAGGACAAAGTTATCCCGGTGCCAGTAACAGAGATAGTACCAGCCTTCGCTGGAGGGCGCCTTCTTCAGTTGGTACACCCGGAGAAATTCTTCGGTGGTTAACTCTCTATTACCGGCTTGCGCCCAGAGAGCGAAGGAACTCAGGACTACC
The DNA here is from genome assembly GCA_003013855.2 of Liriodendron chinense. Taxonomy (NCBI): domain Eukaryota; kingdom Viridiplantae; phylum Streptophyta; class Magnoliopsida; order Magnoliales; family Magnoliaceae; genus Liriodendron; species Liriodendron chinense. Next base: position 135,717 of record PVNU02003655.1, on the reverse strand, counting down.
CTCCACCCATTTACTATAAGTTGCCCGGGGGCAATCCTATAGCTCCGAAGTACGCCGTGAATGAAGGGGTGGAGGGGAAGACGTACCCCAAGAATAAGTAAATATTCATAGATGGCAACGCATCCTGAGGGAGGGGAATCCGGGGTTTCCCCCTCTCCGAGTAACCGGAAAACGACCGAATCAGGGATTTGGTATCTCTCCCGTAATTCATTCAACCATTCCTCTGATAGGATGGATGGGTACCCAGACGCAAAGTACCTACCCGCCGGAACCCTCGCATTATTGAAGGAAGAGGATTCTGGGGTAGCATCCCCCAGAGGGACGGTTTCCTCGTCGGAATTTCCAGCCATGAAAATTTTTTAAGAGAAAAGAAGGGAAGAAGAAGGAAGAAGCGGATTATACCAGAGAAAGAGAATGACACTGGAGGAAGAAAGGACACCAGGAGATAGTGAGGAAAGAGGAAAAGTTTCAAAAACTTCAGTGAAAATCTGAAGATTTGGCAGACTGTTGAACCTCCAATTTATACATTGCATTGCCCACTACATGACATGTTATGCATGGTTTTCATAATTTAAAGACTAATCAAATACATGTTTTGTGGTTGTAGGAATGAGAGTTACTTTACCCAATTGATGACCAAAAGAGCTGATTTAGAACCTTGGATGAAGACCCAAGGAGGGCTGAAGGAAGAAGGAAGCAAAGAAAGTAGCAAAGAAAGAAGAAAATAGAAGAAAGAAAGGAAGAAAACAAGAAGAAAAAGAGACCGACCGGTCTTGACCGGTCAGCCATGCTTGCTGGAGTAATGCCAAAGAGGTCCTGACCGGTCGTGACCGGTCGGCCAGCCCTGTCCGACCGGTCGTGACCGGTCGGCCATGCAAGTTTCAGATTCCAGATTCTAAAACAGCAATGTATTCCCGCACCTGGTTTTTCAGACCAGTTTTTTAAAGCCATCTTGATGATATTTGGAAATCCAACACATCCATGTCGAAGAGGAGCTCGACGCCGAACTAACCCAAGTGGTTTCGTGTCGATCGGAGCTACGGATTGACCGTGGTGGCCAAAACAATACGAACTGTCCAGAAAGTTCCAGATTTCGCTGTTCAACTCTGGGCCGGTCCAGAGGACTCATCATTGATGATATGAAGAATCTACTTTGACCATATTTTAGACCACATCCATATATGAATAACCACAAAAGTTTCAGATCAAAAAGATGTGTGGTTTGATCGTACCGGTTGAAGAAAGATGGACCATCCAAAAAGATCCAACTGCGCAGAGTTTATAAAAGGGCTGAGTGTTCTAATTTTTGGACCACATTCTGGGATTGTTTTGGACAATCTAATCCATCTATCATGTAGAGGAGGAAGTTTTCTACCAATTTTCAAAATTTGAGATCAATCCGACCTCTGTACACTCCGGGGCGTTGAAAGCAAGATGACTGGTTCTAAACGTACCCAAAGTGCGCGATTTTGAGAGGCGGTCGGTGATGTGATTGGTGAGCCCATTCAGAGGATAATCTTGGAAATCTAAATCATCTATGAGGAAGATCACATTACAAGGAAGCTATAAACCAAATTTGAAGGCAATCCGACCATTGGTTAAGCCGTACCAGGCGAAACAAATTCTGCTATGTTGCTGTACTATTGCTGCACTATAAAAGGAGGTGCTCTCTTCTATTCCAAATCAAGCAAGGACGTGGGAAGCAAGGAGTTCAAGTCATAGGAGGCTTCCTAGCCTCCTCTAGCTAGTTTTTCTTCCTTTTCTTAGTTCTAGTTCTAGTTTTAATATGCTTTTCCTTAGCTAACCTCTTAGCTAGAGCTAGAGATGAAATTTGTAGTTGGTTCCAATGCTTTAATTCTTTTATTTCAAGTACCCTTTTCTTAATTGTGGATTTTGAAGTTCTAGTTTGAATAAAGTTTGGATTTTTAGATGAATTATGAGAGTTTGTGTGCTCCGGACATGAGTTCCTTGCAATTCTCTGAAATTACCATGATTGGGTTGTTTGAATTTGAATTGTAGTAACCCTTGAGCATGCCATAGTCCATAGGCATGGCTGTTACTCCGAAGGCTACAAGTTCAAGTTCTATGTGCTCCATTAGAACTAGAAATCTGATTTCCAGATTTGAGTGGGACTATTTGTGCTTGAATGTTATATCTTCCAATTAGATGAGAGATAGGACTTTGATTCTAATTGTGTTGTACTTGGATGAATGGATTGGCATTGGACTACTACAAGTGGATCCTTGATGCTCTAGTTCTTCTTATTTTCAGATTTTCCTATTTCATGTGAAAAACAACTTTCTTAAACTTCTTAGATTCTAGTTATTAGAGTACTTGGAATTGTTTACCTCTTTCCCTGTGGATCGACCTCGGTCTTACCGAGATTTATTACTACATCGCAGCCTTACACTTGAGGCGAGCGAACAAGTTTTTGGCGCCGTTGCCGGGGAAAAGGTTAAACGGTTCTAATTGTTCTAGTAGCTATAGAGTAATCTTAGTTAGGTAGGATTTTCAGTTTTTATAGAAGTAGATTTTCTGATTTTTTTTAGATTACTAACAAATTTTTTTGATTTTGTAGGACATTGTTGCTGACATAGATCTCACTCTATTGGGTAACATCTCCCCATATCCCTTCTTTTTGTTCTTTTTTATATATTAGGGTAGTTTTCAATTTCTTAAAAATTTCATCATGTATGATTGGACGAATGGTGCATATAAGCATCTTTTGGAAGATGAGATGTCAGACCATGAAATTGAAAGTCTTTATGATTGGAACCATTATAAGCATAAGTATTTTTCTAAGGTTCAATCAACCTCCACTACTGCCTCACGTAAGATGATGCGTGATTACATTAATGAAAACAATACACATATTGAGACACGATGTAAGACGATGGGGGAATACCGAAACGAAGCAAAATTGGATAATCATCCGGGAAAAAACATTACGTGATTACTGGATTGAAAATAACATGAGTGTTCCACCGGTTATGGTAAGAGGTGTGCAACAACAAAAGGAACAGGTGAATAGTAGCCAACCGGTTAAGACAATGCGTGATTACTTGTATGGATATGCCTATCAACCATCATATAACTTTTCATCCTACAATGCGTACGGTCTTAATTGGGAAAACCACCATTCTCCTTGTTCAAGGGAGGAACCAACCATTGATGCCAACAACTATCCTCAAGAGTTTCTTTCTCATGAGCCGCAACCGACACGAACTCTTGAGGATGTGCTGCGAGAGTTTATGGAAACAACTGAGCAATACATACAAAACCTCTCGCCATCTCAAAATATTAAACCCAACATTGGGAACACCGAATCAATCCCCAACAATGAGGAGGATGAGGCTATCCAAGTCCCACCTTCTTCGGATTTAATGGATAGACTTTTAAAGGAGATTGATTTCGATGATCCCAATGTCATCATCAATTATGGTGAGTCCACTATCTCTTTTGGATGCTTTGAACTTAATGATGAAGAGATTTCAATGACGGTTGACGAACCCGAGGAATCCATAAAATTTGAAAGTGGTAGTGGGGTTGCCTACAATGAGGGTTTGGTGAATGGTTATGAACCTATGGTTTCTTTTTCCCAAGGGCATAATGATTATGAGTCTCTAGAGGATATGCATGCTAGAGAGACGGCCGAAGTTGATATTTTTGAGTCACTCCACCAACTTGCCATGTTTAATTTTAATGTGGAGAATGAGACTCCCATGAGTGAAAATTCAGATTCTTTGGACGAATGCTTGGCCCAATCTTATGATCTTGATGATGAGATGATTAAGGAGTTGGACATTTTGTTAGACACGGTGCCGGTGCCTGAAGAACACCTTTCCACTGATTTACACTCTTTACCATTGTTTGTGGAAGCACCGTACAATTCTGAAATTGTGGAGGAGACAACTTTAACCAATGAAAACTTGATGAGTGTCTCTCCACCATCATGGGTCCTTCAGCCCATTGAAAATTCTGATTGGGATGACCCATTTTTAATCAATCATAACCCAATCAGAATTTGAGGAGATATCTTTTTGCTGCTCTTATCTCCTCCTATCATGCATGTGGTGCACATAAATATTGGACTTCAATGGAGACAAGCACCCATGTCTACTGTCGAGCAGGACTTTGGATGGTCCTCATGAGAAATTTATTGAAATTCATGAAGATTCTGCTCAAATTTGATCATGTAGTCGATCAGACTAATCAAAGGTATGTAGGTAGGTAGGTTAGGATTTTTTTTTTGAAATTAGGATTAAATAAGTCTCATCGAGACAATGGAAGATGCTAGAATTGATCAACTTGCTATCTCAGGTACTATTGTTCTCACTCTCTCATATTTTACCATTGCTCTCATGCTCATGCTAATTGCATATCTTTTTACATTGAGGACAATGCAAGATTTGGTTGGGGTGAGATGAGATTCCTCATCTAGCATGTTGCAACATTTCGAGCCTCACATGCGCAAATTTTTTCGAATTTTCTAAAATTTCAAAACTCTTTTAGAAAACCTTATTTCCATGCATTCAAGATGATATGAGTATAAGAAGAGGAGATACAAAGTGTGTGATGTTGTAAGTCTTGAATTTCTCCCAACATAATGGTTTTATATGTTAGTTCCCCTATTGTTGTGATTGATAAAAAATTTGAACACCTTCACACCAAGTTCACATTACACGATTTTCATGAGTTGAAAGGTTTATGTGATTTGTGGATTAGCTAGACTTTGATATAAAGGTGTTAAGAAACCAAGCCGGGGTATTTTGTCCATCCTTATCCATGGGAAAATAATGAAAGATATGGATTTTTAAAAATCCTATCTAATTTTAAAAGAAAAAGGAAAGAAAGGATGAAATCGGGAATGAAGGAAAAATGGTGGAAAATTTCGAAAAGGGCTACCTATTACCAACCGGGGGATGGTCGAACCGTAACCAAAGCCGGAAATGGGACGTAGTGTGAAAGCCGTCGGAAGGACGGTAAGGCAAATTCCTGTCATAGGCTTGTTGTTGCTCTGTGCACTTTAAAATCCTTGGTTTACTTAATCTATGAAGAAGATGATCCCAGAAACTCATGAGATGAACTTTCACTATGCACACTAGGTTGAATTTGTTCGAGTTCTTCTATTTATCAATCAATCAGCGAGAATTTCATGTAGACACTTATTATGTTTTGAGAGTCCAAGATTTCAGCTTCTATCACCTAATTTCTCCAAATTTTATACTTGTATATCTTGGAATGGATAGAAACATGGTTTCTGAAAGAGAGTTGGGTTTGGAGGTTTGAACTTATTCACGCATGTTTTGCTCGGGAGTAGCAAAAAGCTGGTTGGGGGTGTGTTGAACCTCCAATTTATACATTGCATTGCCCACTACATGATATGTTATGCATGGTTTTCATAATTTAAAGACTAATCAAATACATGTTTTGTAGTTGTAGGAATGAGAGTTACTTTACCCAATTGATGACCAAAAGAGCTGATTTAGAACCTTGGATGAAAACCCAAGGAGGGCTGAAGGAAGAAGGAAGCAAAGAAAGAAGCAAAGAAAGAAGAAAATAGAAGAAAGAAAGGAAGAAAACAAGAAGAAAAAGAGACCGACCGGTCTTGACCGGTCGGCCATGCTTGCTGGAGTAATGCCAAAGAGGGCCTGACCGGTCGTGACCGGTCGGCCATGCAAGTTTCAGATTCCAGATTCTAAAACAGCAATGTATTCCCGCACCTGGTTTTTCGGACCAGTTTTTAAAGCCATATTGATGATATTTGGAAATTCAACACATCCATGTCGAAGAGGAGCTCGACGCCGAACTAACCCAAGTGGTTTCGTGTCGATCGGAGCTACGGATTGACCGTGGTGGCCAAAACAATACGAACTGTCCAGAAAGTTCCAGATTTCGCTATTCAACTCTGGGCCGGTCCAGAGGACTCATCATTGATGATATGAAGAATCTACTTTGACCATCTTTTAGACCACATCCATATATGAATAACGACAAAAGTTTCAGATCAAAAGGATGTGTGGTTTGATCGTACCGGTTGAAGAAAGATGGACCATCCAGAAAGATCCAACTGCGCAGAGTTTATAAAAGGGCTGAGTGTTCTAATTTTCGGACCACATTCTAGGATTGTTTTGGACAATCTAATCCATCTATCATGTAGAGGAGGAAGTTTTCTACCAATGTTCAAAATTTGAGATCAATCCGACCTCTGTACACTCCGGGGCGTTGAAAGCAAGATGACTGGTTCTAAACGTACCCAAAGTGCGCGATTTTGAGAGGCGGTCGGTGATGTGATTGGTGAGCCCATTCAGAGGATAATCTTGGAAATCTAAATCATCTATGAGGAAGATCACATTACAAGGAAGCTATAAACCAAATTTGAAGGCAATCCGACCATTGGTTAAGCCGTACCAGGCGAAACAAATTCTGCTATGTTGCTGTACTATTGCTGCACTATAAAAGGAGGTGCTCTCTTCTATTCCAAATCAAGCAAGGACGTGGGAAGCAAGGAGTTCAAGTCATAGGAGGCTTCCTAGCCTCCTCTAGCTAGTTTTTCTTCCTTTTCTTAGTTCTAGTTCTAGTTTTAATATGCTTTTCCTTAGCTAACCTCTTAGCTAGAGCTAGAGGTGAAATTTGTAGTTGGTTCCAATGCTTTAATTCTTTTATTTCAAGTACCCTTTTCTTAATTGTGGATTTTGAAGTTCTAGTTTGAATAAAGTTTGGATTTTTAGATGAATTATGAGAGTTTGTGTGCTCCGGACTTGAGTTCCTTGCAATTCTCTGAAATTACCATGATTGGGTTGTTTGAATTTGAATTGTAGTAACCCTTGAGCATGCCATAGTCCATAGGCATGGCTGTTACTCCGAAGGCTACAAGTTCAAGTTCTATGTGCTCCATTAGAACTAGAAATCTGATTTCCAGATTTGAGTGGGACTATTTGTGCTTGAATGTTATATCTTCCAATTAGATGAGAGATAGGACTTTGATTCTAATTGTGTTGTACTTGGATGAATGGATTGGCATTGGACTACTACAAGTGGATCCTTGATGCTCTAGTTCTTCTTATTTTCAGATTTTCCTATTTCATGTGAAAAACAACTTTCTTAAACTTCTTAGATTCTAGTTATTAGAGTACTTGGAATTGTTTACCTCTTTCCCTGTGGATCGACCTCGGTCTTACCGAGATTTATTACTACATCGCAGCCTTACACTTGAGGCAAGCGAACACAGACTCCGTATATTTATAAGCAATCATTTCGCAGGATTTGGCGACACGTGGCTATTGCCCGTTTGGCACAGCAGTCGAACAGGCGTGGTTATTAACCCCACAGACACGTGGCGAGCGTCTCTTCATTTCCTCTCTCCCGAAAAGCTGTGGAAGGCTAGCGCTCATTAATGCCAGCCCAATCACGTACGGCTTCATCTCCGATAAAGGTATGGCTTCTTCTCCGATAAAGATATTGGGCGGTTATGCATGCTAGTGAGCAAGTCCTTCCCTTAGACTTCTCGGCGGCAAGGACTTGGGGGGCATCTGTTATAGTCAAATTGCGGTAATTGGAGGTTCTCACGAGAATTCGAGACGTGCGAGCACCCTTATAACAATATTCGACTTGCGAGCCCACCTGGTCGAGTCTCGCACATTATACAAGTACGGCGCACAGCTTCTGAGCCTTCGAGCCCTTATGGTCGATGATCGAATATTAGGAGAGTATGGAATATCTTTCTTGACTTGTGAGCAGCTCTACTCGTGGTCATTGAAAAGGCGTCGCATCCCATCATGCGAGCATCCTAGCTCGCGAGCATCTCCCATCATGCGAGCATCCTAGCTCGTGAGCATCTCCCGTCATGCGAGCATTCTCGGCTCGCGAGCAGCTCCTGACATATTAATAGCCCCCGTCACATGATTAGCCTTGGTTTCTGGTCTCTGGTAATGACGTACCTCAGCTTTTAGTACCAGCAGTCCATATAGGCTGATTTTGGCTTTATCTATAACTCCGAACTATGGGGGATCTCCATTAAGAGACGTAATCAGCTAGACGTCTGAAGTGTTTAGGCCACCCCCTTACCAAAGGGTTAACATGATAAGCATCTTATCCCCTAAAACCAGCCGTGATCTTAACGGTTTGCATAACAGATTCACCTGGATCTATATAAATAGATGGTTCCATAGAGGATAGAGGTACACAATACACAATCTCTAAACTCCTAAACTGTTGGTTTCCTTTATAACCGTACCCTATCTGACTTAAGCTTCGGAGGCCTAACGGCTAGACGCCGGCCACCCGTAGTTTTCCTTTATCTCTTTTCAGGTCCTGGAGGAAGCATCCTGGAAGGAAGGTGAACATATCTAGAGGATCCTGTTACAAAATCCGACGTAAACAATAGAAATTCTAGGAGTCGAAGTAGTCACTTCAAATTAGGTTTTTCTAACCCTTTTTCTTTTATTTTTCTGAGATTTGCATGCTACATTGGGTTCGGGATTCTAATAACCGACTCATTAGTGAAGAGAGAATTGTTGAAGGGATTGACAGGGAACCACGTGCTAAGAAATGTTGAGATTCTCCAATTTTGTCTGAAAGTATGGTTGGAAATCAACCCAACCCTATGGCCAATCAAAATCTGGGCCAAAACCAAACCGAAACTGGAGAGAATGGGGTTGAGGATGTTCCCCGGCTTAGAACTCTACGTGATTACTTGCAACCTGCAAGAGCGAGCACTCCCTCATGCATAGTTTTTCCACATGATGCAGGGAATATAGATCTTAAACTCAGAGTAATCCAACTCCTTTCCAAATTCCATGGACTAGACAGTGAAAGTGACTATCAACATCTTAAAGAATTTGATGAGGTGATAGCCATAATGCACTTTGCAAATATAACTGATGATGTAGTGAGACTTAAATTATTTCCTTTTTCCCTTAAAGAGAAAGCTAAGGCTTGGCTTCATGCATTAAGGCTAAGATCAATTGGCACATGGATTGAGATGACTAGGGAGTTCATTACAAAGTTCTTCCCTACTCACAAAATGATCATGTTGAGGCGCCTTATCATGAATTTTGCTCAAAAAGAGGATGAGACCTTCTTCCAATGTTGGGAGAGGTTCAAGGACTTGTTAAATGCATGCCCACATCATGGCTACAAAATTTGGTGGGGTAATAAGCTTTTTCTATGAAGGACTGACTTCACCCATGCGCCAATTCGTAGAGATGATGTGTAATGGAGAATTCATGAATAAGGAAGCCAAGGAAGCATGGGACTATTTCAATGAATTGGCCGAGAATGCATAGTCTTGGGATACATCTAAACCAACAATCCCAAGACAAGCCAACAAAAGGAAAAAGGAGGAATTTATGTACTCTTAGAAGAAGATAACATAAGTGCACGTGTGGCTAGCCTCACAAGAAAAGTCGAGGCCATGAAATTGAAGAAAGGAGAGATTATTAACTCAAAGGACGTTGAAATTATTTGTGGTATTTGTGCCGGGAATCAACATGTAACTGTTAAAACTAGAAAAAAATACTCGGATGCAGTTTTCTGGTGTTTTGTTGTTCTGGGGTTCTGAGTAATGGAAACATTCATAGACAACCACAAGCATTCACAAAAGTACACAAGAGGAGAGATATCGCAAGGTGAATTTTATTCTAGAGATCCTGAGATCTTGTACATTCCAGACCATGATCTGGCACGAGCCCTTAATTACATCGAATGATCAATGACCCTTGATTAAAAGGCAGAAGACTAGTCAGCGGGGACTATGGTCTCAGAGTTCATGGTCGTGGAGACCTGTATTTTGTGTGGTCGAAGAGACCTGTGTTTGTATGGTCGTGGAGACCTGTATTTGTATGGTCGAAGAGACCTGTATTTGTTATGTTTTGTTATGGACTGATCCATCTTTGTACGAGTCAGATGTCTATATCCCATGTTTTAACCGGAGATCAGGACTGAGACTGTCAGGGTTTTTAACCGAGGGGTGTGACTCTGGGCTTGCACCCATCATTTGTGACGGGTGACCGTAGGAAGACCGATCTGCAGTTGTATGTACCTAAGCAGCTCAACCAACGGATGCCGTTTGAATGGGTAGGGCATCGACTGTTCTTGAAGTGTCAGTCTTTAATAAACTGTGTGTGATAGTTCAGAACTCTCTCTATATGGTTTATCGTGTTAACCATAGTCTCATTTGTTTAGTCCGGACCTGAATTCGGGTCACATTATGATGGTACATGTAATGTAGATATATTAATATGATTCTGGGCATTGACGGCCTCTCTTTGAGAAATTACTTCATTCATCATATTTGGATTGGATTTGACTTCGAAGGCTTACATTCTGCTCCTTGGGTGGCCTGGATGAGTTATTTGACTGCTCCATTGCGTCCGGAACGCTTGAAATACCCAAAATAGGCCCGAACAGGGCTCGAAAACATCATAAAATGAAGATTTAAAGGTGCTGAAATGAATGTTCAAAGTGCTAATTTTTATGATCCATTGGCCTAATTTTACCGATGCGCACGGGCCAGCGCGTCCAAAAATGACTGTTAGAGTGCTTGATTTTCCTGATCCGCTGGCCTATTTTTATGATGCGCTGGGGACAGTGCGTCCAAAAATGCCTTTTGTTAAGATGTGTATTTTTCTGATCCGCTGGCCTATTTTGTGATGCGCTGGGGCCAGTGCGTCAAAAAATGACTTGTTTTTATAAACGACTGATTTTACTGATGCGCTGGGCTATTTTCTGATGCGCTGGAGCCAGTGCGTCCTTAAAATGATTAGTCTTGGAACATTGATTTATTTGATCCGTTGAAGGTATTTTTTTGACGCGCTAGAACCAGTTCGTCGATAAAACAAGTTTAATTCAACGCATTTTGCGATGCGCCACTATACTTGTATATTATTAGGTTTTTCTTCATCGGACCTGCTGTGGTCGAAGATGAGATTTTCGGTGAGGGATTCCGGTGATTGGAAAGGGATTCCGGTGACCGGAAAAGGTTTCAGGCGAAGGATTCCCACGGATTGTCGGAATGCCTAAGGGATGCAGCTCTCTCTCTCTCTCTCTAAAATCCGTCCGAATGAACCGTAGAGGGGGGGTATTTATACCCGAAGTCAGCCAATAGGAGACTGCCACGTGTAGCACGTCGAGAAAACATGCCGGCACGTTGAGAAAATCACCCGGTGCGTCAAAAAATGCCTTAGTTCAAATGCTGACTTTTAGGGCAAACTGGCTGTCAGTGCGTCTTGAAATTCTTGAAAATGCCTGATTTATTGGACGTGCTGAGGGTCAGTGCGTCCTGAAATTCTTGAATTTTTGGATGCGCTGGACGAATTTCTTGATGCGCTGAGGGTCAGTGCGTCCTGAAATTCACTTCGTAAAACTGTCTGAATTTCTTGATGCGCTGGGTGAATTTCTTGACGCACTGAGGGTCAGTGCATCCTGAAATTCACTTTGTAAAATTGCTGAATTTCATGATGCGCTGACCATGAATTTCTTGATGAGCCGACGTACTCGTGTTTTACAAAATTGGGTTTTGCGAAACGAAGGGCTTGCGAGGCCCGGTTTGTGATAGATGTCGATGCACTGGCTCTATTTCTTCATGATTGAAGTAACCTTCCCAAATTTGGAGGGTTCTGATCATGATGAACGGTGGGGTCCACCACTGGCTCAATTTTCCATTTTCGGTCAATTCTGATGTGTGTTGTGATTTTTATCGAGATTTCTGATGCACTGCCCTTAAATCCGGTGATGGGGCAGATTGTACACTTGTGATCCCTGTTTTGAGGATCCTGACTTTTGGGACCCCAACAGATGCCCCTCCGATGCGATGGGATGGACATCAGACATCCACTGCATCGCGTCGGAATTTTTGGGTCATATTATAAATAGAAAAGTTCTGGTCGTTCTCGTCATTTCACTCATTTTTCAGCAACCAGAGCTCTTTGCCCGCGCGTCTAAAAATCTCCAGCGCGTCGAACAATTATCTCCAGCATGTCAATTAATCGTCGCGCCGTCCAACAAATCAAAGTTGGTGATTTAATTGACGCGCTACCCTCAGCGTGTCCAAAAATCGGACTTGGAGAATTATTCATTTTTCAGACGCGCTGGGGTCAGCGCGCACCAATTCACTTATCTTATTAATTCGCAGGATTTTTTATACGCGCTAACTCCAGCGTGCACTCCCGTGTTCGAAAGAAAACCCATTTGCAATGCGCCAGGGGCAGCGCGTAGCGGAAACTGGACTTGGTGTTTTTATCGACGCGCTGGGCCTGACGCGTCAAGTATATGACTTTAAAATTTGTTTGATTTTTAGGACGCGCCGAGCCTGACGCGTCGAGTCTTTGGACTTTAAAATTTGTTTGATTTTTGGGACGCGCCGGGCCCAGTGCATATAGTTTTGGGACTTAAGATGGATTGGTCAATGGGCTGGACCTAGTGCTCATGACTTCTAGACTTGATGAATCCTAAGCTTTAGTTCTTTATGACTAATGTACTAGAGTCCAGCACACATGCTCGGGCCTCTAGTGTGTGACTTGAGTCATTATGTTTGTGTTCTAACTTGATGGATCTATTCTTGTGGCATTTGGGTTGTTACTTTGGTGAGGATAGAGTCCAACCTTTTCCTTCCGAACTGTTATGAGTGTCTGTTTATAGTATTGGGAAATGTTGGATCCTATGCACCAGAGATCCTTGGATCATGTAATGTTTCTTGAGTTATGTAGGGTTTGTGCATACATGTACTCTTTCCCGATACCTGCATCTTTTTTGATGTTTTTGGTGTGCTTGTGCAGATACTCATGGCTGGCGGTTCTTCCAATGCTGGTCCTTCTGGCTCCAAAGCCCCTACGCGTAAATGCAAGAGTACCTTGCCCAAGAAGGTGACGCGACCGTCTGATCAGAACCTGCAGTGGTTCCACCCTCCAGAGAAGTTCAATTTTTACGAACGCATATTAACACTGCCGAAGAGTGTGCAACGGAAGATCCTTTGTGACAAGGCCTTACCGACCCCTCCTGATGAGGGTACTGAAGAAGAATGGGATGCGTGGTATGCACCCCTACAAGGCTTCCGGACCGATGACGTTGTTGGGTCCGAAGAGGGTGAAGCTAGCCCGGTCGTACCAGTTCCGTTTGTTAAACGGGGTTGCCCGAAGATGACTGGAAAAAGCGCCAAGCAGGTCTATATGGAGAATCAGGCCAAGTCAAAGTCTGATAAAATGAGGGTCGTCTGGTCGTCCATTAAGTTAGCGGTATCGTCGCTCATGATCCGTAATCCGTATACGAAGCAATACGTTCGGTTCCCAAAGAGCTTTCAGAGATATCGCTCTCTCCCGAGTATTGAACCTTCGGACGTATGCCGGGCCAATTCCTTCTACAATGTCGATTCATGAACATCTGTTCTGGAGACATTACTCAATTGCGCCATATCCAAGAACGGCACGTTGCAGTCTGTCCTTGGGGAGAAGGACATGATATTCTTGGAGTCCAACCACGATCCACATCTACCATTTCTGACCCATTACTACGAGACACTGCGCCAGAGATTCCGCCCCTTGTCAGATGTAGAGATCTGGCCGATAGGTGGGTTCAGGACTCGAGGACATCTGAGTCCTCACCCTGGCTATGAAGCTTGGGCCAATCGGATCATCGAGCGACACGAAGATACTTTGAAGCAAGTGGGTCTCCTGAGGGTCATTCAAGCGATGTCAAGATATTTTTACAGGGAGCCTTGCTTCTACAAGGGGTTTCTGAACCATTGGAGTTCCATCACCAACTCCTTCCATCTGCCTTACAGAGAAATGAGTATCTCCCTTTGGGATCTGTACCGGATAGCAGGTCTCCCTATTCATGGCAGAATTTACGATGAATGGACTCCTAGTGATGAGTAGCTGTCCAAGAAGAAGAAGGGTGTTAATGAAGGCTTTTACTCAGAAGCCTGTTATGGGTTATTCACGGAGCTTCCACAATTCTTGGGTTCCAAGGATAAGGTGCCCTTTGAAGATTGGCTGGTTTACTTCAGTCATGGCCTAAAGTGAGTTTCTTAACTCGGGTAGTGTATTTTCATTTCATTCTATCTTTTTCTTTTACTGATGATTCTCTTCCTTTCTCAGCTTGAATTACGCGCATACGATGAAGGCCACAGAGATAAATTGGTCTTAGAGGCCAAGATGAAGGCGAAGTTCCCGCAGCCGAATAAGTTATCTCCCACCTGCGAACTCGCTGGATTTTTAGCCTATTGGCTATGCTGTGTGGCCCTTCCAAGCTCTATGCAGGCAGACAGTGTGAGAGTCTCCTGTTTTGCCGTAGCAGGGAGTCTGGCTAACGGCCATCGCTATGCACTGGCCCCAGTTGTATTGTGCTCCATATATTAGGCCTTTAGCGGTGTCATCAGCAACAAGGGCTCGGCTTCCTTCGGAATAAACTCGTCATTCTACGGGTGGCATTATTTCTCGGGCTGGCTCGGGGTTTACTTCGCTTGGGTCTACGGTATGGAGCTCAAGGATTTCATTCGAAGAGGATCGGTCCCACTGCATGCTTTTCAGAAACGAAAGATGAACAGCGGAAACTTAGCGACTATTGAGGCAAAGATAGCTCGCCAGGATGACGTCGACTTCTTTCTCTTCTTGGGCACCAACAGTGAAGACCCGGTCTTGCTCGATGACGATGAAAGCCTTGGCTCCTACGAGCGTTGCTTTCTGATGTCTATTCGCCCAGGCTCACTGCTTTTGAGGGAGGGAGCTGAGTTTTGGAGGGAGTTGTACTACCCAAACAGATTCGCCAAACAATTTGGTTATGACCAAGGTGTACCGGAGACGCTTGAGCCGGTGACGAGAGAACAGCGGGCCTATGGCACAGGGCCGATACACTGGAAATGGATATGGCGACAGCTCTTGCTTACCAGATCGGGTTGCTCCTTCATTGTCCCGGGTACAGAGTACACTCCTGATGCTACATACGGGTGGATGAGGTGGTGGGCTCACCAATATTCCTTAGTCCGGAACAATCGACACATAGCCGATCCTGTCTTCGTTTCTATTCCCATCGTTGATCCCGCTCCTGCTGACGGCTTGGGCTATGTGGCAGAGCCGCTCCGTCAATTAGCCACTCCGGGCGTGCAGAAGCTTATGACCTCTCTGAATGTTATAATAGATCATGAGAAACCCGAGCACACGCTTGAAGGGTGGGTCGCTTACGGGCAGAGGGTCACACTACAAGGGAACCCGGATTTCCCACTCGTTGGTCCCATGGCTGAGGGACAGAGAGAGCGCTATGATATCGGCGATGATGATGATGATGAGGCTGACGAGGCGGGTGGTGTCGGTGGAGATGAGAATGTTGGTGGGGATGAAGGAAGGGATATAAATGGCACTGACGTTGGTGAGGGCAATGATGGGGGAGGTGGCGGTGATGTTGAGGGTGGTGATGGTGATGACAATGCTAAGGATGGCGGGGAAGGTGATGGTGAGGGTGGTATTGCAGCAGGGACCCCGTCGACCGACGGTCGAGGAGGTCATGATCAGAGCCCGGTTAGTCGGACAAGTCTATCCAGACACTCCGTTCCAGGAGATAGTGATTCTGAACTGTCTCCTGAGCGGTCTAGTCCTCGAGTGAAGACCTCCCCCCGTGTTCCTATCATCGATGGAGGGAATAAAATAAAGGACATGTGGAAGCTGTATGGGGCAGAAAATGCACGGAGTCGACTCTCCAAGACTGCCGGTAGCGTCTCGATCGTCGACGTGAGTGGACCAAGGGAGGAAGGGGAGATGAGCTCGCAAGTAGACCTAAGTGGAAACCGCCCCACAGGGGAGGGTGAAGATAATGAACCAATATACGAGAGATCTGTTCCCGAAGTAGACACAGAACCCATCCTTATGGACCTCGACAGTGGGGTACAAGCTGAAGTTCCTCCCCTCGCCGACCCTGTCATTACTGCGGCTGCAACCGACCCTAGCCCTGCTCCTGAGGCAAGACCTGCTGATGTTACGGAAGAGGCAGCACATCCCTCCCAAGAAATCATGCCTTTAGATGCCACTAGTGTGCCAGAGCCTGTCGTAGAAGTATCTCCTGCTGTTGAATCAATCAAAACCACCACTGCCCCTGAGATCGTTGTACCTTCTCTTCCTGAATTGACTGAGCCAGTAGTGGAAAGTGTAATTGAATGTGTCCCGGCATCACCAACACCCGTCACTTCAACCAGTGCACCGGTCGGCGAAGTTCCTGAAGCTGCCGGTATACTACTTGTCCTTATCGCTTTGTTTGCTTCTTTTCTTTCTTCTGTGTGCTAATGTTCATCATTCCTTTTGTCAGTCACTGCTCTTGCCTGTGTCCCAATTCCTGTAGTCCTGCCTGCGGTATTCCTTTCATCTCTCCGAGGCCTGTCAAGGACCAAAGCGAATCTTCTAAAGAGCTTACTGTCTGACATCGTTGACTCGTTGAAGAATGGGGATGAATGGTCTATCTTGGACGAGGCATTGCAGGCATTAGAGCTTAACGCTACGTGGCTCAGGATTGACACTTCTTTGATCATTAGCCACGTAACTCAGTTCAAGGAAGGGATGGCTCGAGTAACCGAAGCGAGGCTCTTGAAGGTTGACCCTTCTGTCGAAGAAAAATGCAGTCACTTGCAGTCCCTCCTTCCAAAACTTGAGTCACACGAGGCGGACGTGGCTGCAGTAAGGAAAGATTGGCAGGCTGCTGACGCTGAATGCCAAGAGGCTACTAAACATCTCGCGGAGATTGAAAATGAGATGGCCCAGTTACAAGCTGAACATTCTGTCGTCCATCTCAAGCTTTCGAAGTTCAGCGGTTAGAAGGCACGTCTGCAGTCTTCCATGGACCAACATGAAGCAAAATGTAATGCTGTGAGGGCCCAAGTTACAGAGCTGAAGCAATCTCTTCAGGATATTCCTGACCCTGCCCAAGCCTTAGCCGAGGCTGAAACAGTACAGAAGGTGATTGAAGAATCTGCAGTCAACTTGTTAGATCACTGTTTGAAAACTTTAGACGGTGAAACTGTAACAATCTATGTTTGTAACTCAAAATATGTTGTAATGGATATTGTAATGATATGTATACTATTCACAGATTTTTGTTATGTCAGTCACAAACAAAGTGATAAGTGTATCAAGAGATATGATAAATGGATTGAAAGAGGATAAGTACTTGGCAAGATTACTTTCCTTTTGACTTTCCTGCTCTTCGTTTGCATGTCGTTGCTTTGGTGAATATATAAGCTTATTGTGCTTCATGTTTATCTTCAAGAATCCAGGAATGTATCTTTAAGTCTGACATAACTTAACGACATAAGATTCAGTCTATACTCACGGCATGGAGATATATATCGGCACTTGATGAAGAAATCTCCTTGCTCTAGGAATCCATATCGAAGGCCAACTAATCATAATCTTCAATTGCATGCTCTTATTGTAAAACAATTCATAGGAGAAAGTCAAAGATATTCTGATGCGAAATAAGATATAATAGAATGCCCGAACCATCTTTGCATGAAACCATATACCAAGCATACAAGGGAATATCATCATATACCAAGATTTGAATTTATAAAGATACTTTGATGAACACTTCTCTACTTTAGGAATCCGTATTGAAGGTCGGTTGATCATAATCTTCAATCGCATCCTCTCGCTGTGAAATCATTTATAAGGGAGAGCTGAAGACGTTTTGACGCAAAATCATACACCCAGAATGCCCTAACCATCTTCATATGAAGCTATATACATATAAGAGATCATTAGCTCTGAATTGCCCCATATAGAGTAAAAGAAGGCCATAACGATAGTAAGAAAACCCCTGATGAAGTAATGATATGAAAGTGCTGTATCTTATATAGGTCTTTTATATAATGAGCTTCTCTAGTCCGACTAAAACGATTCAAAATTCTGAAGATATGATTGCGGTCGACGATTATGATCTTCAGTCTTGGATTTAGAACTGTATTGGTTCAGTTTAGACCCGTAGCCTGGAGACTGTATGGTTCAATTTATCCTCATATCCTGGAGGCTGTGGCAATTGTGGCACTTATGAAAACCCTTCGGAGTTTGTCTTTTCATTTTCCTTCTGATTATGGTACCTGTTGTCAAGGAAAGCTACACTAATATTTCATATTTTATACATGCAATGGTACAACGTAAGTGGATGCATAAATGTATAGAAAATGTAGTGCATGAATAAAGTAGGTGTATGCATGAACACGTGTACACCCTTGCCTCCCTTCTAGCTTTCCGCAACTATTCGTAAGCTTTCATGATTTTTCGAGTTCAGGAGATGGAATCCCTAGGCAAGTGTTTTCTTGGGTTGTGTCTGCTAAAGCCATTCCGAGTGGACTCTTCCTGAGTTCTTCGATTTTTAAGTTTATGATGCCTTGGTTTATCATCCTCTAAATCTTTCCTTGTAGGGTGAAACAGTTTTCAATTCTGTGCCCCACAATCCGGTGGTACTTATAATAATTAGGGTCTCTTACGCGTCCTATTTCATTTGGTCGGATGGGCTTTGGTAATTGCAACTCTCCTTCTTTGATTAACTGTTCCATAATTGGGACCAAGTCGTTCACATCGAATGTGTGTGATCTGTTTGCCCCATTTCTTTCAACAATCATTGCCTGGCGCAGGTCCTTGAATCCCTTGTCCTTGTCTTGAGCCTTTGATATCTTAATTTCTATCCTGCATCCTAACCCTGGTTGCTTTCGATCCTTAAGGTTCTTTCTCTTATCAACGTTAGTCATCTCTCTCATTTCACATCTTGGTCTTTTTCCTTTGACTGTTTGAGATAACCTTTCCCTCGTCATCTGTGATGGCAGTGTGGTAGTATGCTTGAATGAGACATTTCTGGGCCGAACCTGTGACTCTACAACCATAGGTCTCTCACCTGCCCCTTGCGATTCCTCCATCGATTGTTTAGTTAGCACAATGGTGCTTTGAACTGCCCCTTGCGCAACTAGTGCTGCTAGAATCTCCTTGATTTCTCTCATTTCCCTCGTCATGTCTTCTTGGGCTTGAGCTAGCTTATCAATCTGTTCTTGGATAGTTGGTGATTCGTCTTTCTTGTCACTTGGCTCTTCTTCCTCGACGACCTGGACCATTGCGACTTGTGCTAGTTGTGGTTTCTGCTCTACCATGACGACCTTTATGATGGATGCCCTTGTTATTTCTTCATCTGCCTTATGAGTTGTAATCTTAGGCCTCTTCTTGACAGTGCTAGGAATTCATCGGCTATAAAGATGAAACTTTGAGCTCTCTTTGTTGTCGTAGTCCTACCAGTTTTATTGACTCTGTTAGTCTAAATATACTGCTACTGTTTCTTGATCACATGGTGTGGCTCAACGACATTCTTCTTTTTGCATGAGGTCCTTGTTACTTCTTTCTTTAATCCTTTCTTTTGCTCGCACTTGTGAACCAGCTGCCAGTCTGATTCAAGAACGACAGTCACGGTTGCGGCGAAGTGGGGGAAGCTAAATCCCCCTGTAGTGAGGAAGACGCATGAGTTGTGCCATCTCTCCTGTCTTTGTTAATATCTTGATAATTCTGTTGTGTCAGAAAATTATTAGAACAGTTCATAAATGCGGCCGGGAGCGTGAACCCATCGATCGCGGTGCATAAACTAACAGAAATAAGCAAGAAGGAGAAAAATATGTGTGGTTGTGGAAGTTCGTGGGTTTGAAAACCTTTTAAATGTCTATTGCCTTAGAGATGAAGGGAAGAATGTTCCCGTTGGGAGTCGCCAGTTTGACGCCGGAGGGGCGCCGAAACATTACGCCTCGCGGTAGCTTTCCTATGCGTAGATTCGTATTTGCAAGTAATTGATCTTAGAGTGTTCCTATATTCAGATATAACCAGAGATTTTGGTATAGTTCGATCCCCAGCAGAGTCGCCAGTTTGTTAAAACTAGAAAAAATGCTCGGACGCAGTTTTCTGGTGTTTTGTTGTTCTGGGGTTCTGAGTAATGGAAACATTCATAGACAATCACAAGCATTCACAAAAGTACACAAGAGGAGAGATATCGCAAGGCGAATTTTATTCCAGAGATCCTGAGATCTTGTACATTCCAGGCCATGATCTGGCATGAGCCCTTAATTACATTGAATAATCGAGGACCCTTGATTAAAAGGCAAAAGACTAGTCAGCGGGGACTATGGTCTCAGAGTTCATGGTCGTGGAGACCTGCATTTTGTGTGGTCGAAGAGATGTGTTTGTATGGTCATGGAGACCTGTATTTATATGGTCGAAGCGACATGTATTTGTTGTGTTTTGTTATGGATTGATCCATCTTTGTACGAGTCAGATGTCTATGTCCCATGTTTTGACCGGAGATCCGGACTAAGACTGTCAGGGTTTTTAACCGAGGGGTGCGACTCTGGGCTTGCACCCGTCATTTGTGATGGGTGACCGCGGGAAGACCGATCTGCAGTTGTATATACCTGAGCAGCTCAACCAGCGGATGCCGTTTGAATGGGTAGGGCATCGACTGTTCTTGAAGTGTCAGTCTTTAACAAACTGTGTGTGATAGTTCAGAACTCTCTCTATATGGTTTATCGTGTTAACCATAGTCCCGTTTGCTTAGTCCGGACCTGAATTCGGGTCACATTATGATGATACATGTAATGATAGATATATTGATATGATTCTGGGCACTGGCGGCCTCTCTTCGAGAAATTACTTAATTCATCATATTTGGATTGGATTTGACTTCGAAGGCTTGCATTCTTCTCCTTGGGTAGCCCGGATGAGTTATTTAACTGCTCCATTGCGTCCGGAACGCTTGAAATACCAAAAATAGGCACAAACGGGGGCTCGAAAACATCATAAAATGACGATTTAAAGGTGCTGAAATGAACGTTCAAAGTGTTGATTTTTATGATCCGCTGGCCTAATTTTACCGATGCGCTGGGGCTAGCGCGTCCAAAAATGACTGTTAGAGTGCTTGATTTTCCTGATCCTTTGGCCTATTTTTGTGATGCGCTGGGGCCAGTGAGTCCAAAAATGCCTTTTGTTAAGATGTGTATTTTTTTTATCCGCTGGCCTATTTTGTGATGCGCTGGGCCAATGCGTCCAAAAATGACTTGTTTTTATAAACGACTGATTTTACTAATGTGCTGGGCTATTTTCTGATGCGCTGGAGCTAGTGCGTCCTTAAAATGATTAGTCTTGGAACATTGATTTATTTGATCCGCTGAGGGTATTTTTCTGACGCGCTGGGACCAGTGCGTCGATAAAACAAGTTTAATTCAACGCATTTTGCGATGCGCCACTATACTTGTATATTATTAGGCTTTTCTTTGTCGGACCTGCTGTGGTCGGAGATGGAATTTCCGGTGAGGGATTCCGGTGATCGGAAAGGGATTCCGGTGACAGGAAAAGGTTTCTGGCAAAGGATTCCGGCGGGTTCTCGGAATGCCCAAGGGATACAGCTCTCTCTCTCTCTAAAATTCGTCTGAATGAAAAGTAAAGGGGAGGTATTTATACCCGAAGTCAGCCAATAGGAGACCGCCATGTGTAGCGCGTCGAGAAAACATGCAGGCGCGTCGAGAAAATCACCCGGCGCGTCTAAAAATGCCTTAGTTCAAATGCTGATTTTTAGGGCGCACTGGCTGTCAGTGCGTCCTGAAATTCCTGAAAATGCCTGATTTATTGGACGCGCTGAGGGTCAGTGCGTCCTGAAATTCTTGAATTTTTGGGCGCTGGACGAATTTCTTGATGCGCTGAGGGTTAGTGCGTCCTGAAATTCACTTCGTAAAACTGTCTGAATTTCTTGATGCGCTGGGTGAATTTCTTGACGCGCTGAGAGTCAGTGCGTCATGAAATTCACTTTATAAAATTGCTGAATTTCATAATGCGCTGACCATGAATTTCTTGATGCGCCGATGTACTCGTGTTTTACAAAATTGGGTTTTGCGAAACGAAGGGCTTGCGGGGCCCGCTTTGCGATGGATGTCGATGCACTGGCTCTATTTCTTCATGATTGAAATAACCCTCCCAAATTTGGAGGGTTCTGATCATGATGAAAGGTGGGGTCCACTGGCTCAATTTTTCATTTTTGGTCAAGTCTGATGTGTGTTGTGATTTTTGCTGAGATTTCTGATGCACTGCCCCTAAATCCGGTGATGGGGCAGATTGTACACTTGTGATCCCTGTTTTGAGGATCTTGACTTTTGGGACCCCAACAATAACACAGGATTGTCCCACAATTTCTACATTACAAGAAATCTTACAAGAAAAATTAAATGCCATAAACAGTTATCAACAACCATTTAATGCTCGAAACTCAAACATGTATAACTCTAGTTGGAAGAACCATCTCAACTTTAGTTGGAGGAATGGACCAACTGCGAATGCAAACAACACCCCTCAAGCTCAACCTTTACTAGGTTCATCCTTAGTAATCACACCAAAAGCTACGCTAGAGGAGATGTTAAGTGCATTCGTGTCGGTTCAAGCTGAATATAACAAGACTAGTTCTTAGAAAATTGATGGGTTCATGCAAGAACAACTGAAATTCAACCAAAATTCATCTCAAGCCATTAGTGACTTGAAAACCTCAATGGCTAGAGTTAAATCTTATCTCAGTGTTAGGGAGAAAGGCACACTTCCTGCCCAACCTCTTCCTAACCCAAGAACCCAATTTGAGATACAAGACTTAAGCTCGTCCTCCCAACATACGGAGCATGTTCAAGCTATCACTACCTTGAGGAGTGGGAAAACAATCGATAAATCTAATCCAGTGAAGGCCCCAAAGCCTAATGATCTGAAAATTTTAAAAAAGGATGATAGCCCGAACAATACTCCATATGAGAAAGAACCGGAAAAGAAATACAAGTCGGTTGCCCCGTTTCCCCAAAGGTTGATTTCACCCAAACCTTTAGACAAAAACCTAAAAAATCTTAGAGGTTTTTAAGCAAGTGAAGATCAACATTCTGTTGTTGGATGCTATAAAACAAATACCATCTTATGCCAAATTTCTGAAGGAATTGTATACGGTCAAAAGGAAACACAATGTTCATAACAAAGTACTTTTGACTGAGAATTTGAGCACCATTATCAAACAGGAAGTGCCCCAAAAATACAAGGATTTGGGTAGTCCTACCATCTCATGCATCAGAAATAACTACCGGATCAAATAAGCCTTACTCGATTTAGGGGCAAGTGTTAAACTCATCCCATACTTGGTCTATGAACAACTTGGTTTAGGTGAATTGAAACCCACCAAAACCACACTCTAACTTGCTAATAGATTTATTCATATATCGAGGGGGGTGATTGAGGATGTCTTGGTCCAAGTCGATAAATTCTACTATCCAGTGGATTTTATTGTCTTGGATACACATCCCGTAATAGGTACCGGTGCTCAAATTCCCGTCATACTTGGCCACCCTTTTCTAACTACACTCGAGCTAAATATATTTGATTTATGCAAACAACCACAGGAAGTTGATGACGAAGTCCATGAAATAAATCTAACTGAATCATTCGTGGAGGATATATTCCCCTTGACATTTTATTCCAATCCTTTGGAGGCATGTTTGGTCCACTTTCATGAGATTAATGATGACACGATACGAGAGATGGATGCCATTTTGGATGTTATGACGGTACTTGATAATAAAAGATGAAAGGCACCATTTGAGCCTTTGCCCTTAAGCGAAAACAAACCTCTTCCATCTAATATCAAGGCACCGAAGCTCGACCTGAAACCATTACTCACTAATTTGAAATATGTTTATTTAGGTTGAGATGAGACATATCCGGTGGTGATTTCTTCCCACTTGGATGAGGAACAAGAGAGTAGGCTGATAGCTACTCTAATAGAGCATAAGAGCACCATTGGATGGTCAATTGCGGATCTCAAAGGCATAGATCCACTGATTTGTACTCATCGCATACATCTTAAGGAAAATGCGAAGACATCTAGGCAACCACAAAGACGCCTTAATCCAAACATGAAGGAGGTGGTTAAGGCCGAAGTGGTGAAACTATTGGATGTGGGTATCATCTACCCAATAGCCAATAGTCAATGGGTGAGTCTAGCTCAAGTGGTGCATAAGAAATCCGGAATAACCATTGTAGCCAAGCCAACAATGAACTTGTACCAACCAGAGTCACTACCGGTTGGAGAATGTGCATTGACTACAGGAAGCTAAACACAGTCACGAGGAAAGACCACTTCCCCTTACTGTTTGTTGATCAAATTTTAAAAAAGTTGGTGGGTCATTCCCATTTTTGCTTCCTTGATGGGTATTCAGGGTATAACCAAATAGAGTCACCCTAGAGGACCAAGCGAAGACAACATTCACATGCCCATTTGGCACCTTTGCCTATTAAAGGATGCCGTTTGGACTATGCAATGCCCCTGCCACTTTTCAGCATTGTATGTTGAGTATTTTTTTATATGGTGGGGATGATTCTCGAAGTATTCATGGACGATTTCTCGGTATTTGGGTGTAACTTTGATGAGTGTCTTATGCACTTAAAAACTGTTTTGAAAAGATGTGAAGAAAAGAACCTTGTGTTGAATTAGGAGAAATGTCACTTCATGGTTCAAAAGGGAATTGTCTTTGGTCACATTATCTCACAAAATGGAATCAAGGTGGACAAGGCTAAAATTGATCTTATTTCTAACCTTCCACCACCCAAGAGCGTACGAGATGTGCGGTCCTTTCTAGGACACACCGGATTCTATAGATAGTTCATAAAGGACTTTAGTTCACTCTCTCGTCCTTTATGTAACCTCCTTCAAAAGGAAAACTCATTCGAGTGGAATGAGGATTGTCAAAATACCTTGGTAAAACTTAAAGGTATGTTGACATGTGCTCCCATAATGCAACCACCTGATTAGAGCCTTCCTTTTGAAATTATGTGTGATGCGAGCGACTACGCTATTGGGGCAGTGTTAGGCTAGAGAAAAGAGAAGAAGTCATGCGTCATCTACTATGCAAGTAGAACCTTGAACTCGGCTCAAGCAAATTATACTACTACAGAAAAAAAAAACTTTTAACCGTAATTTTTGCTTTAGACAAGTTTAGGTCTTACTTGATCGTATCCAAGATTATCATATTCACCGACCATGTCGTGCTTAAGTACCTTCTTTCTAAGAAGGATGCTAAGCTGCGCTTGTTGAGATAGATCCTCCTACTCCAAGAATTCGACATATAAATACGAGATAAGAAATGAGTTAAAGACGTAGTGGCTGACCATCTCTCTAGATTGGTTCTCACCGATTCCCCTAAGACGACCGTGATCAATGACATGTTCCCTGATGAACAACTTTTTAAAATCTCCCAATTGCCATGGTATGCGGACATTGCTAACTATCTTGCTACAGGTACAATTCTAACACACTGGAACAAGTAAGATAAGGATAAATTCTTCAACAAAGTGAGGAAATTCTTGTGGGATGACCCGTACTTATTCAAGTATTGTCTTGACCAAATTATAAGGAGATGTGTGCCAGATGATGAGCAACACAGTATCATCTCCTTTTGTCATTCACAGGCTTGTGGTGGCCACTTTGCGGCTAAGAAGTCCACAGCTAAAATTCTACAATGTGGGTTTTATTGGCCCACCATGTTCAAGGACACTCATGAGTGTTGCAAAACATGCGAGCCTTGTTGGAAATTAGGAGGAATATCCCATAGGAATATGATGCTACTCAATCCCATCTTACCAATTGAAAATTTTGATTGTTGGGGCATCGATTTCATGGGTCAATTCCAATCTTCTTTTGGAAACTTATATATTTTGCTTGCCGTTGATTATGTTTCAAAATGGGTCGAGGCAATTCCATGCCAGAACAATGACCACAAAACAGTCATTCGTTTCTTAAAAGAAAACATCATTTCTCGGTTTGAAACGCCTTGAGTCATTATAAGCGATGAAGGGTCTCACTTTTGTAATCGCTCATTTGAAGCTTTAATGAAGAAATATGGCGTCAATCACAAAGTGAGTACAACCTATCACCCACAAACAAGTGGACAAGCTGAGATATCCAACAGGAAGATTAAACATATTTTGGAGAAAACGATGAACCCCGATCGCAAAGATTGGTCGTTTTGACTTATCGATGCGCTCTGGGCTTACCGTACAGCTTTCAAGACCCCCATTAGAATGTCTCCCTATAGACTTGTCTGTGGGAAAGCTTGTCGCTTGCCTGTGGAATTAGAACATCGGGCATATTGGGCAATAAAGAAGATGAATTTTGATTCTGACAAAGCAAGCTCGTTGCGTAAGCTTCAATTAAATGAACTTGCGGAAATCCGGAACGAGGCATATGAGAACGTGAGAATTTACAAGGACAAGATGAAGGTGTTCCATGATAAGAACATTCTCCGTAAGACTTTCACAATCAACCAAAAGGTCCTTATGTATAATTCTTAGTTACATTTATTTCCAAAAAAATTGCGGTCTCGATGGACCGGTCCCTTCATTGTGAAAACTGTTTATCCTTATGGGACTGTCGAGTTGTTGAATCCAAGGAACGGTAACATCTTTAGAGCGAATGGTCAGCGATTAAAACTGTTCTTTGAGAATTTTCCTTTAAAAGGTGTGTCCATACCTCTAACTATTCCTGTGTATCAGGATATTTGATCTCCTAATCTGATGGAGGTATAGAGTAGTTAGGATTAGAATTTTGTTGCTTTTGGTTTGCTTTTTCATAGGTTTGTTAGAAGGAGGTAGGATTCCATATTTTTTTATTCTCTCAGGTACTCTCATTCCTCACTCCCTTTATGTTATCATTGCTCTCATTTTTTTCTCATTGCATATCTTTTACATTGAGGACAATGCCAGATTTGGTTGGGGGGTGTGGGATCACTTGGTTGAATCTAGTGCTTTGCAAAATTTGAGCAATTTTTGTATGAAGTTTTTCAATTTTTTCTGAAAATTCAAAACTCTATTGGAAAACTTTGTTTCTATGCATTCGGGACGATGTAAGTATAAGAACAAGAGATGCGAAGTGAGTGATGTTGAATATCTTAAACAATCTCTACGATACTAGTTTTGTATGTGAATTTCCCTATTTTTATGATTGATAGAAATTCTAAATACTTTTACACCTAGTTCACATTACACGATTCTCATGCTTTGAAAGGATTATGTAGAATTATGGATTGACTAAGTTTGGATTTGAGGAACTAAGCTAGGGTATTTTATCCATCCTTGTCCATGGAAAAATAGCGAAAGATATGGATTTCTAAAATTCCTATCTAATATGTATAAAAAGGAAAAGAAGGATGAAAATATGGGAATGATTGAAAATATGATGGAAAATTCCGAAAAGGGCTACCTATTACCAACAGAGGGATGGTCTATTCGTAACCAAAGCCGGAAATGGGACGTAGTGTGAAAGCCGTCGGAAAGATGGTAAGGCAAATTCCTGTCATAGGCTTGTTGTTGATCTATACACTTTTGGATCCATAACTTAGTTGATCTATGAAGAAGATAATCCCAGAAATTCATGAGATGACCATTCACTGTGCACACCAAGTTAAATTTGTTTGGATTCTTCTATTTATCAATCAATCAGCGGGATTTCATATGAGTACTTGCTATGTTTTGGAAAGTTTAAGGATTCAACTTCCATCACTGAGTCCTCTCGATTTTTATACTTGCATATAATTGAGTGAATAGAAGTATAGTTCCCAAAGGAGGGTTGAGTTTTGAAGAATAAAAATTGGTTTCACGCATGTGTTGCTCGGGACTTGCAAAATGCTAGTTGGAGGGTGTGTTGAGTTCTTAATTGTGCATATTCTAACCCCAATTCATTACTAACTATGCATGGTTTTCATGTTTAAAGACTACTCTAATGTATGTTTTGTGATTGTGGGAACGAGAAGAGGACTCCACCAATTCAATGCTTAAAAAGGTCACTCTGTACACGTTGAAGATCAAAAGACCAAGCGCCAAAAGGTGGGAGAAAGAAGCAATGGAGAAAGAGAAGGAAAGAAGGAAGAAATGCAAAAAATTGCACTATAGATCGGTTGTCCGACCGGTCATCCATAGCCCAGGACCGGTTGTCCAACCAGTCCGAACACTCAACAGGAGGACCTTGCTGCCAAACCTTACTGGACCAATCATGACCGGTCGTTCGACTGGTCGTCCGCTACTCAGACTGGTCGTCAGACCAGTTGATTAATTCAAAAACCTGGACAGATTTTTCTGAAAACTCATTGGACTATTTTTGGCCTTTTATGACCGGTTGTGCGACCGGTCGTTCATGAGCTCAGATCGATCGTGCAACCGGTCATTTGCGAACAGAGCTTCTTCTACAAGCTCCGAATTTTGCTGCGCGAAGCACAACTTTTGTGCATTTTCTCGAAGATTTTACACACCTAGGGCCCCAAACCTATAAAAGGACTCCTTTAGCTCGTTCATAAGGCATTTTAGAAGAGAATTACCACGGTGGGGGTGGCGGAAGTCGGATCCGGAGTTCTACAACTCCTAGTTTGTTCTTCTAGTTTTTATATTTTCTTTAGTTGCTTTCATGTTTCCTTGGATCATGAACGGCTAAACCTCTTAACTAGGGCTAAGAGGTGAAGCTTGTAGTGAATCTAAGATGTTTTAATTCGTTTGTTTTGGTTTCAAGTTGGATTATTAGTGAAGAACAATGGTTTGATGTTTGAATAAAGTTCTAAGTATTTTTTCTTAGTCTTATGATGGCTCATGGATGTTTAGAAGAATTGCTTGAGTTCTTAATTATTTTGAATGATTCTAGACCTATACGCTCCGAGGAATCGGATTCAATACACTCTAGACCTTGGATTCTTATGGGGTAACTTCTAACCAAAGTTCTACTTTTCTAAATTTCTGAATTATGTGTGATTTTGTAAGTGATTTGAATGAAGTTCAAATCAGGATCTAGTTATGCTTTATGACAGGCTTTAATGATGATTATGATTGTGATCTTAATCTATTAGAACTAGGATTGACCTATGCAATTGAGTGTGCTCAAGTCCTAACTTGAATTGAGGGAATCATGTATATGAATCACACATATGGCAGATTGTTTGGTATAACCGCTCTATCATCCGATTAGATAGGATTTGATTTCGATTCTAGTTGCGTAATTGAGAAACCACAGTGAATTATACATCAAGGATGGCTACAAGTGGATCCTTGAACCCCTAATGCTCTTTATTATTGATTACATTCAGTTTTAGTTTAAAATATCTATTTACATTCAATTCTAAAATCTTATTTAGTTATTTCTCAATTAGAAACCATTGGAAGTGTTTTGTGAGTTCCTACACAAGTCCCTGTGGATCGACCTCGGTCTTACCAAGATTATTACTACATCGCAACCGTACACTTAGGGAAGCGAACAAAAACCTTGTGAGTTTTACATGGTCTTGCATGTGTGAACGCACACACGGTAAGATTAACTAGAGCCGTACACGGCTACCTAACTAGAACTGAATGCATATAGCCCACCTGAGCCTTGGATCCATCTAATTCTTAGCACATGACACTAAGTGGGCCAGGGTAATGTTGAGCTCTTAATTGTGCATATTCTAACCCCAATTCATCACTCATTATGCATGGTTTTCACGATTTAAAGACTAATCTAAGGCATGTTTTGTGGTTGTAGGAATGAGAGCGGACTTCACTCAATTGAAGATAAAAAGGTCCATTTAGAGCCACTGGATGAAGGTTGAAGGAGGACCAAAGAAAGAAGAAAGCAAGGAGTGGAGAGGAGAAGAAACAAAGAAAGAAAAAGAAGAAGAATGCAGGTCTGACCGGTCGTGACCGGTCAGCCAAAGGAGCCAAACCGGTCAAGACCGGTCGGCCACCTTGTTACCCCTCTTGAAGACACGCTGAACCAATGCCCAGTTTGGTCCGACCGGTCTTGACCGGTCGGCCAACAGGTCGTCCTCCCCTGTGAGCTTGCTGGACTGACTATAAGATAGGTCAGACCGGTCGTGACCGGTCGGCCAGCCCAGTCCAACCGGTCTAGACCGGTTGGCCATGAGTTTAAAACAGAAACTTCTGTTTTTGGCACCGATTTTCACTGCGCACTGCGTAACCTTACACAAATTCTGGAATATTCTGACGTTGCGGAGCCTCCCCACTATAAAAGGACACCTAGGGATTGTTCCTAGGGTATCTTAGAAGAGTTTGAGCAAGGTGGGAGGGGGCGGAAGTGGATTTCGGAGTTCCACAACTCCTTCTAGTTTGTTTTGCTGTTTTTATGATTTTCCTAGTTGTTTCATGTTTCCTTGGATCATGAGCAGTAAAATCTCTTAGCTAGGGCTAAGAGTTGAAGCTTGTAGTGAATCTAAGATGTTTCAATTCGTTTTAAGTTGGTTTTAAAGTTGGATTTCATGTTTATGAACAATGGTTTGAAGTTAATACAAGTTCTAAGTAGTTTTTCTTAGTCTTATGATGACTCATGGATGTTTGGAAGAATTACTTAAGTTCTTAATTGCTTTGTGTTAGTCTAGACCTGTATGATCCGAGGAATTGGAGTACGCTCTAGTATTATGATCTTCATGTGGGAACTTCCTACCAAAGTTTTACTTTTCTGAAAATTTTGTGCTATGTGGGACTGTGTATGTGATTTGATTTAAGTTGAAATCATGATCTAGCTTTGTCTGGTGACAGGACTTAATGATGGTTATGATTATGAACTTAGTCTATTGGAATTGGGACTGACCTATGCAATTGAGTATGCTCGTCCTAGCTTGCATTGAGTGAATCATGTACATTGGTTCTACATATGGCAGATTGTTGGTTTTAACAGCTCTATCATCCGACTAGATAGATCTTAATTTCGATTCTAGTTGAGAAAGTGAGAAACCACAGCGAATTGAGCATCAAAGATTGCTACAAGTGGATCCTTGAACCCCTAGTGCCTTTTTATAATTGTTGACTTCAGTTCAAAGTTGTTACTTACATCAATTTCATACAAATCTAGTTGTTAGCTTCTCAATAGAAATTATTGGATGTGTTTGTGTGTTCCTACATAAGTCCCTGTGGATCGACCTCGGTCTTACCGAGATTTATTACTACATCGTAACCCTACACTTGGGGAAGCGAACAAGTTTTTGGCGCCGTTGCCGGGGATTTTGACTGTTTTTACAAAATTTTGAAAATAATATCTATTAGGATTTTTAGGATTCTAGGACTAACTTAGTTTATTTTGTTTGATTTTTCTTTTGCAGGGATTTTTAGGAAGCTGAAGAAGATATAAGGATCTCAAGTGTCGAATCAGGTTCTATCTTTCTAAACCTTACTCTTCTTCTTCTCCTATTCGTTCCTATAGCATTCATCTATTGTAGAGTGGGTGGAGATTCCTTTTTGGGTCTCTGAAAGGTAAGCCTTGTGCCACCTGGATTCTTATTGGTTGGCTCTGCCGTCTTGGATCACCTTGTGCTTAGAGATTTCTCTTCTCACCTCTACTCCTCTTTCTTCTTTTTCTGTGCTTTTTCTAAAAAAATTCAAAGAGTGGGTGGGGAGTTCTCTAAACCCCTATTGACCAGGAGAAATCGGTCTCTATCCTTACTTTTGGCCTAGCCATTGCAAGATACCTTGTGCTTCGATCTTAGAGAAGAGTAAATAAAGGAAGGAAGAATTCTTTTTCCTTTTTATTTTAGTCTTTTAGGGCTTTGCATGCCACATTAGGCTCGGGATTCCAATAATAGACTCATAAGTAAAGGGGGAATAGTAGAAGGAATAAACAGAGAACCACGTGCTAGGAGACATCTAACTTCTCCAATTTTGTCTGAAAATAAGGCTACAAATCAACCTAATCCGATGGCCAATCCAAATCTGGGCCAAAACCAAACCGAAATAGGAGAGAATGTGGTTGAGAATATTCCCCGACCAAGAATATTATGTGATTACTTGCAACCAGCAAGAGCGAGCACTCCTTCATGCATAATCTTTCCACGAAATGCAGGGAATGTAGATTTGAAACCGGGAGTAATCCAACTCCTCCTAAAATTCCATGGATTAGACAGTGAAAGTGTCTATCAACATCTTAAGGAGTTTAATGAGGTAATAACCACCATGCACTTTGCGAATGTTACTGATGATGTGGTAAGACTTAAATTATTTCCTTTTACCCTTAAAGATAAAGCTAAAGGTTGGCTTCATGCATTAAGGCCAAGTTCAATTGGTGCATGGACTGATATGCATAGGGAATTCATAAAAAAATTCTTCCCTACTCACAAAACGAACATGTTGAGGCGCCTTATCATGAACTTTGCTCAAAAGGAAGATGAGACCTTCTTCCAATGTTGGGAGAGGTTTAAGGACTTATTAAATGCATGCCCACATCATGGCTATGAAATTTGGCGGGTTATAAGCTTTTTCTATGACGGACTGACTTCACCCATGCGCCAATTCATAGAGATGATGTGTAATGGAGAGTTCATGAATAAGGAAGCCGATGAAGCATGGGACTATTTAGAGGAAGTGGCTGAGAATGCACAGTCTTGGGATACATCGAAACCAGCAAATTCCAAGACTAGCCAACAAAGGGAAAAAGGAGGAATGTATGTCTTATCAGAAGAGGATAGTATAAGTGCATGGGTGGCAAGCCTCATAAGAAAAGTTGAGGCCATGGAATTAAGGAAGGGAGAGACGATCAACTCCAATGACGTTGAAACTGTTTGTGGAATTTGTGCTGGAAATCAACATACAACACAAGATTGTCTCAAAATTTCAGCAGTTCAGGACATCTTACAAGAACAATCAAATGCCATAAACAGTTATCAATAGCAAATTGGTGCTTCAAACTCAAACACGTTTAATGCTAATTGAAAGAACCATCCCAACTTCAATTGGAGGAATGGACCCACTGCGAATGCAACCAATATCCCTCAAGCCTAACCTAATATGTCCATTTCTAGTCATTACTCCAAAAGTTACGCTAGAGGAGATGTTGGGTGCATTTGTATCGGTCCAAGCTGAGTATAACAAGACAAATTCTCTGAAAATAGATGGGTTCATGCAAGAGAAATTGAAATTCAATCAAAATTCAACTCAAGCCATCAATGAATTGAAAACCTCATTGGCTAGAGTTGAATCTCATCTCAGTGTTAGGGAGAAAGGCACACTTCCGGCCCAAACACTTCCTAACCTAAGAACCCAATTTGAGATACAAGATGCAAGCTCATCCTCCCAACATACGGAGCATGTTCAAGCTATCACCACTTTGAGAAGTGGAAAAGTAATTGACAAATCTAATCCGGTGAAGGTCCCAAAGCCTAAGGATCCGGAAAATTCCAAAGGGGATGATAGCTTAAACAACACTTCACAAGAGAAAGAACCGGAAAGGCAATACAAGCCGGTTGCCCCGTTTCCCCAAAGGTTGATTTCACCTAAACCTTTAGACAAAAATCTGGAAATATTAGAGGTTTTCAAGCAGGTGAAGATCAACATCCCATTGTTGGATGCCATAAAACAAATACCATCTTATGTCAAATTTCTAAATGAATTATGTACGGTCAAAAGGAAACACAATGTTCATAACAAAGTACTTTTTACTGAGAATTTAAGCGCTATCATCAAACAAGAAGTGCCCCAAAAATACAAAGATCCGGGTAGTCCAACCATCTCATGCATCATAGGAGACTACCGGATTAAACAAGCCTTACTCGACTTGGGGGCAAGTGTGAACCTCATTCCATACTCGATTTACGAACAACTTGGATTAGGTGAATTGAAACCCACCAAAACCACACTTCAACTTGCTGATAGATCCATTCGTATACCGAGAGGAATGATTGAGGATGTTCTAGTCCAAGTTGATAAATTCTACTACCCAATAGACTTTATTGTCTTAGATACGCATCCCGTGATAGGTATTAGTGCTCAAATTCCTTTTATACTTGGCCGCCCTTTTCTAGCTACTTCCAATGCGATTATCGATGTAGAAACGGGCTGGTACAAATGTCCTTTAGAAATATGACACTTGAGCTAAATATATTTGATTTATGCAAGCAACCACGGGAGTTTGATGATGAGATCCATGAGATAAATATGATTGAGTCATTTGTGGAAGATACACTCCCCCTATCATTATATTCAGATTCTTTGGAGGCATGTGTGGCCCACTCTCATGAGATAAATGATGACACAATACGAGAGATGGATGCCATTTTAGATATGATGCCGGTGCTTGATAACAAAAGATAGAGGGCCCTATTTGAGCCTTTACCCGTAAACGAGAACAAAGCCCTCCCATCCAATATCAAGGCACCAACTCTCGACCTAAAACCATTACCAAGTGAGTTGAAATATGTTTATTTAGGTCGAGATGAGATATATCCAGTGGTGATTTTTTCTCACTTGGATGAGGAACAAGAGAGTAGGCTAATGGCCACTCTATTAGAGCACAAGAGTGCCATTGGGTGGTCGATTGCGGATCTCAAAGGCATAGACCCACTGATTTGTACTCATCGCATACACCTTGAAGAGAATGCGAAGACATCTAGGCAACCACAAAGATGACTCAATCCAAACATGAAGGATGTGGTTAAGGCCGAAGTGGTAAAACTATTGGATGTGGGTATTATCTACCCAATATCCGATAGTCAATGGGTGAGTCCAACTCAAGTAGTGCCTAAGAAATCCGCGATCACATCGTAGCCAATGCCAATAATGAACTCGTACCAACCAGAGTCACTACCGGTTGGAGAATGTGCATTGACTACCGGAACCTAAACACTGTCACGAGGAAAGACCACTTCCCCCTACCGTTTGTTGATCAAATTTTAGAACGGTTGGCGGGTCATTCCCATTTTTGCTTCCTTGATGGCTATTCAGGGTACAACCAAATAGAGATTGCCCGTGAAGACCAAGAAAAGACTACATTCACATGTCCATTCGGCACTTTCGCCTATCGACGGATGCCGTTTTGACTATGTAATGCCCCCGCCACCTTTCAGCGTTGTATGATGAGTATATTTTCTGATATGGTGGGGACAATCCTCGAAGTCTTCATGAATGATTTTTCAGTATTTGGTTATAGCTTTGATGAGTGCCTTGAGCACTTGAAATCTGTGCTGAAAAGATGTGAAGAGAAGAACCTTGTGTTGAATTGGGAGAAGTGTCACTTTATGGTTCAAAAGGGAATTGTACTTGGTCACATCGTTTCACAAATTGGAATTGAGGTGGACAAAGCGAAAATTGATCTTATCTCCAACCTTCCACCACCCAAGAGCATACGAGATGTGCGGTCCTTTTTGGGACACGCAGGATTTTATAGAAGGTTCATAAAGGACTTCAGTTCACTCTCTCGTCCTTTGTGTAACCTACTTCAAAAGGAGAATTCCTTTGAGTGGAATGAAGACTGTAAAAAAGCTTTTACCACACTCAAAGGAATGTTGACATGTGCTCCCATAATGCAACCACCTGATTGGAGCCTTCCTTTTGAAATTATGTGCAATGCAAGCGACTATGTTATTGGGGCCGTGCTAAGCCAAAGAAAAGAAAAGAAGCCATGTGTTATCTACTATGCAAGTAGAACCTTAAACTCAGCCCAAGCAAACTACACTACTACCGAAAAAGAACTTTTAGCCGTAGTTTTTGCCTTGGACAAGTTTAGATCCTGCTTGATTGGATCCAAGATCATCATATTCACTGACCATGCCGCACTTAAGTACCTTCTTTCTAAGAAGGATGCTAAACCTCAATTGTTAAGATGGATCCTTCTACTCTAGGAATTCGACATAGAGATACGTGATAAGAAAGGAGTAGAAAATGTAGTGGCTGACCATCTCTCTCGACTTGTCCTCACCGATTCCCCTGAAACGACCGCAATCAATGACATGTTCCCTGATGAACAACTTTTTGCTGTTTCCCAATTACCATGGTATGCAGACATTGCTAACTATCTTGCTACAGGTACAATTCCTACACATTGGAAAAAGCAAGATAAGGATAAATTCTTCACTGAGGTGCGAAAATTCCTATGGGACGACCCATACTTATTTAAGTATTGTCCCGATCAAATCATAAGGAGATGTGTCCCAGATGATGAACAACAAAGTATCATCTCCTTCTGTCATTCTCAGGCATGTGGTGGGCACTTTTCGGCTAAAAAGACCACAGCAAAAATTCTGCAATGTGGGTTTTATTGGCCCACTATGTTCAAAGACACACATGAGTTTTGCAAAACATGTGAACCTTGTCAGAAATTGGGAGGAATCTCCCGTAGAAATGTGATGCCACTCAATCCCATCTTAATAATCGAAATTTTTTATTGTTGGGGCATCGATTTCATGGGTCCATTCCCATCTTCTTGTGGATACGCATACATCTTGCTTGCCGTTGACTATGTATCCAAATGGGTCGAGGCCATCCCTTGCCAAAATAATGACCATAAAACGGTCATTTGCTTCTTAAAAGAGAATATTCTTTCTCGGTTTGGTACACCTCGAGTCATCATAAGTGATGGGGGGTCTCACTTTTGTAATCGCCCGTTTAAAACCTTAATGAAGAAATATGGCGTAACATACAAAGTGAGCACTCCCTATCACCCACAAACTAGTGGACAAGCTGAGATATCCAATAGGGAGGTTAAACAAATTTTAGAGAAAACGGTGAACCCCGATTGCAAGGATTGGTCACTTCGGCTTACTGATGCGCTTTGGGCATACCGTACTGCTTTTAAAACCCCTATTGGAATGTCCCCCTATAGACTTGTCTATGGGAAGGCTTGTCACTTGCCTGTGGAGTTGGAACATAGGGCATATTGGGCAATTAAGAAGATGAATTTTGATTCTGACAAGGCGAGCTCATTGCGCAAACTACAATTGAATGAACTTGCAGAAATCCGGAACGAAGCATATGAGAATGCGAGAATTTACAAGGACAAGACAAAGATATTCCATGATAAGAACATTCTTCGTAAGACATTCACGATTAATCAAAAAGTCCTTCTATATAATTCCCGCCTACATTTATTTCTGGGAAAATTGAGATCTCGATGGACCGGTCCCTACATTGTGCAAACCATCTGCTGTAGGCAAAGATAGTCTAGCGAGAAGTGAGGGGTCGCACATCTGGAATGCGAGCAGCTCAGCTCGTGCTCGCGATAAGGGGTCGCGCATCTGGAATGCGAGCATTCCTGACACGAGCAGCTCCCGACATCTGAGCAATCGTGAGTCTTTGCTTTTGATTTGGACGGTCTTCTTATAATAGTTCCAGCAGCCCGTATAGGCCGATTCTGGCTTACCTTCTTCAATGGTTCCGAATCTCAAGGGATTGCTATCAAGGAACGTAATTAACTAATGAGTTGTTGGATAAAATCACTCCTCTATCTAAGGAAAAGAATCTTATCCCATGAAATCAGCGGGATCTCGATATCTTACGTAACAGATTGGATCGCTTCAGATCTATATAAAGGGATGACTCCATTAAGAGAAAGGTACACAAATATTCAATCCCTGGTCTCGTTTTGCCTGGCTATTCTTCTTCTTGCTTTGCCTGACTTAAGCATCGGAGGGCTAATGGCTGGACACCAGCCACCCTTAGTTGCTTTCTGTCTTCTTACAGGTTTGGCGGAGGAAATCCCTGTTGGAGAGAAGGTGAACGACCGGAGGATCCTGTTACAAAATCTGACGTTAACAGTTTGGCGCCGTCTATGGGAACGACTTGATCGTCAAAATCAATCGTTTTAACCACCGATTAAAATCCTTCTGCAATGCCTCCTAAAAAGGCTGTTCATCCTTCGACTTCAAGGCAGGCACCACCTCTGCCCGATGAGACGGAATCCATACCTGCTTTTCCACCCACTTCGACGAATATCCCTCAAGGAGCCCCAAATATGCCATCAGCAAACCCATTATTAGAGGCTTCTGGAAATCAAGACGATGTCCTGCGTTTCCTCGGAAATACTCTTCTAACTCTAAATGCTGGAGTTCAGGCCCTGTCGAATGGGCTTGATCAGCATTTCCCCGAACCGCAGAAACAACCCTCCGAAGGGTTACCACCGCAACCCATACGAGTGGCTTCCAGACATTCTATGGACGAACCACAGGTCCCACCACTTGGCAACCATCTCCCTGTGCCGTCCCCACATTTTATACATTCTAGTTCGTCTCGACAACCTCAACCTCAAGGTTCCACCGCCAAAACATCAGACTATACCCTACCATGGGAAGGAGATCTCAAAAGAATCCATGATAGCTTTGACGTCATGGAACAGCGATATTAGGCAAATCGGCCATCTGCCATCATGGCAGCGATACATCAATCCGAGTCCCCCTTTACCAGCGAGGTTATGGAGGCACCGTTACCTAGAAAGTATCGAACGCCTGTTATCACCCCTTATATGGGTATTGGTGATCCTCTTGAACACCTAGAAACATACAGGTCTCTCATGGAGTTGGAGGGACATGGCTCAGAAATCATGTGTAGGGCTTTTTCCCTAACGTTGAAGGAAGCAGCTCGTACATGGTTCCAGGGGTTAAGCCCCGTTCCATCAGCTCCTTTTCCCAGTTATCGGAGATATTCCTTTCTCAATTCATGGGAAGCATTCGCATTAAGAAGCCAGCCTCCCATCTGATGGATCTGAAACAGCAGCATGGGGAGACAATAAAGGAGTTCACAGTAATTCACTGCCGAAGCCGTTCAAACTGAGGGTTATAGTGAAGAAAAAGGTCTTACAGCCCTCATAGCCGGAATAACGAGCGAGAAATTCAGGTTTGCTTTAGATAAGAGTCCTCCAAAAACTATGGCAGAATTCCAAACCAAAGCTCAGAAATATATCAATGCAGAAGAAGTCGCATTGACACGCCATGGAGTACAGGGTAAGAAGCGCAAGCCAGAGGGAACCTCTACTGCAGATAAAAAATATCGTCGTGATCAGCACGAACGTTCCCCCAAGAAACCTTATTCTGGTAAATATCATAACTACACTCCTCTCAATCGGTCTCATGAAAAGGTTTTAATGGAGATAAAACACAAGCCATATGTGAAGTGGCCTGCAAAGATCAAATCCGATCCCGAGAAGAGAGACAAGAGCAAGTTCTGTTACTTCCATAAAGATCACGGGCATAGAACCCAGGATTGCATCTCTCTACGAGATCACATTGAAGCCCTTATTCGAAAAGGCCATCTTCAGGATTATGTCGCTCGTAAAAATCGATCACCAGAAAGGGCGAAAGCCTCACCACGCCAAAAGGAACTGCCTCATTATCATACTGCCCAAGAGGACGCTGAGCCTACTGGAGAAATTCGCACCATCGTCGGAGGACCAGCTTGTGGGGGTGACTCTCAAGCTTCAAGGAAAGCATACACTCGGAAGGCGTCTAAAGAACCCCAGCATATCTATTGGCTGGAACAGACGCCCAGTTCATCAAAAGCCAACCATCCTCCAATTTCTTTCACCCTCGAAGATGCAGCGAGAATTCACTTCCCTCACGAAGATTCCATCGTAGTCACATTAAAGGTATCAAATTATCTGACTCGTCGAATTATGGTGGATACAGGTAGCTCAGCCGATATTCTATACTTGGAGGCTTTCAATAAAATGTCACTTGCCAGAAGCCTACTCAAGCCAGTTTCGACCCCCCTCGTCGGCTTCGGAGGTGAGGTAGTAACACCTGAAGGAAGCATTGATCTCCCAGTTACTTTTGGAGAAAATCCAACGAAGACTACCGTCTTCATAAACTTCCTCGTGGTGGATCGAAAGTCAGCGTATAACGCCATTTTGGGGCGGCCGTCTCTTACTAAGGTTGGGGCAGCCTTGCACCCTTCGTATCTGTGTGTCAAATTTCCTACCCCAAATGGTATCGGGGTCGTGCGAGGAAGTCAACAGGAGGCACGGTCTTGCTACCAGATAGCCCTACAAGATCGAAAGAGAGCTCAAGCGACACCTGTTATGGAGATAGCACAAGGGTCACCCAGCTTTTCCACAAACGCTTCGTTGGATCCGAGAGAAAACGCTCTCCAATCAGGAACTCCTGGGGAAGAAACAGTGGCGATTCACCTAACCAAAGACGACCCGTCTAAGGTCGTATACATTGGATCCTCTTTAACCAACGTCCATCGTGAAGATTTGGTCCGTTTCCTCACCGAATACCAGGACGTGTTTGCTTGGTCTCATAAAGATATGCCAGGCATCGACCCCAATGTCATCGTACATCGTCTCAATATCGACCCGAAGCATAGACCCGTACACCAGCGTCGATGTACCTTTACTGCAGAAAGGCAAATGGCGATCAAAGCTGAAGTCGAGAAGCTACTCACGGTCAATTTCATAAAAGAAGTTGACTGCCCAGAGTGGGTCGTGAACGTAGTTCTTGTTCGGAAAGCTAATGGCAAATGGAGAATGTGCGTTGACTATTCAGATTTGAACAAAGCATGTCCCAAAGATAGCTTCCCGACACCGCGGATCGACCAGTTGGTCGATTCAACAGCTGGACATGCTCTGCTTAGTTTTATGGATGCTTATTCTGGTTACAACCAGATCATGATGCACCCACCTGATAGCCAGCATACCGCCTTCATCACAGATCGGGGACTATATTGCTACCAGGTAATGCTATTTGGTCTTAAAAATGCAGGGGCCACCTATCAGCGCCTCGTCAACAAAATATTCGCTGCCCAGATCGGTAGAAATATGGAAGTTTACGTCGATGACATGCTCGTGAAAAGCATCGTGGAAGATGATCATCTCCCTGATCTTCGAGAAGTATTCGATCTGATGAGGAAATATCGGATGAAGTTGAATCCAGAAAAGTGTGCATTCGGGGTATCTGCTGGAAAGTTCCTCGGATTTATGGTCGGTCAGCGAGGAATTGAGGCAAATCCCGAAAAGATAAAAGCATTGGTAGAGATGAAATCCCCCACTACTCTGAAGGACGTCCAGCGTCTGGCTGGTCGCATCGCATCGTTGAATAGGTTCATCTCGCGAGCATCCGACAAGTGCTTACCATTCTTCAAAATCCTCCGTGCAACGGCCAAGTCTGATTGGAAATGGACGCCAGAGTGTGAGGAAGCCTTTCAACAACTGAAGCAATACATGAGCACACCTCCCATTTTATCAAAACCTGTAGCACATGAGCAACTCATTCTTTATCTTTCTGTGTCCACTACGGCCATTAGCGCCGCTTTGATAAGAGAAGATTTCGGGGTACAAAGGCCCGTTTATTATGTCAGTCGAGCAATGGTTGATGCAGAAACTAGGTATTCTGATATGGAGAAGCTGGCCCTAGCCTTAGTCACGGCAGCTCAAAAACTACGACCATACTTTCAAGCCCACGCTATTCTAGTACCAACAAATCATCCACTGCGGCAAGTCCTTCAAAAACCTGAGGCTTCCGGACGCTTAAATAAATAGGTGGTCGAGATCAGCGAGCACGATATCTCATTCTGTCCTAGGACCGCAGTCAAGGGCTAGGCCGTGGCTGACTTCATCGCCGAATTCACATACTCCTCCGATGATAATACCATGACCAGCGACCAGCCTCCTTGGTCACTCTTCGTGGACGGGTCGTCGTGGGCCACTGGCAGCGGAGCGGGCCTGATTTTAGTGGCTCCCGACTGGTCGCATTTCCAATATGCTCTACGTTTCGATTCCCGCGTCTCAAATAATGAAGCAGAATATGAGGCCCTGATCGTTGGCCTCGAACTGGCCATTGTCCTTGCAATTCAGAATCTGTTAATTCATAGCGACTCCCAGCTCATTGTTAACCAAGTTCTTGGTGAATTCGAGGCCAAAGAAGAGAGGATGGCTTTATACAAGTCTTGTGTCCTCATCCTGCTCGCAAAACTGAAGACTTACGAAATAATTCATATTCCTCGCGAGCAGAACCAACTTGCCGACTCCCTTGCAAAGCTCGCCTCTGCACCAGAATCTGAGTTATCACATTCGATCCCCATTGAGCATCGTCAGAACCTGAATATCGACCAAGTGACTCTTGAGCAAGTAATATCGGTACAATCATCTCCATGCTGGATGGATCCCATCATCCTTTATCTCCGAGACGGATACCTACCAGAGGACAAGAAAGCTGCAAGACAAATTCGTCTTCGAGCTGCCAGGTATCTCTTGCAAGATGGAATATTGTTACGTAAAAGCTTTTCTTTGCCTTATTTAAGGTGTCTTCATCCAGAAGAAGCACTTCGTGTTCTAGACGAAGTACACCAGGGGGCATGTGGTAACCACCCCAGGGGGCGATCCCTAGCATATAAGGCAATGAGGCAAGGATATTATTGGCCCACTATGAAAGCAGATGCAATTGAATTTTCTAAAAAATGTGACAAGTGCCAACGATATTCACCTATACCTCATGTACCATTCGAACGGATGACTCCAGTTGATAGCCCTTGGCCTTTCGCTCAGTGGGGGGTCGATATCATTGGGCCCTTACCCATGGGAAAGGGACAAAATAAGTTCACAATTGTGGCAGTTGATTACTTCACCAAATGGGCCGAGGCAGAACCATTAGCCAAGATTACTGAGAAACAAACTACCAAGTTCATATGGAGAAATATCATATGCCGTTTCGGACTCCCTCACACTATAATTACCAACAACGGAACGCAGTTCGACAACGCGGCCTTTGATGAATTTTGTGAAAAATGGAAGATACGTAATCTCCGCACTTCTCCATATCATCCTCAGGCGAATGGGCAGGTCGAGGTAATGAACAAAATCATTAAGCACCATTTAAAAACCAAGCTTGGTGAATGCAAAGGTGAATGGCCAGAACTTCTACTAGAGGTATTATGGGCATATAGGACTACAACTCGTACATCAACGGGTGAAACCCCTTTTTCCTTAGCATTTGGTGTCGACGCGGTAGTACCGGTGGAAATTCAAGTCCCCTCGTATCGGATCGAACAGTATGACCCCGCGGGTAATCAGGAAAACCTCCGACTTCACCTCGATCTCTTGGAAGAACGAAGAAATGCCTCCCAATTACGAGCAGCCGCATATTAACAACGTATTGCTCGCTATCGAAATGCTAAGGCTCGGCTTAGGTCCTTCCAGCTCGCAGATTTGGTCCTGAGGCAAAAACTCGGAGTCCCTGCTCGTTCGCTGGATCCAAATTGGGAAGGCCCTTATCGGGTTATTAAGATTGTGCGACCCGGTACCTATTATCTTGAAGACATGCAGGGCAAACCCGTGTGTCGCCCTTGGCACGTGGAGCATTTGCTACAATACTTCCCCTAGATTCGATGTAGTTCATAACGACATTTTATGAATAAAGTTGAAAGATATCTTTTGGTTGCTACTCCATTTACTTGGACCTGAATAGCCCTGAAGAGAGTGCATACCATCCTCTTGGCCAATTGCCTACCCTTGGTAGGATTAAAATTGTTACTAGTTGGTTGCTTCTCCATTCTATAGATTACAGATAGCCCCGAAGAGAGCATACGTGCTCTCTTGACCAATCTTCTGCCCTTGGTAGAATCAAAATCTCAATCGATAGATCAGTCTATCTCAACGCGGACACGGTCACACGACTCCTGGATTGAGTCTAATTCACTTTTTCATGAGTTAGATGCTCGCGCTTGGTGAAAAGGATCGCACTTCTAGAATGCGAGCAGCGCAGCTCGTGCTCGAATTAAGGGGTCGCAGAGCGTTCATCCTAACTACGAGCAGCTCAGCGCAGTTCGTGCTCGAATTAAGGGGTCGTACATCCTAATTGCGAGCAGCGCGGCTCGTGCTCGAATTAAGGGGTCGCGTCCTCTGATGAGTCAACATGTGATCAACACAAAGCAAAAATGAAAGATAAGGAGAATACACGACACTGAAGAAATAGATATTCATTATAATGGACCAAAAGGTTAAATCATTACACAATCGTTACATATCGATTTCTTCTCAAGAGTATAAAAAAAATAAAGAAGAAGAATAAAAAATATACGATGAAGACAAAAGAAGGCAACAAAGTCAGGGCTGATCATCCCCCTCTTGGGCATGCTCGCGGCTCTCAGCTTCAGGGCCAGCCTCGGGAGCAGGAGCGACATCTGTAGCTCCAGTGACTTCATTCTCGGCAGCAGCTCGTTCTCTAGCTACGACCTCGAAAGCCATTCTATCGAACTCCTCAACGTTAAAAGTCGGAGCGATCTGCTGCATAACTCTGACCGCGAAATCGCGACCAGCGATATACGCTTCATATCGCTCCTCGTCATAAAGTGGAGAAGTACGAAACTCCTGGACTGCGTGAGGACCCTCGTCAGATACCATCTGAACGAGGGCCACCCGCTCCTCTTTCCAGTGGATGGAGTCATCCTTCAGCTGTTTAAGTCGCTGCTGGGCCTCCTCAAGCTTGGTCCGAGCATCCTTGAACTGCCCTTCAAGCTG
Source organism: Liriodendron chinense (assembly GCA_003013855.2). Taxonomy (NCBI): domain Eukaryota; kingdom Viridiplantae; phylum Streptophyta; class Magnoliopsida; order Magnoliales; family Magnoliaceae; genus Liriodendron; species Liriodendron chinense. The sequence continues at coordinate 91,461 of PVNU02003655.1, read as the reverse complement.
GATCTTGTCCTGGCGGAAGATTTCCTTCTCCTTCTCGCTCTTAGTATGAAGCTCTTGAAGCTTTGCGAGTTGGAGGTCCACTGACTGAAAACGCTCAGTCAGGGATTGGATTTTTACGAGGAGAATCTTCTTTTCTTCATCCAGCTTGGCGATCTGAACTTCCAAAGCCTTAACCAAGCGGTCCCGCCCTTGGACCTCGGCTTCCATTGTCTTCTTCTTCTCAGCATCCTCCACGCTGCGGCGAGCGGCTTCGACATCCCGCCTAACGCGGAGCGTGAGATCCAGGCTCTGATATAAATAAAGAAAGAAGGATTAGATTGCTAGTCATCCTATTAAATCACGGAGAGATTGGTAAAAAGGAAAAAGGTTGGTACCTGAACCAACCTCACCCCGATATCAGTGGAGAGAGCCTCTGGGCTTAGCTCAAGCAAACTCCCGAAGGCGTTGGGGGGGATGTTATCAAACATAAACTTGCATATCGGATGCAAGTGTGGGGGGATAACAAAGACCCCCGACCCGGAAGGTTGGGCCACTACCATCTCGTTTGAGCCCGTCTCGCGAGCACCTACGGCACCCAAGGAAGGTGTCGCAGACTCGCGAGCACCAGTAGGCTCGCATGTTATCTCCTTTGGAGGGAGGCCTCCCTCCCTCCGATCGTCTTTTGGCGAATTGTCAGCGACTTCGATCACTGGCTGGCCGCGAGCACCTGGCGGTGGAGTCGCAGCAGCCGGAGGAGTCGTAGTCGCACGAGAAGTCGGGGCGGCACCCCCTTTTTCAGCAACGCGCGGCTGTGGTCCGCGACCAGGTCCGTCCGTCGGGATAGGCGCAGATGAAGGACCGGCCGCAGTCTTCTTCTGCCTTTTCTAGGCAGCACCTTTTAAGCGAGGGAGCACTCCCAGCGCTCCTCTCTTGTCTCCGACGTTTGTCATTTCTTCTGGAGAAATTAGACCCGTCGCACAGAGACAACAAGGCTCTAGAACAGCGTTTACGTGGCGGGCAGCCGCAGGGAGTTTGTAAACTCTAACGAGCTTCTCGTTGAGTCCTCCTCGCAGATTTGGCTTCACACCAGTTGGGATCCCTACAAAAAAAAAGAAGAAGGCATATTAATCATCGTAGGGCAAAGGCTCTGTTCCTTTCAGATAGATGGCGAAAACAAAACCCACCTTCACCAAAATGGCGATTAACGTTGTGACCTTTTGGGTCGGAGCCCATTTCGGACTCCCAATTGCTGGAAACATAAAACAATCTTTTTCTCCATCCCGGGCAGTTGGAAGAAGGAATACCTCTGTAAAGAGGTTTTTACTCCGGAAACAGAGAAGAAGAAGAAGAAAACTTCGCAGCAGATGGAATTCGAAAATGGAGGATTTTCGGCTAAGTCCAATATTTATATGCAATCATCCCTGTGGATTTGATGGACACGCGGCAGGTTCTCATCCGGCACGCCAGACGAACGGGCGCTGGCATTAAATACGGAAACACGTGGCGCCCGACGCCTCATTTTTGGCGGCAGAAAAAGCTGCGTAAAGCTGGCCATCATAAATGCGGAAGCACGTTAAGTGAATCATGTGCGATTTTCTCCCAGCAGCCAGCTGTCTACACTAACAAACCCTTGGCATAGTTCCTCAATACCAAGGGTTTGGGGGGCATCTGTTGTAGGCAAAGATAGTCTAGCGAGAAGTGAGGGGTCGCGCATCTAGAATGCGAGCAGCTCAGCTCGTGCTCGCGATAAGGGGTCGCGCATCTGGAATGCGAGCAGCTCAGCTTGTGCTCGCGATAAGGGGTCGCGCATCTGGAATGCGAGCATTCCTGACATGAGCAGCTCCCGACATCTGAGCAATCGTGAGTCTTTGCTTTTGATTTGGACGGTCTTCGTATAATAGTTCCAGCAGCCCGTATAGGCCGATTCTGGCTTACCTTCTTCAATGGTTCCGAATCTCAAGGGATTGCTATCAAGGAACGTAATTAACTGATGAGTTGTTGGATAAAATCACTCCTCTATCTAAGGAAAAGAATCTTATCCCACGAAATCAGTGGGATCTCGATATCTTACGTAACAGATTGGATCGCTTCAGATCTATATAAAGGGATGACTCCATTAAGAGAAAGGTACACAAATATTCAATCCTTGGTCTCGTTTTGCCTGGCTATTCTTCTTCTTGTTTTGCCTGACTTAAGCATCGGAGGGCTAACGGCTGGACACTAGCCACCCTTAATTGCTTTCTGTCTTCTTACAGGTCTGGCGGAGGAAATCCCTGTTGGAGAGAAGGTGAACGACCGGAGGATCCTGTTACAAAATCTGACGTTAACACCATCTATCCATATGGGACCGTCGAGTTGTTAAATCCAAGGAACGACAATATTTTTAAGGCGAATGGTCAGCGATTAAAGCCATTCTTTGAGAAATTTCCTTCAGAAGGTATGTACATACCTCTGACTGATCCTGTGTATTAGGATGATTAATCTCCTAGTCTGATGGAGGTATAGAGTAGTTGGGATTAGGATTTTGTTGCTTTTGTTTACTTTTGCTTAGGTTTGCTAGAACGAGGAAGAATTCCACTTTTCACTGTCTCAGGTACTATCATTCCCCACTCCCTTTTATTTTCAAAATTACTCTCATGTTGTTCATTACACATCTTTTACATTGAGGACGATACAAGATTTGGTTGGGGGGTGTAGGATCACTTAGATAAATCCAGCGTTTTGTAACGTTTCGATCAATTATATAGAAATTTTTCGATTTTTCAAAAATTCAAAACTCTTTTGGAAAACTTTAGTTCTATGCACTCAAGATGATATGAGCATAAGAGGAGGAGATATGAAGTGTATGAAGTTGTAAATCTTGATCTTCTCTTAGCATAATGGTTTTATATGAGAATTCCCCTAATTCTGTGATTGATAGAAAATTTGAACACTCTTACACCTAGTTCACGTTACACGATTTTCATGGGTTGAAGGGATTATGTGATTTATAGATTAGCTAGACTTTGATTTAAGGTGCTGAGAAACCAAGCCGGGGTACTTTGTCCATCCTTGTCCATGGGAAAATAACGAAAGATATGGATTTCTAAAAATCCTATCTAATTTAAAAGAAAAAGGAAAAGGAAGGATGAAATTGGGAAAGATGGAAAAATGGTGGAAAATTCCGATTAGGGCTACCCATTACCAACCGGGGGATGGTCTACCCATAACCGAAGCCCGAAATGGGACGTAGTGTGAAAGCCGTCGGAAGGACAGTAAGGCAAATTCCTGTCATTGGCTTGTTGTTGCTCTATATACCTTGAGATCTATAGTCTGGTTGATTTATGAAAAAGATAATCCTAGAAACTCATGAGATGAACTTTCACTATGCACACTAGGTTGAAATTGTTCAAGTTCTTCTATTTATCAACCAATCAGCGGGAATTTCATATGAATGCTTATCATGTTTTGAGTGTTTATGGTTTCAACCTCTGTCATCTAATATTTCTAAATCTTACAATTGTATGTCTTGGGATGTATAGAAGAATGGTTTCTAAAGGAGAGTTGGGTTTTGGAGAGTGGAATTGGTTTCACGCATGTTTTGCTCGGGACTAGCAAAATGCTGGTTGGGGGGTGTGTTGAGCTCTTAATTGTGCATATTCTAACCCCAATTCATCACTCATTATGCATGGTTTTCACGATTTAAAGACTAATCTAAGGCATGTTTTGTGGTTGTAGGAATGAGAGCGAACTTCACTCAATTGAAGATGAAAATGGTCCATTTAGAGCCACTGGATGAAGGTTGAAGGAGGACCAAAGAAAGAAGAAAGCAAGGAGTGGAGAGGAGAAGAAACAAAGGAAGAAAAAGAAAAAGAATGCAGGTTTGACCGGTCATGACCGGTCAGCCAAAGGAGCCAGACCAGTCAAGACCGGTCGGCCACCTTGTTACTCCTCTTGAAGACACGCTAAACCAATGCCCAGTTTGGTCCGACCGGTCTTGACCGGTCGGCCAACAGGTCATCCTCCCCTGTGAGCCTGCTGGACTGACTGTAAGATAGGTTAGACCGGTCGGCCATGAGTTTAAAACAGAAACTTTCGTTTTTTTGCGTCGATTTTCTCTGTGCACTGCGTAACCTTACGCAAATTCTGGAATATTCTGACGTTACGGAGCCTCCCCACTATAAAAGGACACCTAGGGATTGTTCCTAGGATATCTTAGAAGAGTTTAAGTAAGGTGGGAGGCGGCGAAAGTGGATTTCGGAGTTCCACAACTCCTTCTAGTTTGTTTTGCTGTTTTTATGATTTTCCTAGTTATTTCATGTTTCCTTGGATCATGAGCAGCTAAACCTCTTAGCTAGGGCTTAGAGGTGAAGCTTGTAGTGAATCTAAGATGTTTCAATTCGTTTTAAGTTGGTTTTAAAGTTGGATTTAATGTTTATGAACAATAGTTTGAAGTTAATATAAGTTCTAAGTAGTTTTTCTTAGTCTTATGATGACTCATGGATGTTTGAGAGAATTACTTAAGTTCTTAATTGCTTTGTGTTAGTCTAGACCTGTATGATATGAGGAATTGGAGTACGCTCTAGTATTATGATCTTCATGTGGGAACTTCCTACCAAAGTTTTACTTTTCTGGAAATTCTGTGCTATGTGGGACTGTGTATGTGATTTGATTTAAGTTGAAATCATGATCTAGCTTTGTCTGGTGACAGGACTTAATGATGGTTATGATTATGAACTTAGTCTATTGGAATTGGGACTAACCTATGCAATTGAGTATGCTCGTCCTAGCTTGCATTGAGTGAATCATGTACATTGGTTCTACATATGGCAGATTGTTGGTTTTAACAGCTCTATCATCCGACTAGATAGATCTTAATTTCGATTCTAGTTGAGAAAGTGAGAAACCACAGCGAATTGAGCATCAAGGATTGCTACAAGTGGATCCTTGAACCCCTAGTGCCTTTTTATAATTGTTTACTTCAGTTCAAAGTTGTTACTTACATCAATTTCATACAAATCTGGTTGTTAGCTTCTTAATAGAAATTATTGGATGTGTTTGTGTATTCCTACATAAGTCCCTGTGGATCGACCTTGGTCTTACCGAGATTTATTACTACATCGCAACCCTACACTTGGGGAAGCGAACAGGTAACATGATGGACGATGTGGATCATACTGAGAGCCATAGTGGACCCCACTTTCAGAGCATGCACATGCAGCAGTACTGGTGCACCCACGACCCACCAAAACTAAGCCTCAGCCAATTGGGCGCTGCCCCGATAAGCTCCCAAAGTGGAAGGTTTCCTTCCTCCTTTCTTCCCGCCAGACGCTATTCAAACGAACAACTGCGTTCTTCTCGATCGTGGCCCAGCTCTGGCGTCTACCGTCCAGATCCAACCTGCCCATCGGAATTGTGGGTTGCCTGAGAACGAACCCTAAGTGGTCTTCCATTCCCATGCACTTGTGAGAGCCCACAACAAGAGCTCAAATAGAGCCGTGTGCAGATGTTTTACCTAAAACAAAAACCTATTTTCATCTCCACGCTGGCAATCCAAGATGACATCCTTCCCGTTCATCCCAGCCACTCCTTGAGGATAAATCTCAACCCTTCAAACCTCTACCCCTCTACCCTTCTCCCTTCTCATCATAGCCGTCCTTGCTAGGGTGACATTCGTTGGAGGAGAGGTTTTCGAGATCTGATCTCGTGGCTCAATATTTTGGTCGCGGTGGAGTTTCTCGCGAGACAGACGAGGACAGCTTATCTCCATTTAGGGTGGGCCCCACTTACTAATCTGAGACCTTGGATTGATGGCCCACAACCTGGTAGACACAGCCATGGTCTCTGATCCGAATCATGCAAGTAGTGTGGGTCTTAGATTTCAAAATCTCGGACTATAGGTGTAATAGCCTGTAGTAAACGAACCCTTCAATCCTAGCCACCCGTTCTTATCCAAAAGGCCTCCAACGGCTATAAAAGCCTCTTTCTGTTTCTGAAAAACCTAGCCCCCTGCTCGAAACCCTAGGAGGATTTGGTTGAGGGAAGAAGAAAGAGAGAAAAAATAGAAGGTGAGTGTGGGGGGGGGGGGGGGGGGGTTGCCGTTTTCGGTGATTGTCAGGTGGCCACTGCTTGTGCATACCCAACCATCCCTATGAGCCAAACGGTGAGAGAGAGAGAGAGAGGTGGCTGTTCGCTTCCCCAAGTGTAGGGTTGCGATGTAGTAATAAACTAGGTAAGACCGAGGTCGATCCACAGGGACTTATGTAGGAATTCACAAACACATCCAATAGTTTCTATTGAGAAGCTAACAACTAGATTTGTAGGAGATTGATGTAAGCAACAACTTTGAACTTAAACTGAAGTAAACAATTATAAAAAGGCACTAGGGGTTCAAGGATCCACTTGTAGCAATCCTTGATGCTCAATCCACTGTGGTTTCTCACTTTCTCAACTAGAATCAAAATTAAGATCTATCTAGTCGGATGATAGAGCTGTTAAACCAAACAACCTGCCATATGTATGAACAATGTATATGATTCACTCAATGCAAGCTAGGGTGAGCATGCTCAATTGCATAGGTCAGTCCCAATTCCAATAGACTCAGTCCTCAATCTTAACCATCAGTAAGTCCTGTCACAAGACAAAGCTAGATTATGATTTGAACTTGATTCAAATCACATACACAGTCCCATACATATTACAACAATCCAGAAAAGTAGAACTTTGGTAAGAAGTTCCCACATGAAGATCATAGTACTAGAGCGTACTCCAATTCCTCGGATCATACAGGTCTAGACTAGCACACAACCATTAAGAACTCAATTAATTCTCCCAAACATCCATGAGTCATCATAAGACTAAGAAAAACTACTTAGAACTTGTATTAACTTCAAACCATTGTTCGTAAACATGAAATCCAACTTTAAAACCAACTTAAACGAATTGAAACATCTTAGATTCACTACAAGCTTCACCTCTTAGCCCTAGCTAAGAGGTTTAGCCGTTCATGATCCAAGGAAACATGAAACAACTAAGAAAAATATAAAACAGTGAACAAACTAGAAGGAGTTTTATAGTGGAACTCCGAAATCCACTTCCGCCGCCTCCTACCTTGCTCAAACTCTTCTAAGATACCCTAGGAACGATCCCTAGGTGTCCTTTTATAGTGGGGAGGCTCCACAGCATCAGAATCTTCCAGAAATTGCGTAAGAGTACGCAGTGCGCAGAGAATTTCGGGACTTGTAGAATACGCCTCATTACACAGACGACCGGTCGCAAGACCGGTCTGAGCTACTGGACGATCGGTCGCACGACCGGTCTCAAAAATGTAAAAAGTGTCCGGAGAGTTTTGGGATTTTTCACCCTAGAAAATTAATTCAAGGACCGGTCGCACAACCGGTCGTAGCAGTGGACGACCGGTCGTGAATAGTCCAGAGAGCTGTGGCCGCAGGGCCCCTCAGTTGAATGTGCTGACTGGTCGGACGGCCGGTCTTGGGTGTGCTCTTCTACTTTCTTTCTTCATTTCTCTGACTTCTTTCTTTCATCTTTCGACACTTGGTCCTTTGATCTTCTTTGCTTTTAAATAGTGTCTTTAAGTCTCCATTTGATGATTCCTCTCTCTCATCCCAACAATCACAAATCTATGCATTAGTTTAGCCTATAAACCATGAAAACAAGCATAATGAGTGATGAATTGGGGTTAGAATATGCACAATTAAGAGCTCAACACACCCCTCAACCAGCATTTTACTAGTCCCGAGCAAAACATGCGTGAAATCAATTTCATTCTCCAAACCCAACTCTCCTTTAGAAGCCATTCTTCTATACATCCCAAACTACACAAGTGTAAGAGTTAGAGAAATTAGGTGATAGAGGTTGAAACTGTAAACTCTCAAAACATAATTGTATCCATATGAAATTCCCGCTGATTGTTTGATAAATAGAAGAACTTGAACAAATTCAACCTAGTGTGCATAGTGAAAATTCATCTCATGAGTTTCCAGGACTATCTTCTTCATAGATTAACTAGACTATAGATCTGAAGGTATATAGAGCAACATCAAGCCAATGATAAGAATTTGCCTTACCGTCCTTCCGACGACTTTCACACTACATCCCATTTCCGGCTTTGGTTACGGGTAGACCATCCCCAGTTGGTAGTAGGTAGCCCTAATCGGAATTTTCCACCATTTTTCCATCATTCCCAATTTCATCCTTCCTTTTCCTTTTTCTTTTTAATTTAGATAGGATTTTTAGAAATCCATATCTTTCGTTATTTTCCCATAGACATGGATGGACAAAATACCCCAGCTTGGTTTCTCAACACGTTAAGTCAAAATCTTGCTAATCCACAAATCGCATAATCCTTTTAACTAATGAAATTCGTGTAATGTGAACTAGGTGTAAAAGTGTTCAAATTTTCTATCAATCACAAAAATAGGGGAATGCACATATAAAACCATTATGTTGAAAGAAGTTTAAGACTTACAACATCATACACTTCGTATCTCCTCTTCTTATACTAATATGATCTCGAATGCATAGCCGTAAGGTTTTCTAAAAGAGGTTTGAAATTTAGAGAAATCAAAAAATTTCTACATAATTGCTCGAGATGTTACAAGACGCTGGATTCATCCAAGTGATCCTACACCCCCAACCAAATCTTGCATTGTCCTCAATGTAAAAGATGTGCAATAAGCAACATGAGAGCAATTCTAAAATAAAAGGGAATGAAGAATGATAGTACCTGAGAGAGTGAAAAGTGGAATTCTTCCTCCTTCTAACAAACCTATGAAAAATGAACAAAAGCAACCAAATCCTAATTCTAACTACTCTATACCTCCATCAGACTAGGAGATCAATCATCCTGATACACAGGATCAGTCAGAGGTATGGACATACCTTCTGAAGGAAACTTCTCAAAGAACGGCTTTAATCGCTGGCCATTCGCCTTAAAAATGTTACCGTTCCTTGGATTTAATAACTCGACGGTCCCATAAGAGTAGACAATTTGCATAATGTAGGGACCGGTCCATCGAGATCTCAATTTGCCTGGAAATAAATGGAGGCGAGAATTATACAAAAGAACTTTTTGATTGATTGTGAATGTCTTACGAAGAATTTTCTTATCATGGAATATCTTCGTCTTGTCCTTGTAAATTCTCGCATTCTCATAAGCTTCGTTACGGATTTCCGCAAGTTCATTCAATTGAAGTTTGCGCAACGAGTTCGCCTTGTCAGAATCAAAATTTATCTTCTTAATTGCCCAATACGCCCTATGTTCCAACTCCACAGGCAAGCGACAAGCCTTCCCATAGACAAGTCTATAGGGAGACATTCCAATAGGGGTCTTAAAAGCAGTACGGTAGGCCCAAAGTGCATCGGTAAGCCGAAGCGACCAATCCTTGCGATCGGGGTTCACTGTTTTCTCTAAAATGTGTTTAATCTCCCTATTGGATATCTCAACTTGTCCACTAGTTTGTGGGTGATAGGGAGTGCTCACTTTGTGTGTTACGCCATATTTCTTCATTAAAGTTTCAAAAGGGCGATTACAAAAGTGAGACCCTCCATCACTTACGATGACTCGAGGTGTTCCAAACCGGAAAAGAATATTCTCTTTTAAGAAGCGAATGACCGTTTTATGGTCATTATTCCGGCAAGGGATGGCCTTGACCCATTTGGATACATAGTCAACGACAAGCAAGATGTATGCGTTTCCAAAAGAAGATGGGAATGGACCCATGAAATCGATACCCCAACAGTAAAAAATTTCAATTATTAAGATGGGATTGAGTGGCATCATATTTCTACGGGAGATTCCTCCCAATTTCTGACAAGGCTCACATGATTTGCAAAACTCATGTGTGTCTTTGAACATAGTGGGCCAGTAAAACCCACATTGCAGAATTTTAGCTATGGTCTTCGTAGCCGAAAAGTGGCCACCACATGCTTGAGAGTGACAAAATGAGATGACACTTTGTTGTTCATTATCTGGCACACATCTCCTTATGATTTGATCGGGACAATACTTAAATCATTATGGTTCGTCTCATAGGAATTTTCGCACCTTAGTGAAGAACTTATCCTTATCTTGCTTTTTCCAATGTGTAGGAATCGTACCTGTAGCAAGATAGTTAGCAATGTCCGCATACCATGGCAATTGGGAAACAACAAAAAGTTGTTCATCAGGGAACATGTCATTGATCGCGGTTGTTTCAAGGGAATCAGTGAGGACAAGTCGAGAGAGATGGTCAGCCACTACAATTTCTACTCCTTTCTTATCACATATCTCTATGTCAAATTCCTGGAGTAGAAGGATCCATCTTAACAACCGTGGTTTAGCATGCTTCTTAGAGAGAAGGTACTTAAGCGCGACATGGTCAGTGAATATGATGATCTTGGATCCAATCAAGTAGGACCTAAACTTGTCCAAGGCAAAAACTACGGCTAAAAGTTCTTTTTCTGTAGTAGTGTAGTTTACTTGGGCTGAGTTTAAGGTTCTACTTGCATAGGAGATAACACATGGCTTCTTCTCTTTTCTTTGGCCTAGCACGGCCCCAATAGCATAGTCGCTCGCATCGCACATAATTTCAATAGGAAGGCTTCAATCAGGTGGTTGCATTATGGGAGCACATGGCAACATACCTTTTAAGTGTGGTAAAGGCATTTTGACATTCTTCATTCCACTCGAATGAATTTTCCTTTTGAAGTAAGTTACATAAAGGACGAGAGAGTGAACTGAAGTCCTTTATGAACCTTTTATAAAATCCTACGTGTCCCAAAAAGGACCGCACATCTCGTATGCTCTTGGGTGGTGGAAGGTTGGAGATAAGATCAATTTTCGCTTTGTCCACCTCGATTCCATTTTGTGAAACGATGTGACCAAGTATAATTCCCTTTTGAACCATAAAGTGACACTTTTCCCAATTCAGAACAAGGTTCTTCTCTTCACATCTTTGCAACACAGATTTCAAGTGCTCAAGGCACTTATCAAAGCTACAACCAAATACTGAGAAGTCATCCATGAAGATTTCGAGAATTGTCCCCACCATATCAGAAAAGATACTCATCATGCAACGCTGAAAGGTGGCAGGGGCATTACATAGTCCAAACGGCCTCTGTCGATAGGCGAAATTGCCGAATGGACATGTGAATGTAGTCTTTTCTTGGTCTTCACAGTCGATCTCTATTTGGTTGTACCCTGAATAGCCGTCAAGGAGGCAAAATGGGAATGACCCGCCAACCTTTCTAGAATTTGATCAACAAACGGTAGGGGGAAGTGGTCTTTCCTCGTGACAGTGTTTAGCTTCCTGTAGTCAATGCACATTCTCCAATCGGTAGTGACTCTGGTTGGTACAAGTTCATTATTAGCATTGGCTACGATGGTTATTCCGGATTTCTTAGGCTCCACTTGAGTTGGACTCACCCATTGACTATCGGATATTGGGTAAATAATACCCACATCCAATAGTTTCACCACTTCGGCCTTAACCACATCCTTCATGTTTGGATTGAGTCGTCTTTGTGGTTGCCTAGATGTCTTCGCATTCTCCTCAAGGTGTATGCGATGAGTACAAATCAGTGGATCTATGCCTTTGATATCCACAATAGACCACCCAATGGCACTCTTGTGCTCTAATAGAGCGGCCATTAGCCTACTCTCTTGTTCCTCATCCAAGTGGGAAGAAATCACCACTGGATATGTCTCATCTCGACCTAAATAGACATATTTCAGCTCACTTGGTAATGGTTTTAGGTCGAGTGTTGGTGCCTTGATATTGGATGGAAGGGCTTTGTTCTCGTTTACAGGTAAAGGCTCAAATAGGGCCCTCCATCTTTTGTTATCAAGTACCGGCATCACATCTAACATGGCATCCATCTCTCGTTCTGTGTTATCATTTATCTCATTAGAGTGGGCCACACATGCCCCTAGAGGTTCGGAATATAATGACAAGGGGAGTGTATCTTCCACGAATGACTCAATCATATTTATCTCGTGGATCTCATCATCAACCTCCCGTTGTTGCTTGCATAAATCAAATATATTCAGCTCAAGTGTCATATTTCCAACATTTGTACAAGCTTGTTTCTACAATTGATAATTGCATTAGAAGTAGCTATAAAAGGGCGGCCAAGTATGACGGGAATTTGAGCACCGGTACCTATCACGGGATGTGTGTCCAAGACAATAAAGTCTACTGAGTATAGAATTTATCAAATTGTACTAAAACATCCTCAATCACTCCTCTCGATATACGAATGGATCTATCAGCAAGTTGGAGTGTGGTTTTGGTGGGTTTCAATTCACCTAACCCAAGTTGTTCGTAAACGGAGTATGGAATGAGATTCACAGTTGCCCCCAAATCGAGTAAGGCTTGTTTAATCCAGTAGTCTCCTATAATGCATGAGATGGTTGGACTACCCGGATCCTTGTATTTTTGGGGTACCTCTTGTTTGATGATAGCGCTCAAATTCTCAGTCAAAAGTACTTTGTTGTGAACATTGTGTTTCCTTTTAACTGTACACAATTCCTTTAGAAATTTGGCATAAGATGGTATTTGTTTTATGGCATCCAACAATGGGATGTTGATCTTCACCTGCTTGAAAACCTCTAATATTTTCAGATTTTTATTTAAAGGTTTGGGTGAAATCAACCTTTGGGGAAACAGGGCAACCGGCTTGTGTTGCCTTTCCGGTTCTTTCTCTTATGGAGTGTTGTTTAAGCTATCATCCCCTTTGAAATTTTTCGGATCCTTAGGCTTTGGGGCCTTCACCAGATTAGATTTGTCAATTACTTTCCCACTTCTCAAAGTGGTGATAGCTTAAACATGCTCCGTATGTTGGGAGGATGAGTTTGCATCTTGTATCTCAAATTGGGTTCTTGGGTTAGGAAGAGGTTGGGCAGGAAGTGTGCCTTTCTCCTTAACACTGAGATGAGATTCAACTCTAGCTATTGAAGTTTTCAATTCATTGATGGCTTGAGTTGAATTTTGATTGAATTTCAATTGCTCTTGCATGAGCCCATCTATTTTCAGAGAATTAGTCTTGTTATACTCAGCTTGGACCGAAATAAATGCACCCAACGTTTCCTCTAGCGTAACTTTTGGTGTAATGACTGGAGATAGACCTAGTATAGGTTGAGCTTGAGGGATATTGGTTGGATTCACAGTGGGTCCATTCCTCCAACTGAAGTTGGGATGGTTCTTCCAATTAGCATTAAACGTGTTTGAGTTTGGAGCACCAAATTGTTGTTGAGAACTATTTATGGCATTTGATTGTTCTTGTAAGATGTCCTGAACCGCTGAAATTGTGGGACAATCTTGTGTTGCATGTTGATTTCCGACACAAATTCCACAAACAGTTTCAACGTCATTGGAGTTGATCGTCTCTCCTTTCCTTAATTTCATGGCCTCAACTTTTCTTGTGAGGCTAGCCACCCGTGCACTTATGTTATCCTCTTCTGATAAGACATAAATTCCTCATTTTTCTTTTTGTTGGCCAATCTTGGAATTTGCTGGTTTAGATGTATCTCAAGACTGTGCATTCTTAACTACTTCCTCCAAATAGTCCCATGCTTCATCAGCTTCCTTGTTCATGAACTCCCCATTACACATCATCTCTACAAATTGGCACATGGGTGAAGTCAATCCGTCATAGAAAAAGCTTTTAACCCGCCAAATTTCATAGCCATGATGTGGGCATGCATTTAACAAGTCTTTAAACCTCTCGCAACATTGGAAGAAGGTCTCATCTTCCTTTTGGGCAAAGTTCATGATAAGGTGCCTCAACATGTTCATTTTGTGAGTAGGAAAGAATTGTTTAATGAATTCCCTATGCATATCAGTCCATGCACCAATTGATCTTGGCCTTAATGCATGAAGCCAACCTTTAACTTTATCTTTAAGGGTAAAAGGAAATAATTTAAGTCTTACCACATCATCAGTAACATTTGCAAAGTGCATGGTGGTTATTACCTCATCAAACTCCTTAAGGTGTTGATAGGCACTTTCACTATCTAATCCATGGAATTTTGGGAGGAGTTGGATTACTCCCGGTTTCAAATCTACATTCCCTGCATTTTGTAGAAAGATTATGCATGAGGGAGTGCTCGCTCTTGCTGGTTGCAAGTAATCACGTAATGTTCTTGGTTGGGGAACATTCTCAACCACATTCTCTCCTATTTCGGTTTGGTTTTGGCCCAGATTTGGATTGGCCATTGGATTAGGTCGATTTACAGCCATATTTTCAGACAAAATTGGAGAAATTAGATGTCTCCTAGCACGTGGTTCTCTGTCTATTCCTACTAATATTCCCCCTTCACTTATGAGTCGATTATTGGAATCCCGAGCCCAATGTGGCATGCAAAATCCTAAAAGACTAAAATAAAAAGGAAAAAGAATTCTTCCTTCCTTTCTTTACTCTTCCCTAAGATCGAAGCACAAGGTGTCTTGCAATGGCTAGGCCAGAAGCAAGGATAGAGACTGATTTCTCCTGGTCAATAGGGGTTCAAAGAACTCCCCACCCACTCTTTGAATCTTTTAAGAAAAGTGTAGAAAAAGAAGAAAGAGGAGTAGAGGTGAGAAGAGAAATCTCTGAGCACAAGGTGATCCAAGATGGTAGAGCCGACCAATAGGAATCCAGGTGGCACAAGGCCTACCTATCAGAGATCCAAAATGAGTCTCCACCCACTCTATAAGAGATGAATATGATAGGAATGAATAGGAGAAGAAGAAGAGTAAGGTTTAGAAGGATAGAACCTGATTTAGCACTTGAGGTCCTTATGTCTTCTTCAGCTTCCTAGAAATTCCTAAAAAAGAAAAAAAAATCAAACAAAACAAACTAAGTTAGTACTATTTCTAAAAATCCTAAATAGATACTATTTTCAGCAATTTGTGAAAAACAGTCAAAGTCCCCGGCAACGGCTCCAAAAACTTGTTTGCTTCCCCAAGTGTAGGGTTGCGATGTAGTAATAAACTCGGGAAGACCGAGGTCAATCCACAGGGACTTATGTTGGAATTCACAAACACATCCAATAGTTTCTATTGAGAAGCTAACAACCAGATTTGTAGGAGGTTGATGTAAGCAACAACTTTGAACTTAAACTGAAGTAAACAATTATAAAAAGGCACTAGGGGTTCAAGGATCCACTTGTAGCAACCTTGATGCTCAATCCGCTATGGTTTTTCACTTTCTCAACTAGAATCGAAATTAAGATCTATCTAGTCGAATGATAGAGCTGTTAAACCAAACAACCTGCCATATGTATGAACAATGTATATGATTCACTCAATGCAAGCTAGGGTGAGCATGCTCAATTGCATAGGTCAGTCCCAATTCCAATAGACTCAGTCCTCAATCTTAACCATCATTAAGTCCTGTCACAAGACAAAGCTAGATTATGATTTTGAACTCGATTCAAATCACATAGACAGTCCCATACATATTACAGCAATCCAGAAATGTAGAACTTTGGTAAGAAGTTCCCACATGAAGATCATAGTACTAGAGCGTACTCCAATTCCTTAGATCATACGGGTCTAAACTAGCACACAACCATTAAGAACTCAAGTAATTCTCCCAAACATCCATGAGTCATCATAAGACTAAGAAAAACTACTTAGAACTTGTATTAACTTCAAACCATTGTTCATAAACATGAAATCCAACTTTAAAACCAACTTAAACGAATTGAAACATCTTAGATTCACTACAAGCTTCACCTCTTAGCCCTAGCTAAGAGGTTTAGCCGTTCATGATCCAAGGAAACATGAAACAACTAAGAAAAACATAAAACAGTGAACAAACTAGAAGGAGTTGTGGAACTCCGAAATCCACTTCCGCCGCCTCCCACCTTGCTCAAACTCTTCTAAGATACCCTAGGAACGATCCCTAGGTGTCCTTTTATAGTGGGGAGGCTCCGCAGCATCAGAATCTTCTAGAAATTGCGTAAGAGTACGCAGTGCGCAGAGAATTTCGGGACTTGTAGAATACGCCTCATTACACAGACGACCGGTCGCAAGACCGGTCTGAGCTACTGGACGACCGGTCGCACGACCAGTCTCAAAAATGTAAAAAGTGTCTTGAGAGTTTTGAGATTTTTCACCCTAGAAAATTAATTCAAGGACCGGTCGCACGACCGGTCGTAGCAGTGGACGACCAGTCGTGAACAGTCCAGAGAGCTGTGGCCGCAGGGCCCCTCAGTTGAATGTGCTGACCGGTCGGACGACCGGTCTTGGGCCTTGGACGACCGATCGGACGACCGGTCTTGGGTGTGCTCTTCTACTTTCTTTCTTCATTTCTCTGACTTCTTTCTTTCATCTTTCGACACTTGGTCCTTTGATCTTCTTTGCTTCTAAATAGTGTCTTTAAGTCTCCATTTGATGATTCCTCTCTCTCATCCCTACAATCACAAATCTATGCATTAGTTTAGCCTATAAACCATGAAAACAAGCATAATGAGTGATGAATTGGGGTTAGAATATGCACAATTAAGAGCTCAACAGTGGCTACTGTCAGTGTTCACAGCTCTTATGCATGGATGAGGTGGTGGGCACATCAATATCATTCAATTTGCAATAACCACCCTGTCAATTATCCTATCTGGATACCTCCTCCACGGGTGTCAAACAATTTGAATATTGATCATATCAGCTTTTCTTACGAAGCAGAGAGAGCACCGTCAAAGGGGAGATATTGTCACTTTATTTCTTATGACGAACCAATCAGGGAGACTAAATCATTCGGTACTTTGGAAGGATGGGTTGCCAGTGGTAAGGCAACAAATTTTCAATCAGCTCGTAAACAAAAGGGAAGATTTACAGCTGCTGGCACATCTTTTTCTGTCCCTGAGAATAGACCTCCTATGGATCTTCCTTTACCTACCCCTGCTTCAGAGGCACAGGGTCAACCAGAATCTCCTGCCACTCCTCCAGATCAAATGAGACATTCGGAAGTGCCAGACACCCCGGTAGCAACTTTCCATTGGAAGATTTTGATCATCGTACTAAAGATTCTCCTGCGTCTAAGCAAACTTCTCTACATATATCCTCTCCTCCCCTGCAGAAGAAGATTGTTACCATTAATGTCGATACTCGAGGGAAGAAAAAATAAGTGACTACTACATCTTCTTCATCAACTGGTAATAACTTTGATGATAAGCACAATCACAGTACCAGTAACTCTGGCAGTTCTGCTGGTGAAGAAGAACATAATGAGGACTCTTCATCCTCGGCTGGTCAGGAAATCCCTCCAGCTAAGGATTTCGATGAAGTGAACAGAGGACCTGATGAAGATGTTCAAATTAACGATGACAGTCCTTACCGTTCTAGCCAATTTCCATCTACTCCTTAAGAGTTGGTTGCTGAAGTGTCTGGTCCTGTGTATGAATCATTTCAATATTCCCCTGATCCCGCTTATCAGCATCAACATCCTTCATCACCTATGTTCACTATTAGTGAACTTCTTCGAACTCCTCGTGCATCAGATCACTTATCTACAATTGCAGAAGTGTCCTTTTCTAAGGAAGCTGGAGTTCCTTCTGTTCAAGTAGAGGAGGTGATCCCTTCCTCTCACATAGGTGCGAAATAACCTTTTTGAGACAGGTAATGATCCTTTAAGAAAGAAATCCTCAACTTTATCATTTTTCTTTACGAACAGAAATTCCACCCTCTGCCCCCATAGCAGATACTCCCGTCATATAGACATCTACAGTTCCTCCTTCTACATGCTTCAATTCCTTAGGTGAGGAGCCTACTCTGAACATTAACATTCAAGGAGACGTCATTGCAAAATCTTCTTCAGCATCAGTTCAGAACCCTCGACTTGCTCCTAATCTTGGTATATATTTTTTCTTTTATTCCATTCATCATTCCTCTGCTTATGTATCATATTTCTCATTCTTGAACATACGTTACAGATTCTAGGCCTAGCAGTTCGACTCAACGACCATCGCTCAATCTTCCTTTGGATTTTAAAGCTATGAAGAATCTTCCTTCTTTTAAGGTTGAGGCGATAAGGACTGGTCTAAATGGGATTGCCTCTTCCATAGAGAATCGCCATTTATGGGGTCACTTGGCAGAATCCTGATCTCTTTTGAAGTTTTCTGCAAGTTTGGCGAAGATTGATATATCTTTCTTGGAGAGGTCTACTAATGAATTTGTTGAAGCTATCAATTCTTTGAGCGATAGTCAGAATACAGAGACAAATCGTTTATTGGACCGTGAGCAAGCGATACTTTCTCATCTTGCTGACGAAATTATGAAACACTTCTCTTTAGTTTCTCACTATCAGTCAGAGTATGAATCTTTAACGGCACAAGCACAAAAGCATATTGAACAAATCAATTCTATTGATGCTCAAATGGCTTCTCTTACTACTCAGAAGCAAAAAGAGGAAGATGCTTTGAAAGCCGTACGGTCTCGCATTCGTTCCAACAAAGGTTTGCTACATTCTCAAGGAAAGGGGCTATTTGAAAAGCAGGTTGTTATGACTTCATTACAACAGGAGCTTTCCAATGTTCCTGACCATCAAAGAATGATAGCAGATGCAGAATTAGTTTTATCACAAAGCCATGCTCGATTCAGTCAGGAAATTCAGGAATTTATTGCAGCATTTAATTTCTAATAACTCTTTTGTATGGAACAATCTTTTTGAGACATGAAGTAAATGAATTAATCCTGAGTCCTAATCATGCTATTGATGTGCATATGATCATATACTAAATGTTAATATTTATCAGAGTTATTGATCTTTATTCACTATGCCTTTTCAAGTCTTATGTAATTTTATCTTCTTAACTCATGGCTAGATGTATGGTTTCTCATTATTTCATAGATTATTCACTTTGGGCAGTACTATACTAAGATCTTGTTAGTAGGCGCCTCTAATAGAAACACAGTTTAGGCTCATGAGTATTTGGAGCATCGGCCTCACGCGTGGTTGACCCTTATGAGGTGCTCATCGCTGCCATGGAAGCGGCCCTCAGGGGGCACACTCCTCTATGGGGAGTTACCATGCCACTGATCCATCAGAGGGGCCAAATGACGCTACCGGGGTGGTGAACTTAGAGGCTTTACACTTTTGGTTGGCCATTTCGACTCTCATGGCTACCTCGGGTACCAAATTCATGGTCGTTGGTCTAACAGTAGGGGAAGAATCTCAATCTCCCTATGCATTAATATCGAGAACGATTCCATATACCTGGGGGGAATTATGCACAGTTGGCCGTGATCAGTGGCACACAATGCAACCCTTTTTTCCTTCGCTTCTATACCACTAAGTCCATACACAAGGAAGTAAGTTATGCACATTTTCCATGTTCCTTATGGTGCTACTGTGGTAATAGGGGCGGTAAGTCTCATGCATGAGGTTGGCTTGTAGGACTTCTTTAAATTTTCTGTCCTTAAGGTTATTCTCTCTACTGCTTGTAAAGTATTTGCCCATAAGGTCTTTATTGGACTTGTGAGGGGATTCTTGTTCGGGGAGCTATTTAATTGGCTCTTCAGCGCTTTTGGCTTCATCATGCTAGAGCGTTTATCAGTAATCATATTTTCCGTAATTCTGATATTTCTCTTTCTGACCTTCCTTTCTTTATATATATAATCACTTTGCCTTCTCGTAGTTTATTTCAAGAATGATTGTTGTATTTAACGGCAATAAAGGTCTTTCGGAAGGAGAGATCCATATCATTTCACTTTTTGACAACCACTGATAATGTTTTTTTTTTTAAATTGGCTTCGTTAGAGTCTGGCTTCGTTAGAGTCCTTGATTGGAAGAAGAGCATGCTACGTGTGAACTTTTCATTAATTTCTTTCAGCAATACATTGATATCTATCATCATATATGTATATGTCTTAACTCTCCCTGCACCCTTTTGAACATAACACTTTTATAGTATTCCCCAGCAGAGTCGTCATTTTGTTTACACAAAAAAATTGCCTTGTTGTAATATGGGGAATCAAGAGTCACATTCCAATATTAGACAAGAGAAATTGAAGAGCATTAATCATTTCATTTTATTCATTTACAGAGTTCTTCATACATTTGATATTTACATCATCCCTTGATTCTAGAATAGATTGTACATTATGTTAAAATGAAGTATATTCAGAATGTGATTTTGGCAGAGCTTCATCGTGTTCTTATTTCATCCTATCTTGATGATAGGGAAATAGCCTAGCCAAAGCATCCTGGAATTTATCCATCTGTTTGGAAAGGAACCAAAGATCCAGAAGCATTTTATGCATCTTTTCCACAATGAGGAATAAGTTTCTTCTTAAGAGCTTTACGCGACCTGCGGCAAGCATCCTCCTGACCAACTCTTCTAGTCTTCTCTCTTCGCTTTCTTCAATCTGGTAGCATCTCCCCATCGTTCATCTTTTGTCCTCGGGGTCCACACTTCATGCGTTCAACCCGAGAATAAGAGAATTCGAGGTCTGCTCCGTACCTTTAAGAACCTTTGGAGCTCTGAACTTCAAAATCAAGTGCCAAATGAAGACCCCAAGGGGGGTATTTATAGGCAAATGCGTCCATTTCCGCATTAAGTGCAGCCCACCAAACATATACTTTCCACGACCCGTGGCAAGCTCGCAAGCTTACAGCGACCCGCAGCAAGTGCACATTTCCTGCACTTTCCTTCTTTTCTTCTGCTTTCTTTCTGAATCGCTCTTGAATCTTTTCTTTTCCTTGTTTCTTTATTTTTCATGTCTCAACATATATAATTAGTCATTTTTTAAGACATACATTAAGCAATGAAAGTTCAAGGCTTATAGCCCAATCAACCAACCTCCCCAAATTATGTATATCATGACCAAAGCAAAGATTTGCATACAATTAAGCATAAAACTCAACAAGATTAGCTAATCTAAGTAGGGTGATAGTCTAGCAATAGGGTATACTAATTGAAAAACAAGTCTAAACTATTATTGGCTGGCTAATGAGGCTAGAATCCTCTGATATGCCCATAATTGTAAAATGAGGCTAAAATCCTCAGATTTTCTTATAGTTTTCATTTCTATCTACCTTTAATAACTATGTTTAGGTGATTATCCTCAGGGTAACTAATTTCCATAACTCCCTCATAGAATGTAGAAGAAGGTGAGGGGTTGGGAACTTCTTCTACTCCTAGAAGGAAAAGCGGTCGAGATCCTCTCTTAGATTATGGGGAAAAGATGTGGTGGTGGGTAACCATGAGAATTCTCACTGGTTTTTTGCTCCCATCACTAGTGGAGTCAGATTCAGATTTAGACTACTCTGTGTCATCCCAAGTGGCTGACATTGCCTTTTTACCTTTCGGTTTAGGCCCTTTCGGACAATCTGGGCCAATATGGCCACGATAACCACAACCATAACATCAGACAGATAAGGATTTGGGTGATTTCCCTTTATGTTTATCACCCTTCTTGTCCTTCTTGTCACAGCTGCTCCCTCTATCGAACTTGAGGAATCTCTTGAACTTCTTATCTAGTTCATCATCATTATCATTATCTTCAGAAGACTCACTCTTAATCTCATTTTACCTATGTGAAGTCTTCAAGGCAATGTTCTTCTTATTAGAGGGGGCCCTAAAGTGTAGTTCATGAGTTTGTAGGAAACATACGAGTTTTTCTATTTTTATGTTGTTTATGTCTTACACTCTTCCAAGGCTATTACCTTGATGTCGAATCTTTCCAGCAGGGACCTAAGTATTTTTCTACATATCCTTCCTTCCATAACCCTTTCCCTCAAGGCAAACATGAAGTTGTAAATATCAGACAATTGTGTGTAAAACTCTATGAAAGTTTTAGTCTCTTTCATCCTAGTATTTTCAAATTTAGTGGTTAAGAGTAAAGCTTCGAACATCTTACTGTGCTAATTTCCTCGTAGGTAACTATAAGTATATGCTACACTTCTTTTGTAGTTAGGCATGTGAGAATGTGCTAAAATTCTTTTGGAGAAACCGCACAGCAAATCGCATTGATAACTTTAACATTTGTCGTATATTGAGCTCTCTCATTGTCATTCCATTTATCATCATCTTTGGGAATGACAATGGCTTCACCATCAACCTCCACTTATGTAGTAGGTGTGGAATATCTGTTAACGCACTTTTCTGTGGCATAATAGTGCACCTTATTTGTCAATCACGTGAGTCCATGTGTTGTAATGTCGGTTGAGCCTTGGCAAGCTAAAGACCAAAGATTCAAGTGGACCAGAAGCATCAAGGAAGAAGAATAAGTAAATGAGATGCCTTAGTGACCGTAACCCTTTAAACCAAAACACCCAAAACCTCTTAGATGACTTGGACCAAGTAAGAATACCCTTAGTCATCATCATTAGTCTTAGAACACCTTGAAAAGCATGATAAGTTAGATTAATTAAAGAGGTGGAAATTGCTGTAATTAATCTAGCCCAAACAGTAACTTTCAATAGACCTTTGATATATCGAAATGTCTATTCAATAGACCTTCGATATATCAAAAGGTCTATTCGATATATTGATCCAAGTGTCCAGCAAGTACACAATCTCTTTGGACAATATGTTTGATATATCGGAATAGGAGTTTTCGATATATCGATACCTATTGGAACTAGAAAATGGATCACGAGGACATTTTCCTGAAAATGGGCGTTTTGTTGCTCTGGGGTTCTGAGTAATAGAAACATTCATAGACAATCACAAGCATTCGCAAAAGTACACAAGAAGAGATATTGTAAGGCGAATTTTATTCCAGAGATCCTGAGATCTTGTACATTCCAGGCCGTGATCTGGCACGAGCCCTTAATTACATTGAATGATCAATGACCATTGATTAAAAGGCAAAAGACTAGTCAGCAGGGACTATGGTTTTAAAGTTTTTGGTCTTAGAGACCTGTGTTTATTTTGCTATGTACTGAACCGTCTTTGTATTAGTCAGATGTCTATGTCTCATGTTTTAGCTGGAGATCCGGGCTGAGACTATCAGGGTTTATGACTGAGATGGATGACTCTGGGTCCGCGCCTGTCAATGTAAGGACAGGTGACCTCAGGAAGTCCATTCTACAGTTGTGTATGCCTGCGTAGCCCAATCGACGGATACCGTTTGAATGGGTAGGGCACCGACTGTTGTGTTGTGGCAGTTCATAGCAATTGCTTTGTAGAGAGTCAAAACTCTTTGATATGGTTTATCATGATAACCACAGTCCCGTTGATCTAGCTTTTGACCCAAATCGAATCACAGCTTTACAGTAGATATAAATGATGACATATTTACATAATTCTGGATGCTGGCGGCTCCTTTCCGAGAAGTCATTTCATTCATTGAGCCAAATTGAATCGAACCTCAAAGATGTGTGATTTTGCTCATTTAGAGATCCCGGAACGTCCATTTGACTGTTCAATTGCGTCCGGAACGCTCGAAATACCCCAAATTGGCTCAAGCAGAACTTGAAAACACTTAAAATTGAGTCCCGAGCACCCATAAACGTGTTTTGCAATTGGCTTATTTTTTGGGTGCGTGGGACTTATTTTACGGGTGCGTGAACTCCAACGCACCTAAAAATTAAAGTACCGGATTTTGATAAATTTATGGGTGCGTGGACACGTAAATAGGAACTCCACTATTTGGGTTTTGAAATTTGGGGGGTTTATGGGGCCCGTTTGATCATGAAATCACATGCATTGTTCACCATAAATGATAATGAAGTTATGGGTCCGGTTCTGGACAGTTCTGATCACGGTGGTCGGCGGGGTCCGCTGGAGATTTCAGCCAAAATTGGCTAAGTAAGGGAATTTTGTAAATCTATGTTTTGCGCGCACCGGAAGGCGTTTTTTGTGATTTCTTCGGAGGTATATGGCTATTTTGCTTATTTTAAGGGCCCCTATCTTTTGGGACCCCAACAGATGCTTCTCCGGTGGGTCGTGACGGACGCACGATCGTTCGGTGGGGTGCACCGGACCTTTTGGGTCCCTACTATAAATAGAGAAGATAGCCTATTCTCGTCATTTCATCATTTCTCATTGGATTTTCCAGACCCATCCCACGCAACTTTTTATTCGCCAATGCACCCAAAAATTACCTCCAACGCACCCAAATATTATGCACGCACCCATTTATTCGAGGTAAAATGATTTTTCGGGTGCGTGGAGGCTCACGCACCCAGGAATTCAGACTTTGAAATTGGAATCTTTTTAGGGGTGCGTGGGGTGTCACGCACCCAGGAATTTTGAACTTTGGGAGAATTTTCAGATTTCGGGGTGCGTGGGCCCTCGTCAAAACATGGAGGGTTTTTTGGCCCCTTTACGCACCCGGAAATTGGGTTTTGAATCAGTTTTAAGGGTGCATGGGGTCACACGCACCCAAATAATGTACTTTGCAAAAAATTACATTTTATAGGTGCGTGGGGTCCCACGCACCCTATAATGCAACTTGGCAAATTTCAGATTTTTGAGGTGCGTGGGGCCTCACGCACCCTGGAATTGGACCTAGTTTTTGAGAATTTTGGGGTGCGTGGAGGCTTACGCACCTAGTTTATAGGACTTGTGAATTTTTAAAATTTTGTGAAATCTACTTTAATAGTTCTTGCTGTGCTAGATCTCTAAAGGGTATGAGCCCCTATACTTCTGTCTCGCATTTGCGTATATGTGACAGTTATTTTGAGGAGGCATAGGGTCTCATAGACTTGAAAGATTTCTAGATCGCATCAGTTTAAAGGGTGACCCTAATGGTTAATTCAAGTGCTATTTCGAGCGTACCTTTGCATGCGTCTTCCGACTTTTAGACTTCATGTGGCTGGCCTTATATGCTTCTTCTCTCTTTCTTCTCTTTTTATCAGGTCGCTATGTTTCTCAGATCAGTTTGTCAGTCTTGTTTTCTGGCAGACAATGGTCATAACTCGTGCTTCCTTGCGCGCGGCCCAAGATTGTCTGCGGCGGCTTCTTGGCTCCCTGGACCACCTTGAGGCTTGGTCATCTCTCAACGCTTAGCATGATGAGGTGGCCGAGGCTCTGATCCGACTAGGCGCAGACTCTCACCCATTCTGAAGGCTGTTCGGAACGTCTCCCTCATGGCCTCCATTTTTGGCGAGCATAAGGAAGTTATCCTTAACTTCATCGGTGATTCTTCTTTTCCGGAAGAGTTGGCAATCCTTGAGGCGGCGGAGCCTCCTCTGGCTGCTTCTTTCCTGACCCTACTGAACCGGCTTCACTCCTTAAAGAGGGAGAAAAGGGAGAAAAGACGATTCCTGCCTTGGGCTGTCCCGCTGGCGGAGGCCGAGTGTCCAGACCGTAGCGCTAGAATCTGGAGAACGGTCAGGGAGGCCTTGAGGGAATACGACAGACTCGCGATCGATATCTCTATCGTGAGGAAATGGGCCAATGCCGAACACTTGAACTTCGACTTCATGCAGCAATGCATCTCCTACTTAATGGACCTGATTTCTAAGGAAGCCCGGGTCCAGGCGAAGGTGGATGAGTTGAAGGCTCGGATTCTTCCGCTGCTGCAGGACTGAGATCCTCTTTCTGACTACGGGGCGAGGGCCCCGCAATTTTATGTCATCTTATGACAATTATTAACTTTTAACATTTAAACAATTGATACGACAATCCAAACATCTGGAATTGTCTTCATAATTGATGAATGATAATTATATCTTTTTCTTTTCTTCTGTCCTCCCTTGTTTGTATGTTTGTGATGATGATGTTGTGGTTGTGAATGTTGTCGCATTATTTCCTTCTTTTGCTGGTTTGGATGTGCTTTACCGAGGTCTTGATTGGTGCTTACATTTTCGCTTGCCTGCTACTTTATATCCCTTTGGATTTTGTGAATGTTGATTCCTTTCTGTGCGTATTTTTCTTTTCCTTGCTCTGAGCTATATTTAAGTTTCTTCCATGCCGTTGCAGATCGTAATGGCTAGTGACCCATCGCAAGTTGGCCCTTCAGGCCCACCACTAACTCCGTCAAAGCATAAACGCGCAACTTGGAAAAAGGTTATCAGGCCATCAAACCAGAATCCATAGTGGTTCCTCCCTCCGGAGACATTCAACTTCTATGAGCGTATCCTAACGCTCTCCAAGGACATGCAATGAAGGATCTTCTACGACTGAGTCGTGCCGCCTCCTCCGGATAGGGGCACACAAGAATAATGAGATGCTTGGTACGCTCCCTTGTGCGGCTTTTGGTCAGATGAGACCGTAGGTTCTGAGGACGGTGAAGTGAGCCCGTCAGTTCCCGTACAAACTTCTAAGCGTGGTCATCCGAAGAGGGCTGGCAAGGGTGCCAAACAGGTGTACTTGGAGAATCAGGCCAAGTCTAAGTTCGATAAGATGAAGGTGGCCTGGTCTACTGTCAAGCTCGTCATCGCGCGGTTAACGTCAGATTTTGTAACAGGATCCTCCGGTCGTGCACCTTCTCTCCAACAGAGACTTCCTCCGCCGGACCTGAAAGAAGACAGAAAGCAACTAAGGGTGGCTGGTGTCTAGCCATTGGCCCTCCGATGCTTAAGTCAGGCAAAGCAAGAAGAACAAAGTGAGGCTAGAGATTGAATATTATGTACCTGTATCTTAATAGAGTCTTCTCCTTATATAGATCTGAAATGATCCAATCTGTTACGTAAGATATCGAGATCCCGCTGATTTCGTGGGATAAGTTTCTTATCCTCAGATAGAAGGGAAATCTAATCCAATGACTCGTCCGATAGTTTCGTTCCTTGATAGCGATCCCTTGAGACTCGGAACCACTGAAGAAGATAAGCCCAATCTCGGCCTATACGGGCTGCTGGTACTGAGGGCTAAGAGATGTCACCACAGAAAAAGCTGTTCGCATGTTTGGAAGATGGTCGCGAGTCCAAGTGCTCACTCATTCAGATGTAACACCTCTCAACGACTTGTGAGAAGGTCTGCTCGCAGGAAAAACACAACTTTTTCGAAGCTTCGGTAGTCGAGCATCGTTTTTCCTAATATGCGAGTCGCGAACAGACGTTCTCGATAGTCGAATAAAGGTGCTCGCGAGATCGGGGTATCTTCAGAATATGCGAGTCGCGAACAGACGTTCTCGATAGTCGGATAGACGTGCTCACGGGGTCGGAGCATCATTAGAATATACGAGTCGCGAACAGACGTTCTCGATAGTCGAATAAAGGTGCTCGCGAGATCGGGGTATCTTCAGAATATGCGAGTCGCGAACAGACGTTCTCGATAGTCGGATAGATGTGCTCGCGGGGTCGGAGCATTATTAGAATATACGAGTCGTGAACAGACGTTCTCGATAGTCAGATAGACGTGCTCGCGGGGTCTATCTCCAACAGATGATCTCCGCTATTTTTTACTATAACAGATGCCCCCCAAGTCCTTTCCGCCAAGAATTCTAAGGGAAGGACTTCTATTCACTATCATACGTTACCGCCTGCTGCCTTTATCGAGAATGAAACCGTACATGGTACATGATTAGGCTAGAATTAATGAGCGCCAGCTTTTCGCAGCCTTTCCGCAGTCAGGAAGTGAAGAGACGCTCGCCACGTGTCCGGAGAGTTAATGGGCGTGCCTGCTCGACTGCCACGCCAAAGGGGGGGCTGCCATGTATCACCAGATGCGGCGGAATGATTCCCTATAAATATACGGAGTCCGCCATTTCTCTGTTTTTCTATAGAAGTTTTTTCGAAGGAAAGAATTCTCTCGTCATCTTCCTCTCATACTCCTTTCTCCGGTGTTCCTTCTTCCTCTTTCTTTCGTACTTGGGTATATTTCTTTTCTTTTTTCTTTTTTATCTTCTTTAACCTCCTTATGGCTGGGGACTCTGATGAGACCACCGTCTCGCTGGGAGATGCTACACCGGAATCCTCTACTTCTAGTAGTGCGAGGGTTCCGGCAGGCAGATATACAGCTGCCGGATATCCCTCCATTTTATCGGAGGACCGGTTGGTTGAATTACGGGAGAGATATCGGATCCCTGACTCCGTCACTCTCCGGTTGCCCGGAGATGGAGAAACACCGGACTCTCCTCCCCCAGGGTGTGTGGCCTTCTATGAGTACCAGCTCATCCTGGGGGTACGCCTTCCTCTCCATCCTTTCGTTCGGGATGTGCTGCGAAGCTATAAGATTGCCCCCGGGTAACTTATTGTGAATGGATGGAGGGTGGTCCTGGGCTCCTTCGCCCTTTGGGCTCAGGCCGGCAATGGGGAGCTCACAGCTGAAGAATTCCTCCGTATGTTTCGCTTGAAGAAGGCGCCCTCCAGCGAAGGCTGGTACTACCTGTGTTACTGGCACCGGGATAACTTCGTGCTGGGGAAGCCCTCCTCCAACTATCCCTGCTGGAGGAAACGGTGGTTCTATGCTTCCGAGAACTGGGAGTCTGCCTCCTCCAGGGGTCCAGGAGTGACCCGTTTTTTCTGTGAAGGTAGGCACAATTCCACATTGTGCTGCTTCTCCAGTTAAAATTCTAGGGTTTATATATATTTTGACCGCTACTTGTGCTCGCAGGTATCCCAGCCGCGAACAAGCCAAACTTGAAGGGAGGGATTAACGAGAAGATAGTAAAAGTATACAAGGTGCCTGTTGGTGATAGGCACATCGAAGCCTGTTTGTCCTACTCGCGACTCGCGGCAGCGGGATTGATATCCGGTGAAGAAGTCACGATGACCAAAGCTGGAGAAAAGAGGAGTCTGTTGCCTCGACTGAAGGGCACAAACTCGAAAAGGCAGAAGAAGTCTGCCGGACCTTCTCAACCATCCACCCGCAAGGGTAGTGACCAACCTGCCCTTCTCGCGAGCACGGTGGGGGCACCAGCAGTGCCCAACATCCCCTCACTGGTGGTCGCACCTGGACCGCCAGTGATTAACATTACTGACAACTCCCCTGATGGGGCAAGGGCCAGCTGCCCCCCAGCTGATGAGGCTCGCGAGCAAACAGGACCTCGCGAGCCGGTTCCTGCTCCCGAGTTGACCCCTGCTGGCGAGCTAGGACCTGCTCACGAGTCGGTGGCCCCACCTGTCGCGAGCACGACTGGGTTGGTCGTCGCCCAGCCGTCTGGAGGTGGAACATACTCTATTCCTCGCCACCTCCATCCGATTTGTAAATTTTTGTTCGACAACGTTACCCCCCAAACTTTTGGCTCTCTTCCCGAGCCAAGCCTTGAGAACCTCTTCCTTGAGGCGGGGGTAAGGATGGTTCAGGTAAGACCTTGGAGATTTTGTTTAACTTCATTATTTTTGGGCTCTCAAGTATTTTTTCTCACGTTTTTCCTTTTCATTTTGCAGGGCTTAGATCTCATCTTACGGACGAAGCGAGATATCGTCGCCGCTCGTCGCGTGATCGATGAGGCAGAAGGGAAGAGGATCGCCTTGGAGAAGGCGGTTCAGGGATGAGATCAACTCCTTAAGGCCCGCGAGGCAGTGATCTCGAAGAGAGATGAGGAGAAGAAGATCCTCATCGAGAAAGTCCAAGTCCTAACCGATAGGTATCAGGTTTTGGATTCTAACTTCGCGAAGCTCGCAGGATTGAAGGAGAAAGCGGAGAGAGAGAGGGAGATCTTTCGTCAAGACAAGATCTCGCTGGAGGAGCGGCTTGCGGAGGCCAAGTCGCAGCTTAAAGAAGTCAGCGAGAACTTGGAGAAGGAGCGTTCCGATCTCGCACAGCTCAAGGACGACTCGATCCACTGGGACGAGGAGAAAGTCGCCTTGGTAAAAATGCTCTCGGAGGAAGGGCCTTGGGCAATTTCCGAGTTCCGGAACTCGCAGCTATATGACGATGAAAGATATGAGTCATATGATGCTGGTCGCGACTTTGCGCTAAGAGTAGTACAACGAATGTCCCCATCCTTTGATATGGGGGAATTTGGACGAGTCGCGACCATCATAGCTGCAGAGGAGCAAGCTGCTGCTGAGAACGAGGTGACTGAAGCCACGCAGGCTGGAGGGGCTCCAGAAATGGGCCCTGAAGTCGAGAGCACGGCTCCTCCTCCGAGAGATTGATTTTCCTTTTTGTTTTCCTTTCTCCTGTACTTGCAAGCAGATATTTGTAAACATTTGACATTAATGAAAAGATATTTTTGGAAGTGTTCTTGTTCTTCTTGTTTACTTTCTCTTTCCCTTTCATGCAATGAATGCCTTCTCATTTCAATGAGTTCATGCTCAACCCGGGGGGTCGTAGTGACCACACCTTCGTGGAGATAGACTGATCTATCGATTGAGAAATGAATTGTGCTCAATCCGGGGGGTCGTGATGACCACACCTTCGTGGAGATAGACTGATTTATCGATTGAGAAATGAATTGTGCTCAATCCGGGGGGTCGTGATGACCATACCCTCGTGGAGATAGACTGATCTATCGATTGAGACTCCAAGTTTACCAAGGGAAGAAGGATGGTCGAGAGTACAAACAGGCTCTTCTGCAGTGTTGTTTTTTATCCATAAAATGGAAGTGCGACCATCCTAGGTGATTTTAACCCTACCAAAGGTAGGTAATTGGCCAAGAGATTGTATGCATCCTCTTCAGGGCTATTCAGGTCCAAGTGAATGGAACAGCGACCAAAAGATATCTTTGACTTTTTATTCAAAAAAATCTCGTTGTGAACTACATCGAATCTAGGAGAAGTATTGCAGCAAATGCTCCACGTGCCAAGGGCGACGTACGGGTTTTCCCTGCATGTCTTCGAGGTAATAAGTACCGAGTCACACAATCTTAATAACCCGATACGGGCCTTCCCAATTTGGATCCAGCGAACGAGCGAGAACTCCGAGTTTTTGCTTCAGGACCAAATCTCCGAGCTTAAAGGATCTAGGCTGAACCTTAGCATTCCGATAGCGAGCAATACGTTGTTGATATGCGACCGCTCGTTCTTGGGAGGTATTTCTTCGTTCTTCCAAGAGATCGAGATGAAGTCGAAGATCTTCCTGATTACCCATGGGGTCATACTGCTCGATCCGATACGAGGGCACTTGAATTTCCACTGGTACTACTGCGTCAACACCAAATGCTAAGGAGAAAGGGGTTTCACCTGTTGATGTACAAGTCGTGGTTCTATATGCCCATAGAACTTCTGGCAGAAGTTCCGGCCATATACCTTTACATTAACCTAGCTTGGTCTTTAAGTGGTGCTTGATGATCTTATTCACTGCCTCAACTTGCCCATTTGCCTGAGGATGATATGGAGAGGTGCGGAGGTTACGTATCTTCCATTTTTCACAAAATTCATCAAAGGCCGCGTTGTCGAACTGCGTTTCGTTGTTGGTAATTATAGTGTGAGGGAGTCCGAAACGGCATATGATATTTCTCCATATGAACTTAGTAGTTTGTTTCTCAGTAATCTTGGCTAATGGTTCTGCTTCGGCCCATTTGGTGAAGTAATCGACCCCCACTATCATGAATCTATTTTGTCCTTTTCCAGTAGGCAAGGGACCGATGATATCAACCCCCCATTGCACGAAAGGCCAAGGACTACCTACTGGAGTCATTCGCTCGGATGGTACATGAGGTATAGGAGAATATCGCTGGCACTTGTCACATTTTTTGGAGAATGCAATTGCATCTGCTTTCATAGTGGGCCAATAATATCCTTGCCTCATCGCCTTATATGCTAGGGATCGCCCCCTGGGGTGGTTATCGCATGCCCCCTGGTGTATTTCATCGAGAACACGAAGTGTTTCTTCTGGATGAAGACACCTTAAATAAGGCAAGGAAAAACTTTTGCGTAACAATATTCTATCTTGCAAGGTATACCTGGCGGCTCGATGACGAATTTGTCTTGCAACTTTCTTGTCGTCTGGGAGGTATCCGTCTCTGAGATAAAGGATAACGGGGTCCATCCAGCATGGAGATGATTGTACCGATGTTACTTGCTCAAAAGTTGCTTGGGCGATACTCGGGTTCTGAAGATGCTCGATGGGGATTGAATGTGACAACTCAGATTCTGGTGCAGAGGCGAGCTTCGCCAGGGAATCTGCGAGTTTATTCTTCTCGCGAGGAATATGAATTATTTCATAAGTCTTTAGTTTCGCGAGCAGGATGAGGACACGAGACTTGTATAAGGCCATCCTTTCTTCTTTGGCATTGAATTCACCGAGTACTTGGTTGACAATGAGCTGGGAGTCGCTATGAATTAGCAGATTCTGAATTAAAAAGACAATTGCTAGTTCGAGGCCAACGATCAGGGCCTCATATTCTGCTTCATTATTTGAGATGCAAGAATCGAAATGTAAAGCATATTGGAAATGCGACCAGTCGGGAGCCACTAAAATTAGGCCCACTCCGCTACCAGTGGCCCGCTACGACCCGTCCACGAAGAGTGACCAAGAAGGCTGGTCGTTGATCGAGGCATTATCAGCGGAAGAGTATGTGAATTCGGCGATAAAGTCAGCCACGGCCTGACCCTTGACTGCAGTCCTGGGGCAGAATGAGATATCGTGCTCGCTGATCTCGACCGCCCTAGTTAAGCGTCCGAAAGCCTCAGGTTTTTGAAGGACTTACCGTAGTGGATGATTTGTTGGTACTAGAATAGCGTGGGCTTAAAAGTATGGTCGCAGTTTTCGAGCTACCGTGACTAAGGCCAGGGCCAGCTTTTCCATATCAGAATACCGAGTTTTTGCATCGACCATTGCTCGACTGATATAATAAATGGGCCTTTGCACCCCGGAATCTTCTCTTATTAAAGCGGCGCTAACGGCCGTAGAGGACACAGATAAATAAAGAATGAGTTGCTCATGTGCTACAGGTTTAGATAAAACGGGGGGTGTGCTTAGGTATTGCTTCAGTTGTTGAAAGGCTTCTTCACATGTGGTATCCATTTCCAATCAGACTTGGCCGTTGCACGAAGGAGTTTGAAGAATGGTAAGCATTTGTCAGACGCTCGCGAGATGAACCTGTTCAACGATGCGATTCGACCAGCCAAACGCTGGACGTCCTTAAGAGTGGTCGGGGATTTCATCTCCATCAATGCTTTTATTTTTTCGGGATTTGCCTCAATTCCTCGCTGACCGACCATGAATCCGAGGAACTTTCCAGCAGATACCCCGAATGCACACTTTTCTGGATTCAACTTCATCTGATATTTTCTCATCAGATCGAAGACTTCTTGAAGGTCAGAAAGATGGTCATCTTCTACGATGCTCTTCACGAGCATGTCATCGACGTAAACTTCCATATTTCTGCCGATTTGGGCAGCGAATATTTTGTTGACGAGGCGCTGATAGGTGGCCCCTGCATTTTTAAGACCAAACGACATTACCTGGTAGCAATATAATCCCCGATCTGTGATGAAGGCGGTATGCTGGCTATCCGGTGGATGCATCATGATCTGGTTGTAATCAGAATAAGCATCCGTAAAACTAAGCAGAGTGTGTCCTGCTGTTGAATCGACCAGCTGGTCGATCCGCGGCGTCGGGAAGCTATCTTTGGGACAGGCTTTGTTCAAATCTGAATAGTCGACTCACATTCTCCATTTGCCATTAGCTTTGCGGACGAGAACTACGTTCGCGACCCACTCTGGGTAGTTAACTTCTTTATGAAATTGACCGTAAGCAGCTTCTCGACTTCAGCTTTGATCGCCATTTGCCTTTCTGCAGTGAAGGCACGTCGACGCTGGTGTATAGGTTTATGCTTCGGGTCGATGTTCAGACGATGTGCGATGACATTGGGGTCTATGCCTGGCATATCTTTATGAGACCAAGCAAACACGTCTTGGTATTCGGTGAGAAAACGGACCAGATCTTCACGATAGACACCAGTTAAAGAGGATCCAATGTATACGACCTTGGACGGGTCGTCTTTGGTTAAGTGAATCGCTACTGTCTCTTCCCCAGGAGTTCCTGATTAAAGGGCGTTTTCTCTCGGATCTAACGAGGTGTTTGTTGAAGAGTTGGGTGAATCTTGTGCTATCACCATAACGGGTGTTGCTTAAGCTTTCTTTCGATATTGTAGGGCTATCTCGTAGCAAGATCGAGCCTCCTTTTGATTTCCTCACACAACCCCAACACCATTTGGGGTAGGGAACTTAACGCATAAATAGGATGGGTGTAAGGCTGCCCCAACTTTATTAAGCGATGGCCGCCCCAAAATGGCGTTATATGCTGATTTACGATCCACCACGAGGAAGTTTACGAAGACGGTAGTCTCCGCTGGACTTTCTCCAAAAGTAACTGGGAGATCAATGCTTCCTTCAGGTGTTACCACCTCACCTCCGAAGCCGACGAGAGGAGTCGAAACTGGTTTGAGTAGGCTTCTGGCAAGTGCCATTTTGTTGAAAGCCTCCAGATACAGAATATCCGTTAAACTACCTGTATCCACCATAATTCGATGAGTCAGATAATTCGATACCTTTAATACGACTACGATGGAGTCTTTATGAGGGAAGTGAATTCCTGCTGCATCTTCGAGGGAGAAGGAAATAGGAAGATGGCTGGCTTTTGACGCGCTGGATGCCTGTTCCAACCAATAAATATGCTGGGGTTCTTTAGACGCCTTCCGAGTGTACGCTTTCCTTGAAGCTTGAGAGTCGCCCCCGCAAGTTGGTCCTCCCACGATGGTACGGATTTCTCCAGTTGGCTCAGCGTCTTCTTAGGCAGTATGATGAGGAGATGGTTCCTTCTGGCGTGGTGAGGCTTTCGCCCTTTCTGGTGATCGATTTTTACGAGCGACATAATCCTGGAGATGGCCCTTTCGAATAAGGGCTTCAATATGATCTCGTAGAGAGATGCAGTCCTGGGTTCTATGCCCGTGATCTTTGTGGAAGTAACAGAACTTGCTCTTGTCTCTCTTCTCGGGATCGGATTTGATCTTTGCAGGCTACTTTACATATGGCTTGTGTTTAATTTCTATTAGAACCTTTTCATGAGACCGATTGAGAGGAGTGTAGTTATGATATTTACCAGAATAAGGCTTCTTGGGAGAACGGTCGCGTTGATCACGACGATATTTTTTATCTGTAGAAGAGGTTCCCTCTGGCTTGCGTTTCTTACCCTGTACTCCATGGCGTGTCAATGCGACTTCTTCTGCATTGATATATTTCTGAGCTTTGGTTTGGAATTCTGCCATAGTTTTCGGAGGGCTCTTATCTAAGGCAAACTTGAATTTCTCGCTCGTTATTCCGGCTATGAGGGCTGTAAGACCTTTTTCTTCAGTATAACCCTCAGTTTGAACGGCTTCGGCAGTGAACCTTACTGTGAATTCCTTTATTGTCTCCCCATGCTGCTGTTTCAGATCCATTAGATGGGAGGCTGGCTTCTTAATGCGAATGCTTCCCATGAATTGAGAAAGGAATAACTCCGATAACTGTGAAAAGGAGCTGATGGAACGAGGTTTTAGTCCCCGGAACCACGTACGAGCTGCTTCTTTCAATGTTAGGGAAAAAGCCCTACACATGATTTCTGAGCCATGTCCCTCCAACTCCATAAGAGACCTATATGTTTCCAGGTGTTCAAGGGGGTCGCCAATACCTGTGTACGGGGTAATGACAGGAGTTCGATATTTTCTAGGTAACGGTGCCTCCATAACCTCGCTGGTGAAGGGGGACTCGGATTGATGTATCGCCACCATGACGGCAGATGGTCAATTTGCCTGGTATCGCTGATCTATAACGTCAAAACGATCATGGATTCTTTTAAGATCTCCTTCCCATGGTAAAGTATAGCCTGATGTTTCGACGGTGGAGTCCTGAGGTTGAGGTTGGCGAGACGCACT
Source organism: Liriodendron chinense (assembly GCA_003013855.2). Classification (NCBI taxonomy): domain Eukaryota; kingdom Viridiplantae; phylum Streptophyta; class Magnoliopsida; order Magnoliales; family Magnoliaceae; genus Liriodendron; species Liriodendron chinense. The sequence continues at coordinate 55,882 of PVNU02003655.1, read as the reverse complement.
AGAATGTACAGAATGTGGAGGCAGCATAGGGGGGTGGTTGCCGAGTGGCGTTCGGTTTGACGGAGGATGATTTGGTTGAACCCGTGGTTCGTCCACAGAATGTCTGGAAGCCACCGGAATGGGTTGCGGTGGTAACCCCTCGGAGGGTTGTCTCCGTGGTTCGGGAAAATGCTGATCAAGCCGATTTGACAGGGCCTGAACTCCGGCATTTAGAGTTAGAAGAGTAGTTCCGAGGAAACGTAGAACGTCGTCTTGGTTTTCAGAGGCCTCCAATAATGGATTCGCTGACGGCATATTTGGGGGTCCTTGAGGGATATTCGTCGAAGTGGGGAGAGGGACAGGTACGGATTCCGTCTCATCGGGCGGAGGTGGTGCCTGCCTTGAAGTCGAAGGATGAACAGCCTTTTTAGGAGGCATATCAGAAGGATTTTGATCAGTGGTTAGGACGATTGACTTTGACGATCAAGTCGTTCCCACAGACGGCGCCAAACTATTAACATCAGATTTTGTAATAGGATCCTCCGGTCGTTCACCTTCTCTCCAACAAAGACTTCCTCCGCCGGACCTGAAAGAAGACAGAAAGCAACTAAGGGTGGCTGGTGTCCAGCCGTTAGCCCTCCGATGCTTAAGTCAGGCAAAGCAAGAAGAAGAATAACCAGGCAAAACGAGGCTAGAGATTGAATATTATGTACCTGTATCTTAATAGAGTCTTCTCCTTATATAGATCTGAAATGATCCAATCTGTTACGTAAGATATCGAGATCCCGCTGATTTCGTGGGATAAGATTCTTATCCTCAGATAGAAGGGAAATCTAATCCAATGACTCGTCCGATAGTTTCGTTCCTTGATAGCGATCCCTTGAGACTCGGAACCACTGAAGAAGATAAGCTCAATCTCGGCCTATATGGGCTGCTGATACTGAGGGCTAAGAGATGTCACCACAGAAAAAGCTGTTCGCATGTTTGGAAGATGGTCGCGAGTCCAAGTGCTCGCTCATTCAGATGTAACACCTCTCAACGACTTGTGAGAAGGTCTGCTCGCAGGAAAAACACAACTTTTTCGAAGCTTCAGTAGTCGAGCATCGTTTTTCCTAATATGCGAGTCGCGAACAGACGTTCTCGATAGTCGAATAAAGGTGCTCGCGAGATCGGGGTATCTTCAGAATATGCGAGTCGCGAACAGACGTTCTCGATAGTCGGATAGACGTGCTCGCGGGGTCGGAGCATCATTAGAATATACGAGTCAAGAACAGACGTTCTCGATAGTCGAATAAAGGTGCTCGCGAGATCGGGGTATCTTCAGAATATGCGAGTCACGAACAAACGTTCTCGATAGTCGGATAGACGTGCTCGCGGGGTCGGAGCATCATTAGAATATACGAGTCGCAAACAGACGTTCTCGATAGTCAGATAGACATGCTCGCAGGGTCTATCTCCAACAGATGATCTCTGCTATTTTTGACTATAACACACGCCACTAATTATAAGGAACCCTTATACTCGAGAATACATCCGGTATTCAAAAAGTTACCAATGGCAACGTTCCCTTCCAGGAATCGAACCGTCTGACATCTGCAGGAGCAATTCCTTCTATAGCGTCGGTACTTAGACATCCTGCCCGGCATCATTTCTTAGCTGTTCCTTATCCAAGAATGGGAAGCATCAGTCCATCCTTGGTGTGAAGGATATGATCTTCTTGGAGCCGAATCGTAGTCCTCATCAGCCCTTCCCCAAGCATTATTTTGAGACCCTTCGCCAGAGGTTTCATCACTTAGGGGATACTGAAGTCTGGCTGACCGGAGCGTTCCGAACCCGCAGCCATCTGGTTCTCCATCCGGGTTATGAAGCATGGTCGAATCGTATCTTGAAGCAGCACAGGGCCACTCTACGGGCAGTGGGCTTATATAAGGCCATCGAGGTGACGTCCAGCTATTTCTGTCGGGAGCCCTAGGTTTACAAGGGCTTCCTCAATCACTGGTGTTCCATCACCAACTCTTTCCACATGCCGTGTGGTGAGATGAGCATCTTGCTCTGGGATCTTAACCGGATCACGGGCCTCCCGATTCGTGGGAAAATTTATGACGAATGGGTCCCAAGCGATGATGAGTTGTCGCGGAAGAAGAAGGGCATCAACGAAGGCTTCTTTTCTGAGGCCTGTTACGAGTTGTTCGCAGAGCTTCCTCAGTTCTAGGGCTTCAAGGACAAACTTCCGTTCGAGGATTGGTTGGTCTACTTCAGACACGGTTTGAAGTAAGTGCTTCATTATGAGTTGTACATCGCTATTTTGTTGTACCTTTCTTTCTTCTGTTAACATCCTGTTTCTTTTCCTTCAGCTTCGACTACGCGGCTTATGATGGAGGCCGTGGGGACAAGGTGCTCCTGGAGAAGTGGATGAAAGAGAACTTCCCCCGTCCCAATAAGCTCTCCCCCACCTGTGAGCTGGCCGGCTTCCTAGCCTATTGTCTCAGCTGCGTAGCGCTGCCGAGCTCCAAGCAAGCGGATAATATAAGGGTATCATGCTTTGTCGTCGCAGGAGCTCTAGCGAACGGCCATCGGTATGGGTTAGCTCTAGTGGTCCTGTGCTCCATCTATCGGGCATTTTGTACATCATCAGCAATAAGGAGCGCGTTGCTTACGGGATGAACTCGATCTACTGTGGCTGGCATTTCTTCTCCGGCTGGCTCGGGGTATACTTCCCCTGGGTCTATGGCGCGCGGCGTGGAGATTATATCAAAGAAGGGAAGCTTCCACTACATTTCTTTCTTTCAGAAGAAGATGATTGGTCATAATTTGACCATTATCGAAGAGATCATAGCACGGTTCGATGACGTATATTTCTTTCATTTCTCCGGTACTCAGAGCAGAGAATCGATTCTATACATAGATGACGACAACATTGATTACTACGAGCGCTCATTCTTAACTGCGATTCGTCCGTCATCGTTGCTGCTTCGTGAAGGATTGGAATTTTGGAGGGAACCCTACTGTCCCAACTGCTTCGCCCGTCAATTTAGGTATGACCAAGGGTTGCCCGAGACATTGGAACCGGTGATGCGCGAGCAACGAGCGTACGGCATTGGGCCCATCCATTAGAAGTGGATGTGGCGGCAACTCATGTTGACGGGGACCAGTTGTTCTTTCGCCATCCCGGGGACACAGTGCTTCACTGGGGCTTCTTTCGGATGGATGAGGTGGTGGGCTCACCAGTATGTGCTGGTTTGAAATAGAATATTTGTTACCGAGCCCGTCTTCGTCACACCTCCTATTGTTACTCCCACTCCTGCCAATGAACTCAGTTACGTATCAGAAAATCTTCATCAGCCTGCGGTACCAGGCACAGCGAGGCTGCAGACCTCCCTGAATGTAGTGATCAACCACAAAAAACCAGAACATACTCTGGAAGGTTGGGTCGCTCATGGAGAAAGAAATGTAACACTGGAGGGGCCCGAATTCCCACCCCTTGGGCCCATAGATGAGTTGCTTGAAGAAGGTAATGTTCTGAGAGGGGGGGATGAAGGTGATGATAATGAAGAAGATGATGATGATAATCACATGGGTGAGGCTGGGGGTAATAATGTGGATGTCGCTACTGAGGGTGATGGTGGTAGAGGCGGGGGTAACGAGGATGTTGACGGTGGTGATAGAGGAGGTGATGATATTATGAGAGGTGCTGGTGGAGGTGAGGACGATATGGGTGGCAACGAAGGTGGGGGCTATGATGGTGATGATGGTGATGACGATGGTGGTGATGGTGATGAAAGGGTACGACTGAGCACACTGGTCCTCGGGGGAAAACTGCCCCTAGTCTTCCTGTCATCTGTGGGGGCAAAGAATATAAAGGATTTGTGAAAATTGCACAAAGCTGAGTGTTTGCGGAGACGACTCTCCGAAGAGATCGGTGGCGCTCCGGCTGATAGTGCAGTAGAGGCTAGGGAGGAGGGTGAATTGAGCTCTCAGGCCAACTTAAGTGAAGGTCGCCATACCAGGGGAAGCAATGAGAGCGAGCCAATGTATGATAGATCTGTTCCTGAGGAGAACATGGGAGCAATTTTCATGGATCTGGATGATGAAGCGCCTGCTGAATTCGTCCTTCCTCCTGATCATCCTGTGGCAGAGGTTGAAGCTAGTCAGAGCGCGGTTCCTGAGGCGAGTGTCACTGCCGCAGCGGAAGAGATTGCCGTCCCCACTGTCGAATCAAGTGCGCCTGAACCTACTGTGGGAGCTCCTCCTGTTGAGCCATCATTAAATGAACCTATCATGAATGCCCCTTCGGTAGTCAGTCATGTGGCTGAATTTAAGGAAAGGGTGGCTCGAGTGAATGAGGCGAAGAATCTCCAAGTTGAACCTTCTGTCGAGGAAAAGCGTGGTCATCTGCGATCCCTTCTTCCGAAACTCGAGTTACATGAGGAAGGCGTGGCTGCAGTGAGGAAGGACTGGCAGGTTGTTGATGCTGGGTGTTAAGAGGCCGCCGAACGTCTGGCAGAGATAGACAATGAGATGGTTTGGCTGCAAGCCGAACGTTCGATTGTCCTTCTCAAATTTTCGAAGCTTAGCGGTCAAAAGGTTCGTCTGCAGTCCTCTCTTGATCAACATGAAGCGGAGCGCAATGTCGTGAAGGCTCAAGTTGCAAAGTTGGAGTAGTCTCTCCAGGGCATTCCTAACCCTACCCAAGTTTTGGCCGAGGATGAAATAGCGCGGAAGGCGACTGAGGAGTCTGCAGCAAACTTGTTAGACCAGTGTTTAAGAACTTTAAACAGTTGAGCTGTAAAGACCTTCATTCGTAATTTTAGAATACGTTGTAATAGATAATGTATCAATATGTATACTATTACAGTTTTGGATTCATGCTGTTTTCTAGGTTATTTGCAATTTTTGAGTTTTGAATGCAAATTGATTGAGTTATTTGGGAAAGAGCGTCCCCCTATTAGGACCCAAACCTATGCTTGTGTGAACAAGGATGTGATCGAGCCTTAGTTAGGGTCTTATCCCCATTCTTGATGGTCTTGAAAAGGGCGGGGTGCCATATTTGACGTGTCTTGAGTCTTAACATCCTTCTGATACTTGTGGAAGCACAAAAACAGATGATTAGTATTTTGATTTAACCATTATGTGGTATCATTTCCTTTCGGTACCTACTTGATTACATATTCCCTCTAATGGGTTGTTTACAAACTACAATGATAAACTTGCGTCAAGTATAGTATCTTTTCAAAAATCGACCGTTCACCAGTGAACTAATGCCCTATCCTTTGCAGTCTATTACCCGATAGGCTCCATTAGAATACACTTCATCGATGATACACATCAGATCCCATTTTGGATCGAATTTACTCTTGGGACCTTGAGCTAGTGCCGCACGTTTCATCATTAATACCAAGTCGCCCCTTTTGAACGACCTACCGCGGACTCGTTTATCGTATGAGGCTGAGATTTGTTTCTGATATATTTCAAGCCTTTGCTGAGCGGCGAGTCTCTTTTCATCTAGATCATCCAGTTCGGCCATTCTGATTTTAGCATTGTACTCGGTCGTCAAGGAGTGTCGAAGCACGACCCGTAGTGACTCCACTTGTATCTCCATCGGGATCACAGCTTCTGTACCGTACACCAACGAGTAGGGTGTAGCTTGAGTGGCGGTGCGGTACGTAGTCCTGTATGCCCATAATGCTTCGAGTAATCATCTGTCCCAGTCTTTCTTATTCTCTGCCACTATCTTTTTTAGAATCTTCACGATAGTCTTATTGAACGCCTCGGCCAGCCCATTCGTAGGAGGATAGTAAGGCGATGAATAGCAATGCTTGATCTTGAACTTTGCGCATAGCTTATCGATAGCGACATTCTTGAAGGCGTTCCGTTGTCGGTGGTGATTCTTTCGGGAACACCATGTCGATATAATATGGAGTGACGAATGAAGCTTTCGACGTGTCTGGCTTTCACATTTCTCAGGGAAATTGCTTCAGCCCATTTAAAGAAATAATCGGTTGCAGCAAGAATGTACTGGTGCCCCTGAGAGGATGGCGGACTAATCGGTCCTATCACGTCCATGCCCCAGGCGGTGAAAGGCCAAGATATTACTGATTGATGTAACTCTTCCGGTGGCGAGTGTATTATATCCGCATGTATCTGGCATTGATGACACTTCTTGACATATTCTATCGCATCTTTTGTCATTGTGGGCCAATAATATCCCATGTGTCGGACACGGTGATGTAAGTTCTTGCCCCCTTGGTGAGCACCGCACTCTCCTCCGTGAGCTTCCTTCAATGTGGCATACGCTTCATCTTGGTCCAAGCAACGTAACAACATTCCCTCATACGAGCGCTTGTAAAGGACGCCATTCTGTATTATGAATGAACCAGCGTGTCTTCTGACCCGCGTGCGCATCTTGGGCTCTTCTGGTAAGAATCCATACTTCAAGTAGTCGACGAATGGCCTTCTCCAGTCATTTTCTTCTGTGATTTCGAAGCAACAGATGGGATTCACGCTTGATTCACCGCCACGCAATACGGTTGTTGGTAGGATCCTTCTTTCCTCGATTGTTACTTGAAGTGGGCTGCCTCCGGGATTAGCCAGAGCGGCTGCCAGACTGGCCAATGCATCGGCCTGTACGTTCTCTTGCCTCGGTATATGTGAAATACTGCTGTTACGAAATTGGTTGAACAGTGATTGCGCTTGGTGGTAGAAAGGCGACAATTGAGGTTTGCGAACCTCATATTCTGTCGTCAGCTGTCCGATGACTAGCCTGGAGTCACCATAGATCTGTATCGCTCTAATTCGCATCTCTAATGCTAGTTGCAGTCCGATGATGAGGGCTTGATGTTCCGCTTCATTGTTGGTGCAAGCTGGCACAATCGTAAATGAGTAAGGCAGCAAATCTCCCTGTGGGCTGATAAATATAACCCCTGCTCCTGCCCCTGTTGACCTAGAGGCTCAGTCAAAGTACATCTGCCAGAGTTGTGGTTCTTCGATCATCATAACCTGGTCATCTGGGAGGTCACATTCCATTTCTTCGCTGGTCGGGACCGGATACGTGGCTAGGAAATCTGTAATCGCTTGTCCTTTAATAGCTCGGGCTGGGACGTATGTGATGTCGAATTCAGAGAGGAGAAGGGCCCACTTAGCTAAGCGCCCAGACAACATAGGCTGGTTCATAAGAAATTTGATCGGGTCCACCTTGGATATCAACGTTATTTGGTGCGAGAGGCAGTAATGCCTAAGTTTCTTCATGGCGAAAATGAGAGCGAGACAGGTCTTCTCGATCGCAGAGTAGTTAAATTCGGCCACCACCAATGTGCGGCTCAAATAATATAGCGCGTTTTCCTTTCCTTCCTTGTTCCTCTGTACCAGGAGTGCCCCTAGCGAGTTATCACCTACTGTAATGTACAAAATTAGCGGCTTTCCCTTGATTGGGTCGGCGAGGACTGGAGAATTCTCGAGCATTTCTTTTAGTGAATCAAAAGCCTTCTGGCAAGCGTCGTCCCATTCAAACTTAACTTCTTTCTTGTTGAGGCGGAAGAACAGCTGACAACAACCAGCCAGATTCGAAATAAATCTTCTTAGATATGCCACGCAGCCTTGAAAACTCTTCAACTGTTTTAAATTTTTCGGTGGCGGCATTTCTCTGATGGCCTTAATCTTGGTGGGATCGATCTCTATGCCTCTATGTCTGACAACAAAGCCCAAGAATTTGCCGGATGTGACCCCAAATGCGCACTTTAGCGGATTCATACGGAGACTCTTCTTGCGCAACCGCTGGAATACCTGCCTTAAGTGTTCTCTATGCTGTTCATGATCGGCTGACCTCACGACCAAATCATCCACATAGCATTCGACGTGTTTGTGCATCATATCTTGGAATATAACGTGCATTGCGCGCTGATATGTTGTCCCTGCATTCTTTAATCCGAAGGGCATTACGTGATAACAGTAAATGCCGAGAGTTGTACGGAAGGCTTAGCTTCTTCATCTTCCAGGGCCATGCGAATTTGGTTATATCCCGAATACCCGTCCATGAAGGACATTACTGCGTATCTTGTGGTGCTGTCAATCAATAATTCTGGAATCGGCAGCGAAAAATCGTCTTTAGGGCAAGCTTCATTAAGATTTCGGAAGTCAACACAAACTCGGATCTGTCCATTCTTCTTCTTGACTGGCACGATGTTCGAGATCCATCGAGGGTATTTCACCTCTCGAACGAATCCACCCTGAATTAGTTTCTTGATTTCTTCTTCAATCTTGGGTATAATGTCAGAATGAAATCACTGTTGTGGTTGCTTCACTGGCTTCTTTTCCTTCATGATACTCAGCTTGTGCATGGCGATTGTCGGACTGAGCCCAAGCATTTCTGAATATGTCCAGGCGAAGATGTCTTTATTCTCCTTCAATAGCTGTATGTATCTCTCCCTTTCATCTTCTGGAACATTTCTGCTCAAATATGTGTTCCTGGGTTCTTCGGGGGTGCCCAAATTCACTTCTTCAAGTTCATCAATCGTCAATTGTCCACCGTCTTCTAGTTGCACTGGTACGAAACTTGGTTGGATCATGTCGATAGAATCTTGCGACTGAATTTCTTCTACCGGGCCGATGGTCACCATGTTTACGCTTGCCTCGGCTCCTAAACCTTCTCCATTTCTGTATACTTGCTTATATTCTTCAAATGGAGCTAGCAGTCTTTTCTTTATGTCTGAACCTTGACCAAGGAATCCCATATTCCTCATAATCTTTCGGCTGACCCTGCTATATCTCTTCTCTTCTATCGGTTGTGGTTGGACGGACCCCTTTCCCTCTTCTCTCTCTCTCTCTTCTGATGGTACTAGCTGGCTTGGCCCTGAGTGAAATTTGATATCTCTCTGGGTGATATCTCTTGACGGCACGACAAATTGGCTTGGAGCTTTCGAGAATGGTTTGGTCCTTCCTATCTTGGGTACTGGCATATTGAAGCTGGACTTGAGCACACTCATATTTTGGTCTGAGATCAGTTTTAACACGACCTGCCCTGACTGACATAGATGTTGCGGTACTACATAGAATTTCTTCGTGATCGGCTGAGGTTGATTTTTCGGCTGATATTGGGATCTTTCCTGAGTGACGGGTCGAGGTTTACTCCTCTGTGCGAACTTCTCAATCCAAGGTTTTGCCCCTTGCCCTTTCTTCATTACATCGGGCTTTTTGCTAGTTTTACCACTATCGGACGGATTGTAATATTTTGCATCGGCCAGAAATGACTCAGCTATCGTGTATGGTTTCGGATCTGCCGCTACCCTATATTGGACCCCGTCTCTGTTGTATTTAAAGCATTGATGGTACGTGTTCGCTTCCCCAAGTGTAGGGTTGCGATGTAGTAATAAACTCGGTAAGACCGAGGTCCATCCACAGGGACTTATGTAGGATTTCACAAACACATCCAAAAGTGTCTATTGAAAGCTAATAACCAGATTTTTGTATCAATTTGATGTGAGTAACAAAATTGAACTAAATTGAAAGTAATTAATTATAGAAAGGCACTAGGGGTTCAAGGATCCACTTGTAGCAATCCTTGATGTTCAATCCGCTGTGGTTTCTCATTCTCTCAACTAAAATCGATATTAAGATCTATCTAGCCGGATGATAGAGCTGTTAAACCAAACAATCTGTTATATGTAAGTTCAATGCATAGGATTCATTCAATGTAGGCTGAGCTGAGCATGCTCAATTGCATAGGTCATTCTCCTTTCCAAAAGGTCCAGTTCACAATCATAACCATCCTCAAGTCCTATCACAAGACAAGGCTAGATCATGATTTAAACTTGATTCAAATCACATGCACAGTCCCTTACATAATTCAGAAAATCAGAAAAATAGAACTTTGGTAGGAAGTCCCTTCATGAAGATCATAGTACTAGAGCGCACTCCAATTCCTAGGATCATACAGGTCTAGACTGATACAAATCAATTAAGAATTTAAGTAATTCTCCCAAACATCCATGAGTCATCATAAGACTAAGAAAAACTACTTAAAAACTTGTATAAACTTCAAACCATTGTTCATAAACATGAATTCCACACTTAAAACCAACTGAATACGAATTGAAACATCTTGGATCCACTATAAGCTTCACCTCTTAGCCCTAGCTAAGAGGTTTAGCTGCTCATGATCCAAGGAAACATGAAACAACTAAAAAAAATCATAAAAACAGCAAAACAAACTAGGAGTTGTGGAACTCCGAAATCCACTTCCGTCGCCTCCAACCTCGCTTAAACCCTTCTAAGATACCCTAGGAACGATCCCTAGGTGTCCTTTTATAGTGGGGAGGCTCCGCAACTTCAGAAAGATCGAGAATCTGCGTAAGAGTTACGCAGTGCGCAGAGATTTTCGGTGCCAAAATAGAAGTTTCTGTTTTGAATCACGTGGCCGACCGGTCTGGACCGGTCGGAATGGGCTGGCCGACCGGTCACGACCGGTCGTGCTTCAATGGAGAAACAGTCCAGCAGCCTCTGGACAAACAAAAACCTTCTGGCCGACCAGTCAAGACCGGTCAGTGTGCTTCATAAAGATGTCCAGCAAGTTCGGCATCCTTGGCCGACCGGTCAAGACGGTCAGACCATCTCCAGTAGCAGTCCAGCGTACACGGCTGACCGGTCAAGACCGGTCTGGCTCCCTTGGCCGACCGGTCAAGACCGGTCGGACGTCTTCCTTCTTCTTTTTCTTCTTTTTCTTTCTTCTACTTTCTTCTCTCCTTGCTTCCTTTTTTCTTTGGTGCACCTTAGTTCTTCATCCAAGGTTCTTAAATGGGCCTTTTCTCCTTCAATTAAGCAGAGTTCATTCTCATTCCTGTAATTACAAAACATGCATTTAATTAGCCTTTAAGTTATGAAAATATTGCACAATGAGTGATGAATTGGGGTTAGAATATGCACAATTAAGAGCTCAACACACCCCCCAACCAGCATTTTGCTAGTCCCAAGCAAAACATGCGTGAAACTAATTCCATTCCTCAAAACTCAAATCTCTTTCAGAAACCATTATTCTATACATCCCAAGACTTACAAGTGTAAGATTCAGAAATATTAGGCAACAGAGGTTGAAACCGTAAATCTTCAAAACGTGATAAGTATTCATATGAAATTCTCGCTGATTGGTTGATAAATAGAAGGACTTGAACAAATTCAATCTAGTGTGGATAGTGAAAATTCATCTCACGAGTTTCTAGGATTATCTTCTTCATAGATCAACTAGACTATAGAACTCAAGATACATAGAGCCACATCAAGCCAATGACAGGAATTTGCCTTACCGTCCTTCCGACGACACACTACGTCCCATTTCCGGCTTTGGTTACGGGTAGACCATCCCCCGGTTGGTAGTAGGTAGCCCTAATCGGAATTTTCCACCTTTTTTTCATCATTCCCAATTTCATCCTTCCTTTTCCTTTTTCTTTTAATTTAGATAGGATTTTTAGAAATCCATATCATTCGTTGTTTTCCCATGGACAAGGATGGACAAAGTACCCCGACCTGATTTCTCAACACCTTAATTCAAAGTCTAGCTAATCCATGAATCACATAATACCTTCAACCCATGAAAATCGTGTAATGTGGACTAGGTGTAAAAGTGTTCAGATTTTCTATCAATCACAGAAATAGGGGAATTCACATATAAAACCATTATGCTATGAGAGATTCCAGACATACAACCCCATACACTTCATATCTCCTCCTCTTATGCTCATATCATCTTGAATGCATAGAAACAATGTTTTCCAAAAGAGTTTCGAATTTTGGAAAAATCGAAAAATTTCCACATAATTGCTTGAAATGTTACAAAACGCTGGATTCATCCAAGTGATCCTACACCGCCCAACCAAACCTTGCATTGTCCTCAATGTAAAAGATGTGCAATGAGCAAAACATGAGAGCAATTTGAAAAATAAAAGGTAGTGAGGAATGATAGTACCTGAGAGAGTGAAAAGTGGAATTCTTCCTCCTTCTAACAAACCTATGAAAAAGAAAACAAAAGCAGCAAAATCCTAATCCTAACTACTCTATACCTCCATCAGACTAGGAGATCAATCATCCTGATACAGGATCATTCAAAGGTATGGACATACCTTCTGAAGGAAATTTCTCAAAGAACGGCTTTAATCGGTGCCCATTCGCTTTAAAAATGTTGCCGTTCCTCGGATTTAATAGCTCGACAGTCCCATATGGATAGATAGTTTGTACAATGTAGGGACCGGTCCATCGAGATCTCAATTTTCCTGGAAATAGACGTAAGCAAGAATTATACATGAGGACTTTTTAATTGATCGTGAATGTCTTGCGAAGAATATTCTTATCATGGAATATCTTCGTCTTGTCCTTGTAAATTCTCGCATTCTCATATGCTTCGTTCCGGATTTCTGTACGTTCATTCAATTGTAGTTTGCGCAACGAGCTTGCCTTGTCAGAATTGAAATTTATCTTCTTAATTGCCCAATATGCCTTATGTTCCAACTCCACGGGCAAGTGACACGCCTTCCCATAGACAAGTCTATAGGGAGACATTCCAATAGGGGTTTTGAAAGTAGTACGATAGGCCCAAAGCACATCGGTAAGCCGAAGTGACCAATTCTAGCGATCGGGGTTCACCGTTTTCTCTAAAATGTGTTTAATCTCCCTATTGGATATCTCAGCTTGTCCACTAGTTTGTGGGTGATAGGGAGTGCTCACTTTGTGTGTTATGCCATATTTCTTCATTAAGGTTTCAAAAGGGCGATTGCAAAAGTGAGACCCTCCATCACTTATGATGACTCGAGGTGTTCCAAACCAGAAAAGAATATTCTCTTTTAAGAAGCGAATGACCATTTTATGGTCATTATTCCGGCAAGGGATGGCCTCGACCCATTTGGAAACATAATCAACGGCAAGCAAGATGTATAGGTTTCCAAAAGAAGATGGGAATGAGCCCATGAAATCGATGCCCCAACAATAAAAAATTTCGATTATTAAGATGGGATTGAGTGGCATCATATTTCTACGGGAGATTCCTCCTAATTTCTGACAAGGTTCACATGCTTTGCAAAACTCATGTGTGTCTTTGAACATGGTGGGCCAATAAAACCCACATTGCAGAATTTTCGCTGTGGTCTTTTTAGCCGAAAAGTGGCCACCACATGCCTGAGAATGACAGAAGGAGATGATACTTTGTTGTTCCTCATCTGGCACACATCTCCTTATGATTTGATCGGGACAATACTTGAATAAGTATGGGTCGTCCCATAGGAATTTCCACACCTCTGTGAAGAATTTATCCTTATCTTGCTTTTTCCAATGTGTGGGAATTGTACCTGTAGCAAGATGGTTAGCAATGTCCGCATACCATGGCAATTGGAAAATAGCAAAAAGTTGTTCATCAGGGAACATGTCATTGATTGCAGTCGTTTCAGGGGAATCTGTGAGGACAAGTCTAGAGAGATGGTCAGCTACTACATTTTCTACTCCTTTCTTATCACGTATTTCTATGTCAAATTCCCAGAGTAGAAGGATCCATCTTAACAACCGTGGTTTAGCATCCTTCTTAGAGAGAAGATACTTAAGCGCGGCATGGTCAATGAATATAATGATCTTGGATCCAATCAAGTAGGACCTAAACTTGTCCAAGGCAAAAACTACGGCTAAAAGTTCTTTTTCAGTAGTGGTGTAGTTTGCTTGGGCTGAGTTTAGGGTTCTACTTGCGTAGTAGATGACACATGGCTTTTTCTCTTTTCTTTGGCCTAGCACGGCCCTAATAACATAGTCACTAGCATCGCACATAATCTTAAAAGGGAGGCTCCAATCAGGTGGTTGCATTATAGGAGCACATGTCAACATACCTTTAAGGGTGGTAAAGGCCTTTTGACATTCTTCATTCCACTCGAATGAATTTTCTTTTGAAGTAGGTTACATAAAGGACGAGAGAGTGAACTGAAGTCCTTTATGAACCTTCTGTAAAATCCTGCATGTCCTAAAAAGGACCGTACATCTCGTATGCTCTTGGGTGGTGGAAGGTTAGAGATAAGATCAATTTTCGCTTTGTCCACCTCGATTTAATTCTGTGAAACGATGTGGCCAAGTACAATTCCCTTTTGAACCATGAAGTGACACTTCTCCCAATTCAGCACAAGGTTCTTCTCTTCACATCTTTTCAGCACAGATTTCAAGTGCTCAAGGCACTCATCAAAGCTACAACCAAATACGGAAAAATCATCCATGAAGACTTCGAGAATGGTCCCCACCATGTCAGAAAAGATACTCATCATACAACGCTGAAAGGTGGCAGGGGCATTACATAGTCCAAACGGCATCCGTCGATAGGCGAAAGTGCCGAATGGACATGTGAATGTAGTCTTTTCTTGGTCTTCACGGGCGATTTCTATTTGGTTGTACCCTGAATAGCCATCAAGGAAGCAAAAGTGGGAATGACCCGCCAACCGTTCTAAAATCTGATCAACAAACGGTAGGGGGAAGTGGTCTTTCCTCGTGACAGTGTTTAGCTTCTTGTAGTCAGTGCACATTCTCCAACCGGTAGTGACTCTAGTTGGCACGAGTTCATTATTTGCATTGGCTACGATGGTTACTCCGGATTTCTTAGGCACCACTTGAGTTGGGCTCACCCATTGACTATCGGATATTGGGTAAATGATACCTACATCCAATAGTTTCACCACTTCGGCCTTAACCACATCCTTCATGTTTGGATTTAGTCGTCTTTGTGGTTGCCGAGATGTCTTCGCATTCTCCTCAAGGTGTATGCGATGAGTATAAATCAGTGGGTCTATGCCTTTGAGATCCGCAATTGACCATCCAATGGCACTCTTGTGCTCTAATAGAGTGGCCATTAGCCTACTCTCTTATTCCTCATCCAAGTGGAAAGAAATCACCACTGGGTATGTCTCATCTCGACCTAAATAAACATATTTCAGCTCACTTGGCAATGGTTTTAGGTCGAGTGTTGGTGCCTTGATGTTGGATGGGAGGGCCTTGTTCTCGTTTACAAGCAAAGGCTCAAATGGGGCCCTCCATCTTTTATTATCAAGCACCGTCATCACATTGTTAGTGCACTTTTCTATGGCATACTAGTGCACCTTGTTTGTCAATTACTTAGGTCAGTGGGTCTAGTGTCGGTTGAGCTTAATGAAGACGAAGAACGAAGACTCAAGACGGACCGGCTGCATCAAGGAAGAAGAAACAGGTAAAAGTGATGCCTTAGTGTGCCTTGTCTTAACCAAAACCTAACCCATAACCTCTTAGATGACTTGGACCAACTAGGTATACCCTTAGTTATCATCATTAGTCTTAGAATTCCATGAAAAACATGATAAGTTAGACTAATTTAAGAGGTAGAAACTGCTGTAAACAAAACAGCTCAAAACAGCAGTTTTCGATTGATCTCCGATCAATCAGACACTGGCTCCGATAGGACTCCGATCAATCGGAGAGAAGTTTCGATCAATCAAAAATTGTTCCAGAAAAGTTTGAAAATCCACTGGACATATTTTCGATCAATCGGACATGCCTCCGATCCATCGGAAGGGGTCGTCCGATCAATCGGACTGTGTTCCGATCAATCGGAAAATCCTCCAGAGACTTCACTGGATGGATTTCCGATCAATCGGACATGTCTCCGATCAATCGGACTGGGCTCCGATCTATCGGAGATACGAGAATCTGCCCGTTTTTTTACCGTTGGAAGAAAATCTATTTAAAAAGGGGATTCGTTTTTTGAGAGAAGAGAGGGGATTTTGAGGAGATAGAAGCCACCATTGCTAGAGATCATTAGAGGCTCTATCCCAAACCTAAAGCAAGTCATTCTCCTTGTGTTTTCATCACAAGCTTGGGCCATTCAATGGCATCTTGAGAATGGACTTGTTCCCTCTTGATTCCTAGGGTTTGGATACCTTGATAATAGTTAAATCCTTTGTCTAAACACTACCTAGGAGTCCAAATAGGTGTATTCCTCTAGGAAACCCATTTCCTACCATTTGTAGAGGTCTCACCATTCCCTAGCACCTTGGGCATCTCCAATGGAGCATCACATGCAAGGTAGCTGATCTTGGAGCTGAAGCCTTAGCAAAGCAGCGACGTCAAAGATCGGGGGAGCACAAGGGGAGCTGATTCAAGCACGGGAGAGCGAGAAGAAGCAACCCAAAGCGGCGCTACAAAGGGGCTCAATCCGACAAGTAAGGTTGTCTTGTTAGGAGTCCATCCACTCAATTCCCTGTGGGGGTTGAGTGTAGAGTTTGACAAACTCGACCTAGGGTCGTTAGCCGATCCTTGGCCTATTAGTTGGGCCTAAAATCTAGGGACGTCAGCCGTTCCTTGGCACGTTAGTCGGGCCTAAACAAAGTCTCCAAGGGGGAGCCACCAACACCGGTGCAAACGTGTAGGTTGGGAGGAACCTGTAAACTCCCCGGTTGGGTGGATCCGAGTTAAAACACCTTGGTTGGGAGGAACCAGATTTAAACTCCCCAGTGAATGCCGGTGTGCTCAAAGGGGTTGAGTACTTGAACCGGGAGTGGAGTAGACAAGTAGTCGAACCACTATACATCCTTGTGTTTGTGATTGTATTGGAGCACATTTCTCTTTAATGCATTGCATTTAATTGGTTAATTATGAATGCTTAGTTAAGAATGTATGCTAGGCACTTGATAGGCATATACACTCACAAGATGTACTGTCACTACCTCATGTTGACTTGAGCATGTCTTGATCCATCCTCTATAGTCCACATGAGTCACTTAGACTAGGTTGCTTATTGCTCTTATCTCTTGCTAGTCTTTTAATTGGACCCACTTAGGCTTGGAAGCCGAAGTGTTAATCGCTTACATATTTTAATTTGCTGATTTGTTAAAGTAGGCGAAAAGATTTTTTAAAAAGTCCTTATACCCCCCTCCTATAGGTTCAGCCATAATTCTAGTTGCTCCTCAAGCTTCCACACGTGTATGCGTAGGGTGTCGTGTTAGGCTACCCGACGCAATTTCACACATCTAGAATGGCATCCATCTCTTGTGTTGTGTCTTCATTTATCTCATGAGAATGGGCCACACATGCCTCCAAAGGGTCGGAAGATAGTGACAGGGGGAATGTATCTTCCACGAATGATTCAATCATGTTTAGTTCGTGGATATCATCATCAACCTCCCGTGGTTGTTTGCATAAATCAAATATGTTAAGCTCAAGGGTCATATTTCCAAAGGACATTTGTACAAGTCTGTTTCTACAATTGATAATTGCATTTGAAGTAGCTAGAAACGGTCGTCCAAGTATGATGGGAATTTGAGCACCGGTGCCTATCACAGGATGTGTATCCAAGACAATAAAGTCTACTGGGTAGTAGACTTTATCAACTTGGACTAGAACATCTTCAATCATTCCTCTCGGTATACGGATGGATCTATCAGCAAGTTGGAGTGTGGTTTTGGTCGGTTTTAATTCACCTAACCCAAGTTGCTCATAGACCGAGTATGGAATGAGATTCACACTTGCTCCTAAATCGAGTAAGGCTTGTTTAATCCGGTAGTCTCCTATGATGCATGAGATAGTTGGACTACCCGGATCCTTGTATTTTTGAGGCACCTCTTGTTTGATGATGGCGCTCAAATTCTCGGTCAAAAATACTTTGTTGTGAACATTGTGTTTCCTTTTGACTGTACACAATTCCTTTAGAAATTTGGCACACGATGATACTTGTTTCATTACATCTAACAACGGGATGTTGATCTTCACCTGCTTGAAAACTTCTAAAATTTTCAGATTTTTATCTAAAGGTTTAGGTGAAATCAACCTTTGTGGAAACGGGGCAACCGGCTTATATTGCCTTTCCGGTTCTTTCTCTTGTGAGGTATTGTTTGGGTTATCATCCTCTTTGGAATTTTTTGGATCCTTATGCTTTGGGGCCTTTACCAGATTAGATTTGTCGATTTCTTTCCCACTTCTCAAAGTGGTGATAGCTTGAACATGTTCCGTATGGTGGGAGGATGAGCTTGCATCTTGTATCTCAAACTGGGTTCTTGGGTTAGGAAGAGGTTGGGCAGGAAGTGTGCCCTTCTCTCTAACACTAAGATGAGATTCAATTCTAGCCATTGATGTTTTCAATTCATTGATGGCTTGAGTTGAATTTTGATTGAATTTCAATTGCTCTTGCATGAACGCATCTATTTTTAGAGAATTTGTCTTGTTATACTCAGCTTGGACCGATACGAATGCACCCAACATCTCCTCTAGTGATACTTTTGGAGTGTTGTTTGCATTTGCAGTGGGTCCATTCCTCCAACTGAAGTTGGGATGGTTCTTCCAATTAGGATTAAACGTGTTTGAGTTTGGAGCACCAAATTGCTGTTGATAACTGTTTATGGCATTTGTTTGGTCTTGTAAGATGCCTTGAACTGCTGAAATTGTGGGACAATCTTGTGTTGCATGTTGAGTTCTAGTACAAATTCCACAAACAGTTTCAACGTCAATGGAGTTGATCGTTTCTCCTTTCCTTAAGTCCATGGCTTCGACCTTCCTTGTGAGGCTAGCCAACCGTGCACTTATGCTATCCTCTTCTGATAAGACATACATTCCCCCTTTTTCCTTTTGTTGGCCAGTCTTGGAATTTGTTGGTTTCGATGTGTCCCAAGACTGTGCATTCTCAGCCAATTCTTCCAAATAATCCCATGCTTCATCAGCTTCTTTATTCATGAACTCCCCATTACACATCATCTCTACGAATTGACGCATGGGTGAAGTCAGTCCTTCATAGAAAAAGCTTATAACCCGCTAAATTTCATAGCCATGATGTGGACATGCATTTAATAAATCCTTAAACCTCTCCCAACATTGGAAGAAGGTTTCATCTTCCTTTTGGGCAAAGTTCATGATAAGGCGCTTCAACATGTTCGTTTTGTGAGTAGGGAAGAATTTTTTTATGAATTCTCTGTGCATATCAGCCCAGCACCAATTGATCTTGGCCTCAATGCATAAAGCCAACCCTTAGCTTTATCTTTAAGAGTGAAAGGGAAGAATTTGAGTCTCACCACATCTTCAGTCACATTTGCAAAGTGCATGGTGGTGATTACTTCATCAAACTCCTTAAGGTGTTGATAAGCACTTTCACTGTCTAATCCATGGAATTTAGGGAGAAATTGGATCACTCCCGGTTTCAAATCTACATTCCCTGTATTTGGTGGAAATACTATGCATGAGGGAGTGCTCACTCTTGCGGGTTGCAAAAAATCACGTAAAGTTCTAGGTCGGGGAACATTCTTCTCCCCTGTTTCAGTTTGGTTTTGGCCCGGATTAGGTTGATTTGCAGCCATATTTTTAGACAAAATTGGAGAGTCTAGATGTCTCCTAGCACGTGGTTCTCTGTCAATTCCTTCTACTATCCCCCCTTCACTTATGAGTCAGTTATTGGAATCCCGAGCCCAATGTGGCATGCAAAACCAAAAAAATAAGAAACAAAGAGAAAGAAGAATTCTTCCTCCCTTTCTTTACTTTTCTCTAAGACCGAAGCACAAGGTGTCTTGCAATGGCTAAGCCAGAAGCAAGGATAGAGACTGATTTCTCCTGGTCAATAGGGGTTCAGAGAACTCCCCACCCACTCTTTGAATCTTTTGAGAAAAAGTACAGAAAAAGGAGAAAGAGGAGTAGAGGTGAGAAAAGAAATCTCTAAGCACAAGGTGATCCAAGACGGCAGAGCCGACCAATAGGAATCCAGGTGGCATAAGGCCGACCTTTCAGAGATCCAAAAGGAGTCTCCACCCACTCTACAAGAGATGAATATGATAGGAATGAATAGGAGAAGGAGAAGAGTAAGGTTTAGAAAGATAGAACCTGATTCGGCACTTGAAATCCTTGTATCCTCTTCAGCTTCCTAGAAATCCCTGAAAAGAAAAATCAAATAAACAAGCTAAGTTAGTCCTAAAATCCTAAAAATCCTAAATAGATACTAATTTCAGAAATTTATGAAAAACCGTCAAACTCCCCGGCAACGGCGCCAAAAACTTGTTCACTTCCCCAAGTATAGGGTTGCGATGTAGTAATAAACTCGGTAAGACCGAGGTCGATCGACAGGGACTTATGTAGGATTTCACAAACACATCCAAAAGTGTCTATTGAAAGCTAATAACCAAATTTTTGTATGAATTTGATGTGAGTAACAAAATTGAATTAAATTGAAAGTAACTAATTATAGAAAGGCACTAGGGGTTCAAGGATCCACTTGTAGCAATCCTTGATGTTCAACCCGCTGTGGTTTCTCATTCTCTCAACTAGAATCCATATTAAGATCTATCTAGCCGGATGATAGAGCTGTTAAACCAAACAATCTGTTATATGTAAGTTCAATGCATAGGATTCACTCAATGTAGGCTGAGCTGAGCATGCTCAATTGCATAGGTCATTCCCCTTTCCAAAAGGTCCAGTTCACAATCATAACCATCCTCAAGTCCTGTCACAAGACAAGGCTAGATCACGATTTGAACTTGATTCATATTATATGCACAGTCCCTTACATAATTCAGAAAATCAGAAAAATAGAACTTTGGTAGGAAGTCCCTTCATGAAGATCATAGTACTAGAGCGCACTCCAATTCCTCGGATCATACAGGTCTAGACTGATACAAATCAATTAAGAATTTAAGTAATTCTCCCAAACATCCATGAGTCATCATAAGACTAAGAAAAACTACTTAAAAACTTGTATAAACTTCAAACCATTGTTCATAAACATGAATTCCACACTTAAAACCAATTGAATACGAAATGAAACATCTTGGATCCACTACAAGCTTCACCTCTTAGCCCTAGCTAAGAGGTTTAGCTACTCATGATCCAAGGAAACATGAAACAACTAAAAAAATCATAAAAACAGCAAAACAAACTAGGAGTTGTGGAACTCCGAAATCCACTTCCGTCGCCTCCAACCTCGCTTAAACCCTTCTAAGATACCCTAAGAACGTCCCCGAGGTGTCCTTTTATAGTGGGGAGGCTCCGCAACTTCAGAAAGATCGAGAATCTGCGTAAGAGTTACGCAGTGTGCAGAGATTTTCGGTGCCAAAATTGAAGTTTCTGTTTTGAATCACGTGGCCGACCGGTCTGGACCGGTCGGACTGGGCTGGGCGACCGGTCACGACCGGTCGTGCTTTAATGGAGAAACAGTCCAGCAGCCTCTGGACAAACAAAAACCTTCTGGCCGATCGGTCAAGACCGGTCGGTGTGCTTCATAAAGATGTCCAGCAAGTTCGGCATCCTTGGCCGACCGGTCAAGACCGGTCGGACCATCTCCAGCAGCAGTCCAGTGTACACGGCTGACCGGTCAAGACCTGTCTGGCTCCCTTGGCCGACCGGTCAAGACCGGTCGGACGTCTTCTTTCTTCTTTTTCTTTCTTTTGCTTTCTTCTCTCCTTGCTTCCTTCTTTCTTTGGTGCGCCTTAGTTCTTCATCCAAGGTTCTTAAATGGGCCTTTTCTCCTTCAATTAAGCAGAGTTCATTCTCATTCCTGTAATTACAAAACATGCATTTAATTAGCCTTTAAGTTATGAAAATATTGCACAATGAGTTATGAATTGGGGTTAGAATATGCACAATTAAGAGCTCAACAGTACGTCGAAGGGATTATGCGATTCTGATGGAGCCAGGGCCTCCCTAAGAGGAGATTGTACATTGTCACTGTGTCGATCACCTGACATGTTACTGTCGTTATCAGTTCTTCGATCTCTAAAATCACCGTGATCGATCCGAGTGTGCGCTGACTGTCTTGATTGAACCCTTAAATCATCATGAGACTCGGACGTAGTGTTGATTTCCTATAGCCCAGCTTCTGTAACGTCTTCAATGGCATGATATTTATGGCAGACCCATCGTCCAACATGCACCTTTTAACCTCCATGTCTCTGATTTTCCCTGTGACCATCAACGGGCGATTGTGGTCTATTGATTCGATCATGCGGTCTTCTTCCGAGAAAGTGACACTACAAGAAAATGGTTTTTTACCGATGAAAGTATTACCGACGAAATCATTTTCGTTGGTAAAAAGCATTTTTCCCGACGAAATAAAGAAATCGTCGGTAAAAATCATTCCAGTTTCCCGCCACCGCTGGATTTGCTTCCTACCATACACTTTTACCGACGAAATTTTTATTTCGTCGGTAAAAGATTTATTATCGACGAAGATACCTGTCGGTAAAAAATAAAGCAAAAAATTTGGCTTTTACCGACGAAAATTTTTGTCGGTAAAAGTATTTAAACGGACTTTTACCGACGAAAAATTTCGTCGGTAAAAGTCCTCTTTTTAACTTACCCGATCGGGCCTCCCTCATTCTCTCTGTCTCTCTCACTCTCTCGCTCTCTCTCTCTCTCCTCTCTCTCTCTCTCTCTCTCTCTCTCTCGCGCGCGGCCGGCCCACCCTTCTCACCTCTCCCTCAGCTCTGACCGCTGGCAGTCACCATCACCGGCGGCCCACTACCTCAGCCGACCACCCCCCCCCCCCCCCCCCCCCCCAGCCGATCGACCACCGTCACCGGTAGCCACTCGCCTCCACTGGCCTCCGTACGCCGCCGCCGCCTCCGGTAACCCTCTCCCCCTTCCTTCTTCCTCTATTTCCCCTCTCTCCCTCTCTCCTCGTTGTTGATTGTGGGGCCCACTCCTAAAATCCAATGCATGTGGGTCCCACCATCGCTGTCCAATGCATGTGGGTGGGTCCCACCGTCACTTTCCATAGTCCATTGCATGTGGGTCCCACCGTCGCTTTCCATCGTCCATTGCATGTGGGGTCCGCCTTAGCTGTCCACTATTTGGTGGAGCCCACTGATTTAGTAAATCCCTAATTAGGGATTTCGAAATTAAAATCCCCTAATTAGGGATTTCGAATTTAAAATCTTTAATTAGGGATTTTAAATTTTAATTTCCAAATTTGTGATATACAAATTAAAAAAAAAATGAAATACCTAATTGTGGGGCCCACCGTCGTTGTCCACTGCCTGTGGGGCCCACCGTCGCTGTCCACTGCCTGTGGGGCCCACGTCGTTGTCCACTGCCTATGGGGCCCACCGTCGCTGTCCACTGCCTGTGGGGCCCACCGTCGCTGTCCACTGTTTTGGATCAAGCATATATTTGTGTGGAGTAAACTATGTGGGGCCCATAGTGATTACGTATTTTATCCACTCCATCCATCCATCTTAGCAGGAAATTTTAGGTATGGTGCCCAAAAATGAAGCATATCAAAACCTAAAGTGGACCACACCACATGTGTGAACTGAATGTCTATCATTGAAAAATTCTTGGAGGACACAGAAGTTTTGGATCAAGCTCATATTTGTGTTTTCCCTTCATCCATATCCATGTGATCTTATGAATAGGTTGGATGACAAATAAAGATCATAGGGGAGCCTAGGAATGGTGGAAATCATTATTCCCACTGTTTCCCATGGCATGGTCCACTTGAGATTTGGATATGCTTAAATTTTGGGCTCAACCACTAAAATGAGCTGAAAAACCATAAGGACGGAATAGATAAATCACATACATGCTACGTGGGCCCAACTGAGTTTACTCTACATGATAAGAGCGTGCAGAGTTACTCCGCACGCAATCCGATTCCCATGGTGGGCCCCATACATATTTGTTCAGAAAATAGTCATTAGGTATTTTATTAGACTTGATTCATGGTGTTGATGATTCTGTCATTTTCATGTGCTTGTGTATCTAGAATTAATGGAGCAAACCCGGATGTGCGTTGGAGCTACCCGTGGTTGATTTATGTGGATGTATGTTGTGGATGTATTTGGCTTATTATTAATAGTTATTTTTATCCACAAATGGTAGTATAATAGAATCAGTTAGCCCATTTGGAGATTTCTATATTGCCGAGCATAGATAAAATGTGTTTTGGAGGTATAGAAATCTGTCAAATTGTCTTGTTGGACAGTCCAAGGTTTGATAGATTGGAATGTTCTCGTTGTCTGTCATTTACATGCTCTGTCATTAGTTTCGTGCGGTAACTCTCTTATTCTCTATAGATATGTTTCTTATGTTTAATTCCCTTGTCAGTTTAATACACACAATGTGAGGATAGTTGACGTGGAAATGAAATGTAAGATAAATATATCTGGAGAGATAGGGGGAGATGCTATCGAAATTTAGACTTGGGCATTTAAATAGAAATAATGATAGCATTTCAATCTATCCATCCTTGGATAGGCGACTGATTTTATTATATTATCATTTAGTGGCAAATTAGATGACGAACATGATACTTGTGATTAAGAGTAGTTGATTGATATTGATGTTGAGCGGGGGTCCCTGGAAGGTGGGAACAGCTGTTGTGACCATGCTGAAGCTGTCCTGTTCCTATGGACATCAATATGGGTGGCTTGGCTATTTGGACTGGCCCGTGTTTATGTATTAGCTCGAAATTAATGGAGCAGACCCGGATGTGCGTCGGAGCTATCCGGGTGTTGAGCGGGGGTCCCTGGAAGGTGGGAACCACTGTTGTGACCATGTTGAAGCTGTCCATTTCCTATGGACAACAATATGGGTGGCCTGGCCATTTGGACAGGCCCGTGTTTATGTATTAGCTCGAAATTAATGGAGCAGACCCGGATGTGCGTTGGAGCTATCCGGGTGTTTAGCGGGGGTCCTTGGAAGGTGGGAATCGCTGTTATGACCATGATGAAGCTGTCCATTTCCTATGGACAGCAACATCGGTGGCCTAGCCATTTGGACAGGCCCGTGTTTATGTATTAGCACGAAATTGATAGAGCAGACACGGATGTGCGTCGGAGCTATCCGGATGTTGAGCGGGGGTCCCTGGAAGGTGGGAACCGCTATTATGACCATGATGAAGCTGTCCATTTCCTATGGAAAGCAATATGGGTGGCCTGGCCATTTGGAGAGGCCCGCTTTGTGTGCAGCAGAACAGGATGTGCGTCGGAGCTATCCGTGAGCTGGTTGAGTCTCCAAGACCTACACCCTAAACCCGAAACCATAAACCTAAAACTAAAACCTATGAGCTACGGCTAAACCTAAACCTAAACTCAATTCACTTAACTCTAAACATAGACCCAAAGTCGAAAACCTAACCCTAAACCCGATCCAGAACCCGAAACTCTAAACCTATGCCTAAACCTAATCCTAATCACAAATCTCCTAAACTAAACCTACACCTATTCCTAAATCAATTCACCTAACCTAAACCTAGACCCAAACTCGCAAACCTAAACCTAAACCCGATCCCGAACACGAAAATCTCAACTTATGCCTAAACCTAATCCTAATCTCAAATCACCTAAACTAAACCTACACCTAATCCTAAATCCATTCACCTAACCTAAACTTAGACCCAAACACGAAAACCTAACCCGAAACGCGATCCCGAACCCGAAAATCTCAACCTATGCCTAAACCTAATCCTAAACTCAAATCAGTTAAACTAAACCTACACCTATTCCTAAATCCATTCACCTAACCTAAACTTAGACCCAAACACGAAACTGCGACCCTAAACCCGATCCCGAACCCGAAAATCTCAACCTATGCCTAAACCTAATCCTAAACTCAAATCACCTAAACTAAACCTACACCTATTCCTAAATCCATTAACCTAACCTAAACCTAGACCCAAACACGAAAACCTAACCTGAAACCCGATCTCGAACCCGAAAATCTCAACCTATGCCTAAACCTAATCCTAAACTCAAATCACTTAAATCAAACCTACACCTATTCCTAAATCCATTCACCTAACCGAAACTTAGACCCAAACATGAAAATGCGACCCTAAACCCGATCCTAAACCCGAAAATCTCAACCTATGCCTAAACCTAACCCTAAACTTAAATCATCTAAACTAAACCTACACCTATTCCTAAATCATTCACCTAACCTAAACCTAGACCCAAACACGAAAACCTAACCTGAAACCCGATCCCAAACCCGAAAATCTCAACCTATGCCTAAACCTACTCCTAAACTCAAATCACTTATACTAAACCGACACCTATTCCTAAATCCATCACCTAACCTAAACCTAGACCCAAACATGAAAACCTAACCCGAAATCCAATCCCGAACCCGAAAATCTAAACCTATGCCTAAACCTAATCCTAAACTCAAACACTTAAACTAAACCTACACCTATTCCTAAATCCATTCACCTAACCTAAACTTAGACCCAAACACAAAAATGCGACCCTAAACCTGATCCCGAACCCAAAAATCTCAACCTGTGCCTAAACCTAATCCTAAACTCAAATCACCAAAACTAAACCAACACCTATTCCTAAATCCATTCACCTAACCTAAACTTAGACCCAAACACGAGAACCTAACCCGAAACGCGATCTCGAACCCGAAAATCTCAACCTATGCCTAAACCTAATCCTAAACTCAATTCACTTAAACTAAACCTTCACATATTCTTAAATCCATTCACCTAACCTAAACTTAGACCCAAACACGAAAATGCCACCCTAAACCCGATCCCGAACTCGAAAATCTCAACCTATGCCTAAACCTAATCCTAAACTCAAATCATCTAAATTAAACCTACACCTATTCCTAAATCCATTCACCTAACCTAAAATTAGACCCAAACACGAAAACCTAACCCGAAATCCAATCCAGAACCCGAAAATCTCATCCTATGCCTAAACCTAATCTTAAACTCAAATCACTTAAACTAAACCTACACCTATTCATAAATCCATTCACCTAACCTAAAGTTAGAACCAAACATGAAAATGCGACCCTACACCCGATCCCAAACCCGAAAATCTCAACCGATGCCTAAACCTAATCCTAAACTGAAATCATCTAAACTAAACCTACACCTATTCCTAAATCCATTCACCTAACCTAATCCTAGACCCAAACACGAAAACCTAACCTGAAACCCGATCTCGAACCCGAAAATATGAACCTATGCCTAAACCTAATCCTAAATTCAAATCACTTAAACTGAACCTTCACCTATTCCTAAATCCATCCACCAAACCTAAACCTAGACCCAAACACGAAAACCTGACCCGAAATCCAATCCCGACCTCGAAAATCTCAACCTATGCCTAAACCTAATCCTAAACTCAAATCAGTTAAACTAAACAGACACCTATTCCAAAATCCATTCACCTAACCTAAACTTAGACCCAAATACGGAAATGCGACCCTAAACACGATCCCGAACCCGAAAATCTCAACCTGTGCCATAACCTAATCCTAATCTCCAATCACCTAAACTAGACCTACACATAATCCTAAATCCATTCACCTAACCTAAACTTAGACCCAAACACGAAAACCTAACCCGAAACGCGATCCCGAACCCGAAAATCTCAACCTATGCCTAAACCTAATCCTAAACTCAAATCATCAAAACTAAACCTACACCTATTCCTAAATCCATTCAACTAACCTGAACCTAGACCCAAACATGAAAACCTATCCAGAAACCCGATCCCGAACTCGAAAATCTCAACCTCTGCCTAAACATAATCCTAAACTCAAATAACTTAAACTAAACCCACACCTATTCCTAAATCCATTCACCTAACCTAAACTTAGACCCAAACACGAAAACCTAACCCGAAACTCGATTCCGAACCCAAAAATATTAACCGATGCCTAAACCTGATCCTAAACTCAAATCACTTAAACTAATACTTCACATATTCCTAAATCCATTCACCTAACCTAAGCTTAGACCCAAACATGAAAATGTGACCCTAAACCCGATCCCGAACCTGAAAATCTCAACCTATGCCTAAACCTAATCCTAAACTCAAATCATCTAAATTAAACCTTCACCTATTCCTAAATCCATTCACCTAACCTAAACATAGACACAAACACGAAAACCTAACCCAAAGTCCAATCCAGAACCTGAAAATCTCAACCTATGCCTAAACCTAATCCTAATCTCAAATCACTTAAACTAAACCTACACCTATTCCTAAATCCATTCACCTAACCTAAACTTAGTCCCAAACACGAAAATACGACCCTAAACCCGATCCCGAGCCAAAAATCTCAACCTACGCGTAAACCTATCCTAAACTCAAATCACCAAAACTAAACCTACACTGATTCCTAAATCCATTCACCTATCCTAAACTTAGACCCAAACACGAAAACCTAACCCGAAACACGATCCCGAACCCAAAAATCTCAACCTATGCTTAAACCTAATCCTAAACTCAAATCGTCTAAACTAAACCTACACCAATTGCTAAATCCATTCAACTAACCTGAACCTAGATCCAAACACGAAAACCTATTTAGAAACCCGATCCCGAACTCGAAAATCTCAACCTATGCCTAAACCTAATCCGAAACACAAATAACTTAAACTAAACCCACACCTATTCCGAAATCCATTCACGTAACCTAAACTTAGACCCAAACATGAAAACCTAACCCGAAACCCGATTCCGTACCCGAAAATATCAACCTATGCCTAAACCTAAACCTAAACTCAAATCACTTAAACTAATCCGTCACATATTCCTAAATCCATTCACCTAACCTAAGCTTAGACCCAAACATGAAAATGCGACCCTAAACCCGATCCCGAACCTGAAAATCTCAACCTACGCCTAACCCTAATCCTAAACTCAAATCATTTAAACCTACACCTATTCCTAAATCCATTCACCTTACCTAAACATAGACCCAAACACGAAAACCTAACCCAAAGTCCAATCCAGAACCCGAAAATCTCAACCTATGCCTAAACCTAATCCTAATCTCAAATCACTTACACTAAACCTACACCTATTCCTAAATCCATTCACCTAACCTAAACTTAGACCCAAACACGAAAATACGACCCTAAACCCGATCCCGAACCCAAAAATCTCAACCTATGCGTAAACCTAATCCTAAACTCAAATCACCAAAACAAAACCTACACCTATTCCTAAATCCATTCACCTATCCTAAACTTAGACCCAAACAAGTAAAGCTAATACGAAACCCGATCCCGAACCCGAAAATCTCAACCTATGCCAAGACCTAATCCTAAATTCAAATCACTTAAATTAAACCTACATCTATTCCTAAATCCATCACCTGACCTAAACTTAGACCCAAACATGAAAATGCGACCCTAAACCGGATCCTGAACCCGAAAATCTCAACCTATGCCTAAACCAAATCCTAAACTCAAATCACCTAAACTAAACCTTCACCTATTCCTAAATCCATTCACCTAACCTAAACTTAGACCCAAACACGAAAACCTAACCCGAAATGCTATCCTGAACTCGAAAATCTCAACCTATGCCTAAACCTAATTCTAAACTCAAAGTACTTAAACTAAACCATCACATATTCCTAAATCCATTCACCTAACCTAAACTTAGACCCAAACACGAAAATGCGACCCTAAACCCGATCCCGAACTTGAAAATCTCAACCTATGCCTAAACCTAATCCTAAACTCAAATCATCTAAATTAAACCTACACCTATTCCTAAATCCATTCACCTAACCTAAAATTAGACCCAAACACGAAAACCTAACCCGAAATCCAATCCAGAACCCGAAAATCTCATCCTATGCCTAAACCTAATCTTAAACTCAAATCACTTAAACTAAACCTACACCTATTCATAAATCCATTCACCTAACCTAAAGTTAGAACCAAACATGAAAATGCGACCCTACACCCGATCCCAAACCCGAAAATCTCAACCGATGCCTAAACCTAATCCTAAACTGAAATCATCTAAACTAAACCTACACCTATTCCTAAATCCATTCACCTAACCTAATCCTAGACCCAAACACGAAAACCTAACCTGAAACCCGATCTCGAACCCGAAAATATGAACCTATGCCTAAACCTAATCCTAAATTCAAATCACTTAAACTGAACCTTCACCTATTCCTAAATCCATCCACCAAACCTAAACCTAGACCCAAACACGAAAACCTGACCCGAAATCCAATCCCGACCTCGAAAATCTCAACCTATGCCTAAACCTAATCCTAAACTCAAATCAGTTAAACTAAACAGACACCTATTCCAAAATCCATTCACCTAACCTAAACTTAGACCCAAATACGGAAATGCGACCCTAAACACGATCCCGAACCCGAAAATCTCAACCTGTGCCATAACCTAATCCTAATCTCCAATCACCTAAACTAGACCTACACATAATCCTAAATCCATTCACCTAACCTAAACTTAGACCCAAACACGAAAACCTAACCCGAAACGCGATCCCGAACCCGAAAATCTCAACCTATGCCTAAACCTAATCCTAAACTCAAATCATCAAAACTAAACCTACACCTATTCCTAAATCCATTCAACTAACCTGAACCTAGACCCAAACATGAAAACCTATCCAGAAACCCGATCCCGAACTCGAAAATCTCAACCTCTGCCTAAACATAATCCTAAACTCAAATAACTTAAACTAAACCCACACCTATTCCTAAATCCATTCACCTAACCTAAACTTAGACCCAAACACGAAAACCTAACCCGAAACTCGATTCCGAACCCAAAAATATTAACCGATGCCTAAACCTGATCCTAAACTCAAATCACTTAAACTAATACTTCACATATTCCTAAATCCATTCACCTAACCTAAGCTTAGACCCAAACATGAAAATGTGACCCTAAACCCGATCCCGAACCTGAAAATCTCAACCTATGCCTAAACCTAATCCTAAACTCAAATCATCTAAATTAAACCTTCACCTATTCCTAAATCCATTCACCTAACCTAAACATAGACACAAACACGAAAACCTAACCCAAAGTCCAATCCAGAACCTGAAAATCTCAACCTATGCCTAAACCTAATCCTAATCTCAAATCACTTAAACTAAACCTACACCTATTCCTAAATCCATTCACCTAACCTAAACTTAGTCCCAAACACGAAAATACGACCCTAAACCCGATCCCGAGCCAAAAATCTCAACCTACGCGTAAACCTATCCTAAACTCAAATCACCAAAACTAAACCTACACTGATTCCTAAATCCATTCACCTATCCTAAACTTAGACCCAAACACGAAAACCTAACCCGAAACACGATCCCGAACCCAAAAATCTCAACCTATGCTTAAACCTAATCCTAAACTCAAATCGTCTAAACTAAACCTACACCAATTGCTAAATCCATTCAACTAACCTGAACCTAGATCCAAACACGAAAACCTATTTAGAAACCCGATCCCGAACTCGAAAATCTCAACCTATGCCTAAACCTAATCCGAAACACAAATAACTTAAACTAAACCCACACCTATTCCGAAATCCATTCACGTAACCTAAACTTAGACCCAAACATGAAAACCTAACCCGAAACCCGATTCCGTACCCGAAAATATCAACCTATGCCTAAACCTAAACCTAAACTCAAATCACTTAAACTAATCCGTCACATATTCCTAAATCCATTCACCTAACCTAAGCTTAGACCCAAACATGAAAATGCGACCCTAAACCCGATCCCGAACCTGAAAATCTCAACCTACGCCTAACCCTAATCCTAAACTCAAATCATTTAAACCTACACCTATTCCTAAATCCATTCACCTTACCTAAACATAGACCCAAACACGAAAACCTAACCCAAAGTCCAATCCAGAACCCGAAAATCTCAACCTATGCCTAAACCTAATCCTAATCTCAAATCACTTACACTAAACCTACACCTATTCCTAAATCCATTCACCTAACCTAAACTTAGACCCAAACACGAAAATACGACCCTAAACCCGATCCCGAACCCAAAAATCTCAACCTATGCGTAAACCTAATCCTAAACTCAAATCACCAAAACAAAACCTACACCTATTCCTAAATCCATTCACCTATCCTAAACTTAGACCCAAACAAGTAAAGCTAATACGAAACCCGATCCCGAACCCGAAAATCTCAACCTATGCCAAGACCTAATCCTAAATTCAAATCACTTAAATTAAACCTACATCTATTCCTAAATCCATCACCTGACCTAAACTTAGACCCAAACATGAAAATGCGACCCTAAACCGGATCCTGAACCCGAAAATCTCAACCTATGCCTAAACCAAATCCTAAACTCAAATCACCTAAACTAAACCTTCACCTATTCCTAAATCCATTCACCTAACCTAAACTTAGACCCAAACACGAAAACCTAACCCGAAATGCTATCCTGAACTCGAAAATCTCAACCTATGCCTAAACCTAATTCTAAACTCAAAGTACTTAAACTAAACCATCACATATTCCTAAATCCATTCACCTAACCTAAACTTAGACCCAAACACGAAAATGCGACCCTAAACCCGATCCCGAACTTGAAAATCTCAACCTATGCCTAAACCTAATCCTAAACTCAAATCATCTAAATTAAACCTACACCTATTCCTAAATACATTCACCTAACGTAAACATAGACCCACACACGAAAACCTAACCTAAAATCCAATCCAGAACCCAAAAATGTCAACCTATGCCTAAACCTAGTCTTAAACTCAAATCACTTAAACTAAACCTACACCTATTCATAAAACTATTCACCTAACCTAAAGTTAGACCCAAACACGAAAATGCGACCCTAAACCCGATCCCAAACCCGAAAAGCTCAACCTATGCCTAAACCTAATCTTAAACTCAAATCACTTAAGCTAAACCGACACCTATTCCTAAATCCATTCACCTAACCTAAACCTAGACCCAAACACGAAAACCTAACCCGAAATCCAATCCCGAACCCGAAAATCTCAACCTATATGCCTAAACCTAATCCTAAACTCAATATCGTCTAAACTAAACCTACACCTATTCCTAAATCCATTCACCTATCCTAAACTTAGACCCAAACACGAAAACCTAACCCGAAACGCGATCCCGAACCCGAAAAACTCAACCTATGCCTAAACCTAATCCAAAACTCAAATCATCTAAACTAAACCTACACCTATTGCTAAATCCATTCAACTAACCTGAACCTAGATCCAAACACGAAAACCTATCTAGAAACCCGATCCCGAACTCGAAAATCTAAACCTATGCCTAAACCGAATCCTAAAATCAAATAACTTAAACTAAACCCACACCTATTCCTAAATCCATTCACCTAACCTAAACTTATACCCAAACACGAAAACCTAACCCGAAACCCGATCCCGAACCTGAAAATCTCAACGTATGCCTAAACCTAATCCTAAACTCAAATCACATATACGAAACCTTCACCTATTCCTAAATCAATTCACCTAACCTAAACCTAGACCCAAACACAAAAACCTAACCCGAAATCCAATCCCGAACTCGAAAATCTCAACGTATGCCTAAACCTAATCCTAAACTCAAATCACTTAAACTAAACATACACCTATTCCTAAATCCATTCACGTAACCTAAACTTAGACCCAAATTCGGAAATGCGACCCTAAACCCGATCCCGAACCCGAAAATCTCAACCTATGCCTAAACCTAAATCTAATCTCAAATCACCTAAACAAAGCCTAAACCTAATCCTAAATCCATTCACCTAACCTAAACTTAGACACAAACACGAAAACCTAACCCGAAACGCGATCCCAAACCCGAAAATCTCAACCTATGCCCAAACCAAATCCAAAACTCAAATCACTTAAACTAAACCTACACCTATTCCTAAATCCATTCACCTAACCTAAACTTAGACCCAAACACGAAAATGTGACCCTAAACCCGATCCCGAATCCAAAAATCTCAACCTATGCGTAAACCTAATCCTAAACTCAATTCACTTAAATTAAACCTACACCTATTCCTAAATCCATTCACCTAACCTAAACTTACACCCAAACATGAAAATGCGACCCTCAACCCGATCCTGAACCCGAAAATCTCAACCTATGCCTAAACCTAATCCTAAACTCAAATCACTTAAACTAAACCGACACCTATTCCTAAATCTATTCACCTAACCTAAACCTAGAACCAACACGAAAACCTAACCCGAAATTCAATCCCGAACCCAAAAATCTCAACCTATGCCTAAACCTAATCCTAAACTCAAATCACTTAAATTAAACCTATACGTATTCCAAAATCCATTCACCTAACCAAAACTTAGACCCAAACACGAAAATGCGACCCTAAACCCGATCCCGAAGCCAAAAATCTCAACCAATGCCTAAACCTAATCCTAAACTCAAATCACTTCAACTAAACATTCACATATTCCTAAATCCATTCACCTTACCTAAACTTAGACCCAAATACGGAAATGCGACCCTAAACCCGAACCCGAACCCGAACCCGAAAATCTCAGCCTATGCCCAAACCAAATCCTAAACTCAAATCACTTAAACTAAACCTACACATATTCATAAATCCATTCATCTAACCTAAACTTAGACCCAAACACGAAAATGCGGCCATAAACCCGATCCCGAATCCAAAAATCTCAACCTATGCGTAAACCTAATCCTAAACTCAAATCACTTAAATTAAACCTACACCTATTCCTAAATCCATTCACCTAACCTAAACTTACACCCAAACATGAAAATGCGACCCTCAACCCGATCCTGAACCCGAATATCTTAACCTATGCCTAAACCAAATCCTAAACTCAAATCACTTAAGCTAAACCAACACCTATTCCTAAATCCATTCACCTAACCTAAACCTAGAACCAAACACGAAAACCTAACCCGAAATTCAATCCCGAACCCGAAAATCTCAACCTATGCCTAAACCTAATCCTAAACTCAAATCACTTAAATTAAACCTACACCTATTCCAAAATCCATTCACCTAACCTAAACTTAGACCCAAACACGAAAATGCCACCCTAAACCCGATCCCGAAGCCAAAAATCTCAACCGATGTGTAAACCTAGTCCTAAACTCAAATCACCTAAACTAAACCTACACCTATTCCTAAGTCCATTCACCTAACATAAACTTAGACTCAAACACGAAAACCTAACACGAAACCCGATCCCGAACCCGAAAATCTCAACCGATGCCTAAACCTAATCCTAAACTCAAATGATCTAAACTAAACCTACACCAATTCCTAAATCCATTCACCTAACCTAAACCTAGACCCAAACATGAAAACCTTACCAGAAACCCGATTCCGAACCCGAAAATCTCAACCGATGCCTAAACCTAATCCTAATCTCAAATCACTTAATCTAGACCTAAACCTAATCCAAAATCCATTCACCTAACCTAAACTTAGACCCAAACACGAAAACCCAACCCGATAAGCGATCCCTAACTCGAAAATCTCAACCTATGCCTAAACCTAATCCTAAATTCAAATCACCTAAACTAAACCTACACCTATTCCTAAATCCATTCACCTAACCTAAACTAAGACCCAAACAAGAAAATGCGATCCTAAACCCGATCCTGAACCCGAAAATCTCAACCTATGCCTAAACCTAATCCTAAACTCAAATCACTTAAACTAAACCGACACCTATTCCTAAATCCATTCACCTAACCTAAACTTAGACCCAAACATGAAAACCTTACACGAAACCCGATCCCGAACCCAAAAATCTCAACCTATGCCTAAACCTAATCCTAAACTCAAATCACTTAAATTAAACGTACAC
Source organism: Liriodendron chinense (assembly GCA_003013855.2). NCBI lineage: Eukaryota > Viridiplantae > Streptophyta > Magnoliopsida > Magnoliales > Magnoliaceae > Liriodendron > Liriodendron chinense. The sequence continues at coordinate 20,329 of PVNU02003655.1, read as the reverse complement.
CTATTCCTAAATCCATTCACCTAACCTAAACTTAGACCCAAACATGAAAATGCGACACTAAACCCGATCCTGAACCCGAAAATCTCAACCTATGCCTAAACCTAATCCTAAACTTAAATCATCTAAACTAAACCTACACCTATTCCTAAATCCATTCACCTAACCTAAACCTAGACCCAAACACGAAAACCTAACCTGAAACCCGATGCCGAACCCGAAAATATCAACTTATGCCTAAACCTAATCCTAAACTCAAATCACTTTAACTAAACATACACCTATTCCTAAATCCAGGCACCTAACCTAAACTTAGACCCAAATACGAAAATGCGACCCTAAACCCGTTCCCGAACCCGAAAATCTCAACCTATGCCTAAACCTAATCTTAATCTCAAATCACCTAAAGTAAACCTAAACCTAATCCTAAATCCATTCACCTAACCTAAACTTAGACCCAAACACGTAAACCTAACCCGAAATTCGATCCCGAACCCTAAAATCTCAACCTATGCCTAACCCTAAACCTAAATTCAAATCACTTAAACTAAACCTTCACATATTCCTAAATCCATTCACCTAACCTAAACTTAGACCCAAACACGAAAATGCGACCCTACACCTGATCCCGAACTTGAAAATCTCAACCTATGCCTAAACCTAATCCTAAACTCAAATCACTTAAACTAAACCGACACCTATTCCTAAATCCATTGACCTAACCTAAACCTAGAACCAAACACGAAAACCTAACCCGAAATCCAATCCCGAACCCAGAAATCTCAACCTATGCCTAAACCTAATCCTAAACTCAAACACGGAAACTAAACCTACACCTATTCCCAAATCCATTCACCTAACCTAAAGTTAGACCCAAACACGAAAATGCGACCCTAAACCCGATCCCGAACCTGAAAATCTCAACCGATGCCCAAACCTAATCCTAAACTAAACCTACACCTATTCCTAAATCCCTTCACCTAACCTAAACATAGACCCAAACACGAAAACCTAACCCGAAATCCAATCCCGAACCCGAAAATCTCAACCTATGCCTAAACCTAATCCTAAACTCAAATCACTTAAACTAAACCGACACCTATTCCTAAATTCATTCACCTAACCTAAACTTTGAACCAAACACGAAAACCTAACCCGAAATCCAATCCCGAACCCAGAAATCTCAACCTATGCCTAAACCTATTCCTAAACTCAAACACGTAAAGTAAACCTACACCTATTCCCAAATCCATTCACCTAACCTAAAGTTAGACCCAAACACGAAAATGCGACCCTAAACCCTACCCCAAACCCGAAAATCTCAACCGATGCTTAAACCTAATCCTAAACTCAAATCATCTAAACTAAACCTACACCTATTCCTAAATCCATTCACCTAACCAAAACCTAGACCCAAACACGAAAACCTAACCAGAAACCCGATCCCGAACCCGAAAATCTCAACCTCTGCCTAAAGCTAATCCGAATCTCAAATCAATTAAGCTAAACCTAAACCTAATCCTAAAACCATTCACCTAACCTAAACTTAGAGCCAAACACGAAAACCTAACCCGAAAAGCGATCCCGAACCCTAAAATCTCAACCTATGCCTAAACCTAATCCTAAACTCAAATCACTTAAACTAAACCTACACCTATTCCAAAATCCATTCACCTAACCTAAACTTAGACCCAAACATGAAAATGCGACACTAAACCCGATCCTGAACCCGAAAATCTCAACCTATGCCTAAACCTAATCCTAAACTTAAATCATCTAGACTAAACCTACACCTATTCCTAAATCCATTCACCTAACCTAAACATATACCCAAACACGAAAATCTAACCTGAAGCCCGATCCCGAACCTGAAACTCTAAACCTATGCCTATATGTAATCCTAAACTTAAATCACTTAAACTAAAGCGACACCTATTCCTGAGTCCATTCACCTAACCTAAACCTAGACCCAAACACGAAAACCTAACCCGAAATCCAATCCCGAACCCGAAAATCTCAACCTATGCCCAAACCAAATCATAAACTCAAACACGTAAACTAAACCTACAACTGTTCCAAAATCTACTCACCTAACCTAAACTTAGACCCAAACACGAAAATGTGACCCTAAACCCGATCCCGAACTTGAAAATCTCAACCTATGCCTAAACCTAATCCTAAACTCAAATCACTTAAACTAAACCGACACCTATTCCTAAATCCATTCACCTAACCTAAACCTAGAACCAAACACGAAAACCTAACCCGAAATCCAATCCCGAACCCGAAAATCTCAACCTATGCCTAAACCTAATCCTAAACTCAAATCACTTAAAGTAAACCTACACCTATTCCAAAATCCATTCACCTAACCACAACTTAGACCGAAACACGAAAATGCGACCCTAAACCCGATCCCGAAGCCAAAAATCTCAACCGATGCGTAAACCTAATCCTAAACTCAAATCACCTAAACTAAACCAACACCTATTCCTAAATCCATTCACCTAACATAAACTTAGACCCAAACACGAAAACCTAACACGAAACCCGATCCCGAACCCGAAAATCTCAACATATGCCTAAACCTAATCCTAAACTCAAATCACTTAAATTAAACCTACACCTATTCCTAAATCCATTCACCTAACCTAAACTTAGACCCAAACATGAAAATGCGATACTAAACCCGAACCTGAACCCGAAAATCTCAACCTATGCCTAAACCTAATCCTAAACTCAAATCACTTAACCTAAACCTTCACATATTCCTAAATCCATTCACCTAATCAAAACTTAGACCCAAACACGAAAAACCAACCCTAAACCCGATCCCGTAGCGAAAAATCTCAACCGATGCGTAAACGTAATCCTAAACTCAAATCACCTAAACTAAACCTACACCTATTCCTAAATCCATTCACATAACATAAACTTAGACCCAAACACGAAAACCTAACACGAAACCCGATCCCGAACACGAAAATCTCAACCTACGCCTAAACCTAATCCAAAACTCAAATCACTTAAATTAAACCTACACCTATTCCTAAATCCATTCACCAAACCTAAACTTAGACCCAAACATGAAAATGCGACACTAAACACGATCCTGAACCCGAAAATCTCAACCTATGCCTAAACCTAATCCTAAATTCAAATCACTTAAACTAAACCTTCACATATTCTTAAATCCATTCACCTAACCTAAACTTAGACCCAAACACGAAAATGTGATCCTAAACCTGATCCCGATCCTCAACCTATGCCTAAACCTAATCCTAAACTCAAATCACTTAAACTAAACCGACACCTATTCCTAAATCCATTCACCTAACCTAAACCTAGAACCAAGCACGAAAACCTAACCCGAAATCCAATCCCGAACCCAGAAATCTCAACCTATGCCTAAACCTAATCCTAAACACAAACACGTAAACTAAACCTACCCCTATTCCCAAATCCATTCACCTAACCTAAAGTTAGACCCAAACACGAAAATGCGACCCTAAACCCGATCCCGAACCCGAAAATCTCAACCGATGCCTAAACCTAATCCTAAACTCAAATCATCTAAACTAAACCTACACCTATTCCTAAATCCATTCACCTAACCTAAACCTAGACCCAAACACGAAAACCTAACCAGAAACCCGATCCCGAACCCGAAAATCTCAACCTATGCCTAAACCTAATCCGAATCTCAAATCACCTAAACTAAACCTAAACCTAATCCAAAAACCATTCACCTAACCTAAACTTAGACCCAAACACGAAAACCTAACCCGGAAAGCGATCCCGAACTCGAAAATCTCAACCTATGCCTAAACCTAATCCTAAACTCAAATCACTTAAATTAAACCTACACCTATTCCTAAATCCATTCACCTAACCTAAACTTAGACCCAAACACGAAAATGCCACCCTAAACCCGATCCCGAACCCGAAAATCTCAACCGATGCCAAAACCTAATCCTAAACTCAAATCATCTAAACTAAACCTACACCTATTCCTAAATCCATTCACCTAACCTAAACTTAGACCCAAACACGAAAACCTAACACGAAACCGATCCCAAACCCGAAAATCTCAACCTATACCTAAACCTAATCCTAAACTCAAATCACTTAAATTAAACTTACACCTATTCCTAAATCCATTCACCTAACCTAAACTTAGACCCAAACATGAAAATGCGACACTAAACCCGATCCTGAACCCGAAAATCTCAACCTATGCCTAAACCTAATCGTAAACTCAAATCACTTAAACTAAACGGACACTTATCCCTAAGTCGATTCACCTAATGTAAACCTAGACCCAAACACGAAAACCTAACCCAAAATCCAATCCCGAACCTGAAAATCTCAACCTATGGCTAAACCTAATCCTAAACTCAAATCATCTAAATAAAACCTACACCTATTCCTAAATTCCTTCACCTAACCTAAACATAGACCCAAACACGAAAACCTAACCCGAAATCCAATCTAGAACCCGAAAATACGAAAATGCGACCCTAAACCCGTTCCCGAACCCGAAAATCTCAACCTACGCCTAGACCTAATCCTAATCTCAAATCACCTAAAGTAAACCTAAACCTAATCCTAAATCCATTCACCTAACCTAAACTTAGATCCAAACACGAAAACCTAACCCGAAACGTGATCCCGAACCCTAAAATCTCAACCTAAGCCTAAACCTAATCCTAAATTCAAATCACTTAAACTAAACCTTCACATATTCCTAAATCCATTCACCTAACCTAAACTTAGACCCAAACGCGAAAATGCGACCCTACACCCGATCCCAAACTTGAACATCTCAACCTATGCCTAAACCTAATCCTAAACTCAAATCACTTAAACTAAACCGACACCTATTCCAAAATCCATTCACCTAACCTAAACCTAGAACCAAACACGAAAACCTAACCCGAAATCCAATCCCGAACCCAGAAATCTCAGCCTATGCCTAAACCTATTCCTAAACTCAAACACGTAAAGTAAACCTACACCTATTCCCAAATCCATTCACCTAACCTAAAGTTAGACCCAAACACGAAAATGCGAACCTAAACCCGATCCCGAACCCGAAAATCTCAACCGATGCTTAAACCTAATCCTAAACTCAAATCATCTAAACTAAACCTACACCTATTCTTAAATCCATTCACCTAACCTAAACCTAGACCCAAACACGAAAACCTAACCGGAAACCCGATCCCGAACCCAAAAATCTCAACCTATGCCTAAACCTAATCCGAATCTCAAATCACCTAAACTAAACCTAAACCTAATCCTAAAACCGTTCACCTAACCTATACTTAGACCCAAACACGAAAACCTAACACGAAACCGATCCCGAACCCGAAAATCTCAACCAATGCCTAAACCTAATCCTAAACACAAATCACTTAAATTAAACCTACACCTATTCCTAAATCCATTCACCTAACCTAAACTTAGACCCAAACATGAAAATGCGACACTAAACCCGATGCTGAACCCGAAAATATCAACATATGCCTAAATCTAATCCTAAACTTAAATCATCTCAACTAAACCTACACCTATTCCTAAATCCATTCACCTAACCTAAACCTAGCCCCAAACACGAAAATCTAACCTGAAGCCCGATCCCGAACCTGAAAATCTAAACCTATGCCTAAACTTAATCCTCAACTCAAATCACTTAAACTAAACCGACACCTATTCCTCAGTCCATTCACCTAACCTAAACCTAGACCCAAACACGAAAACCTAACCCGAAATCCAATCCCGAACCCGAAAATCTCAACCTATGCCTAAACCAAAACCTAAACTCAAATCACTTAAACTAAACCTTCACATATTCCTAAATCCATTCACCTAACCTAAACTTAGATACAAACACGAGAATGCGACCCTAAACCCGATCCCGAACTCGAAAATCTCAACCTATGCCTAAACCTAATCCTTAACTCAAATCATCTAAATTAAACCGACACCTATTCCTAAATCCACTCACCTAACCTAAACATAGACCCAAACACGAAAAGCTAACCCGAAATCCAATCCAGAAACTGAAAATCTTAACCAATGCCTAAACCTAATCTTAAAGTCAAATCACTTAAACTAAACCTACACCTATTCGTAAATCCATTCACCTATCCTAAAGTTAGACCCAAACACGAAAATGCGACCTTAAACCCGATCCCGTACCCGAAAATCTCAACCGATGCCTAAACCTAATCCTAAACTCAAATCATCTAAGGTAAACCTACACCTATTCCTAAATCCATTCACCTAACCTAAACCTAGTGCTAAACACGAAAACCTATCCAGAAACCCGATTCCGAACTCGAAAGTCTCAACCTATGCCTAAACCTAATCCTAAACTCAAGTAACTTAAACTAAACCCACACCTATTCCTAAATCCATTCACCTAACCTAAACTTATACCCAAACACGAAAACCAAATCCGAAACCCGATCCCGAACCCGAAAATCTCAACCTATGCCTAAACCTAATCCTAAACTCAAATCACTTAAACTAAACCTACACCTATTCCTAAATCCATTAACCTAACCTAAACTTAGACCTAAACACGAAAACCTAACCCGAAACCCGATCCCGAACCTGAAAATCTCAACCTATGCCTAAACCAAATCCTAATTTCAAATCACCTAAACTAAACCTACACCTAATCCTAAATCCATTCACCCAACCTAAACTTAGACCCAAACACGAAAACCAAACCCGAAACGCGATCCCGAACACGAAAATCTCAACCTATGCCTAAACCTATTCCTAAACTCAAATCGGTTAAACTAAACCAACACCTATTCCTAAATCCATTCACCTAACCTAAACTTAGACCCAAACACGAAAACCTGACCCGAAAAACGATCCCGAACCTGAAAATCTAAACCTATGCCTAAACCTAATCCTCAACTCAAATCACTTAAACTAAACCGACACCTATTCCTAAGTCCATTCACCTAACCTAAACCTAGACCCATACACGAAAACCTAACCAGAAATCCAATCCCGAGCCCGAAAATCTCAACCTATGCCTAAACCGACACCTAAACTCAAATCACTTAAACTAAACCTTCACATATTCCTAAATCCATTCACCTAACCTAAGCTTAGACCCAAACACGAAAATGTGACCCTAAACCCGATCCCGAGCCCGAAAATCTCAACCTATGCCTAAACCGACACCTAAACTCAAATCACTTAAACTAAACCTTCACATATTCCTAAATCCATTCACCTAGCCTAAACTTAGATACAAACACGAGAATGCAACTCTAAACCCGATCCCGAACTCGAAAATCTCAACCTATGCCTAACCCTAATCCTAAACTCAAATCAACTAAATTAAACCTACACCTATTCCTAAATCCACTCACCTAACCTAAACTTAGACCCAAACACGAAAACCTGACCCGAAAAACGATCCCGAACCCGAAAATCTCAACCTATGCCTAAACCTAATCCTAAACTCAAATCACTTAAACTAATCCTACACCTATTCCTAAATCCATTCACCTAACCTAAACTTAGACCCAAACACGAAAACCTAACACGAAACCGATCCCGAACCCGAAAATCTCAACCTATGCCTAAACCTAATCCTAAACTCAAATCACTTAAATTAAACCTACACCTATTCCTAAATCCATTCACCAAACCTAAACTTAGACCCAAAAATGAAAATGCGACACTAAACCCGATCCTGAACCCAAAAATCTCAACCTATGCCTAAACCTAATCCTAAACTTAAATCATCTAAACTAAACCTACACCTATTCCTAAATCCATTCACCTAACCTAAACGTAGCCCCAAACTCGAAAACCTGACCCGAAAAACGATACCGACCCTGAAAATCTAAACCTATGCCTAAACCTAATCCTCAACTCAAATCACTTAAACTAAACCGACACCAATTCCTAAGTCCATTCACCTAACCTAAGCCTAGACCCATACACGAAAACCTAACCAGAAATCCAATCCCGAACCCGAAAATCTCAACCTATGCCTAAACCAAATCATAAACTCAAACACGTAAACTAAACCTACAACTATTCCAAAATCCATTCACCTAACCTAAACTTAGACCCAAACACGAAAACCTAACACGAAACCGATCCCGAACCCGAAAATCTCAACCTATGCCTAAACCTAATCCTAAACTCAACTCACTTAAATTAAACCTACACCTATTCCTAAATCCATTCACCAAACCTAAACTTAGACCCAAACATGAAAACGCGACACTAAACCCGATCCTGAACCCGAAAATCCCAACCTATGCCTAAACCTAATCCTAAACTTAAATCATCTAAACTAAACCTACACCTATTCCTAAATCCATTCACCTAACCTAAACGTAGCCCCAAACTCGAAAACCTGACCCGAAAAACGATCCCGAACCTGAAAATCTAAACCTATGCCCAAACCTAATCCTCAACTCAAATCACTTAAACTAAACCGACACCTATTCCTAAGTCCATTCACCTAACCTAAACCTAGACCCATACACGAAAACCTAACCACAAATCCAATCCCGAACCCGAAAATCTCAACCTATGCCTAAACCAAATCATAAACTCAAACACGTAAACTAAACCTACAACTATTCCAAAATCCATTCACCTAACCTAAACTTAGACCCAAACACGAAAATGTGACCCTAAACCCGATCCCGAGCCCGAAAATCTCAACCTATGCCTAAACCGACACCTAAACTCAAATCACTTAAACTAAACCTTCACATATTCCTAAATCCATTCACCTAACCTAAACTTAGATACAAACATGAGAATGCGACTCTAAACCCTATCCCGAACTCGAAAATCTCAACCTATGCCTAAACCTAATCCTAAACTCAAATCTTCTAAATTAAACCTACACCTATTCCTAAATCCACTCACCTAACCTAAACATAGACCCAAAAATGAAAACCTAACCCGAAATCCAATCCAGAAACCGAAAATCTCAACCAATGCCTAAACCTAATCTTAAAGTCAAATTACTTAAACTAAACCTACACCTATTCGTAAATCCATTCACCTATCCTAAAGTTAGACCCAAATACGAAAATGCGACCCTAAACCCGATCCCGCTCCCGAAAATATCAACCGATGCCTAAACGTATTCCTAAACTCAAATCATCTAGGGTAAACCTACACCGATTCCTAAATCCATTCACCTAACCTAAACCTAGTGCCAAACATGAAAACCTATCCAGAAACCCGATTCCGAACTCGAAAGTCTCAACCTATGCCTAAACCTAATCCTAAACTCAAGTAACTTAAACTAAACCCACACCTATTACTAAATCCATCCACCTAACCTAAACTTATACCCAAACTAGAAAACCAAACCCGAACCCGAACCCGAAAATCTCAACCTATGCCTAAACCTAATCCTAAACTCAAATCACTTAAACTAAACATACACCTATTCCTAAATCCATTCACCTAACCAAAACTTAGACCCAAATACGAAAATGCGACCCTAAACCCGATCCCGAACTCGAAAATCACAACCTATGCCTAAACCTAAACCAAAACTCAAATAACTTAAACTAAACCCACACCTATTCCCAAATCCATTAACCTAACCTAAACTTGGACCTAAACACGAAAACCTAACCCGAAACCCGATCCCGAACCTGAAAATCTCAACCTATGCCTAAACCAAATCCTAATTTCAAATCACCTAAACTAAACCTACACCTAATCCTAAATCCATTCACCTAACCTAAACTTAGACCCAAACACGAAAACCTAACCCGAAACGCGATCCCGAACATAAAAATCTCAACCTATGCCTGAACCTATTCCTAAACTCAAATCGGTTAAACTAAACCTACACCTATTCCTAAATCCATTCACCTAACCTAAACTTAGACCCAAACACGAAAATGCGACCCTAAACCCGATCCCGAACCAAAAAATCTCAACCTATGCGTAAACCTATTCCTAAACTCAAATCACCTAAAATAAACCTACACATATTCCTAAATCCATTCACCTAACCTAAACTTAGACCCAAACAAGAAAACCTGACACGAAACCCAATCCCGAACCCTAAAATCTCAACCTATGCCTAAACCAAATCCTAAACTCAAATCACTTAAATTAAACCTACACCTATTCCTAAATCCATTCACCTAACCTAAACTTAGACCCAAACATGAAAATGCGACCCTATACCCGATCCTGAACCCGAAAATCTCAATCTATGCCGAAACCTAATCCTAAACTTAAATCATCTAAACTAAACCTACACCTATTCCTAAACCAATTCACCTAACCTAAATCTAGACCCAAAGACGAAAACCTAACCTGAAACCCGATCCCGAACCCGAAAATCCCAACCTATGCCTAAACCTAATCTTAAACTCAAATCACTTAAACTAAACCTACACATATTCCTAAATCCATTCACCTAACCAAAACTTAGACCCAAACACGAAAATGCGACCCTACACCCGATCCCGAACTTGAAAATCTCAACCTATGCCTAAACCTAATCCTAAACTCAAATCACTTAAACAAAACCGACACCTATTCCTAAATCCATTCACCTAACCTAAACCTAGAACCGAGCACGAAAACCTAACCCGAAATCCAATCCCGAACCCAGAAATCTCAACCTATGCCTAAACCTAATCCTAAACACAAACACGTAAACTAAACCTACACCTATTCCCAAATCCATTCACCTAACCTAAAGTTAGACCCAAACACAAAAATGTGAGCCTAAACTCGATCCCGAACCCGAAAATCTCAACCGATGCCTAAACCTAATCCTAAACTCAAATCATCTAAACTAAACCTACACCTATTCCTAAATCCATTCACCTAACCTAAACCTAGACCCAAACACGAAAACCTAACCAGAAACCAGATCCCGAACCCGAAAATCTCAACCTATGCCTAAACCTAATCCGAATCTCAAATCACCTAAACTAAACCTAAACCTAATCCAAAAATCATTCACCTAACCTAAACTTAGACCCAAACACGAAAACCTAACCCGGAAAGCGATCCCGAACTCGAAAATCTCAACCTATGCCTAAACCTAATCCTAAACTCAAATCACTTAAATTAAACCTACACCTATTCCTAAATCCATTCACCTAACCTAAACTTAGACCCAAACACGAAAATGCCACCCTAAACCCGATCCCGAACCCGAAAATCTCAACCGATGCCTAAACCTAATCCTAAACTCAAATCATCTAAACTAAACCTACACCTATTCCTAAATCCATTCACCTAACCTAAACTTAGACCAAAACACGAAAACATAACACGAAACCGTTCCCGAACCCGAAAATCTCAACCTATACCTAAACCTAATCCTAAACTCAAATCACTTAAATTAAACTTACACCTATTCCTAAATCCATTCACCTAACCTAAACTTAGACCCAAACATGAAAATGCGACACTAAACCCGATCCTGAACCCGAAAATCTCAACCTATGCCTAAACCTAATCGTAAACTCAAATCACTTAAACTAAACCGACACTTATCCCTAAGTCCATTCACCTAAAGTAAACCTAAACCCAAACACGAAAACCTAACCCGAAATCCAATCCCGAACCTGAAAATCTCAACCTATGGCTAAACCTAATCCTAAACTCAAATCATCTAAATAAAACCTACACCTATTCCTAAATCCCTTCACCTAACCTAAACATAGACCCAAACACGAAAACCTAACCCGAAATCCAATCTAGAACCCAAAAATACAGAAATGCGACCCTAAACCCGTTCCCGAACCCGAAAATCTCAACCTATGCCTAAACCTAATCCTAATCTCAAATCACCTAAAGTAAACCTAAACCTAATCCTAAATCCATTCACCTAACCTAAACTTAGATCCAAACACGAAAACCTAACCCGTAGCGCGATCCCGAACCCTAAAATCTCAACCTAAGCCTAAACCTAATCCTAAATTCAAATCACTTAAACTAAACCTTCACATATTCCTAAATCCATTCACCTAACCTAAACTTAGACCCAAACGCGAAAATGCGACCCTACACCCGATCCCAAACTTGAAAATCTCAACCTATGCCTAAACCTAATCCTAAACTCAAATCACTTAAACTAAACCGACACCTATTCCTAAATCCATTCACCTAACCTAAACCTAGAACCAAACACGAAAACCTAACCCGAAATCCAATCCCGAACCAAGAAATCTCAGCCGATGCCGAAACCTATTCCTAAACTCAAACACGTAAAGTAAACCTACACCTATTCCCAAATCCATTCACCTAACCTAAAGTTAGACCCAAACACGTAAATGCGACCCTAAACCCGATCCCGAACCCGAAAATCTCAGCCGATGCTTAAACCTAATCCTAAACTCAAATCATCTAAACTAAACCTGCACCTATTCCAAAATCCATTCACCTAACCTAAACCTAGACCCAAACACGAAAACCTAGCCAAAAACTCGATCCCGAACCCAAAAATCTCAACCTATGCCTAAACCTAATCCGAATCTCAAATCACCTAAACTAAACCTAAACCTAGTCCTAAAACCATTCACCTAACCTAAACTTAGACCCAAACACGAAAACCTAACACGAAACCGATCCCGAACCCGAAAATCTCAACCAATGCCTAAACCTAATCCTAAACTCAAATCACTTAAATTAAACCTACACCTATTCCTAAATCCATTCACCTAACCTAAACTTAGACCCAAACATGAAAATGCGACACTAAACCCGATCCTGAACCCGAAAATATCAACCTATGCCTAAATCTAATCCTAAACTAAAATCATCTCAACTAAACCTACACCTATTCCTAAATCCATTCACCTAACCTAAACCTAGCCCCAAACACGAAAATCTAACCTGAAGCCCGATCCCGAACCTGAAAATCTAAACCTATGCCTAAACTTAATCCTTAACTCAAATCACTTAAACTAAACCGACACCTATTCCTCAGTCCATTCACCTAACCTAAACCTATACCCAAACACGAAAACCTAACCCGAAATCCAATCCCGAACCCAAAAATCTCAACCTATGCCTAAACCAAAACCTAAACTCAAATCACTTAAACTAAACCTTCACATATTCCTAAATCCATTCACCTAACCTAAACTTAGATACAAACACGAGAATGCGACCCTAAACCCGATCCCGAACTCGAAAATCTCAACCTATGCCTAAACCTAATCCTAAACTCAAATCGTCTAAATTAAACCGACACCTATTCCTAAATCCACTCACCTAACCTAAACATTGACCCAAACACGAAAACCTAACCCGAAATCCAATCCAGAAACCGAAAATCTTAACCAATGCCTAAACCTAATCTTAAAGTCAAATCACTTAAACTAAACCTACACCTATTCATAAATCCATTCACCTATCCTAAAGTTAGACCCAAACACGAAAATGCGACCTTAAACCCGATCCCGTACCCGAAAATCTCAACCGATGCCTAAACCTAATCCTAAACTCAAATCATCTAAGGTAAACCTACACCTATTCCTAAATCCATTCACCTAACCTAAACCTAGTGCCAAACACGAAAACCTATCCAGAAACCCGATTCCGAACTCGAAAGTCTCAACCTATGCCTAAACCTAATCCTATACTCATGTAACTTAAACTAAACCCACACCTATTCCTAAATCCATCCACCTAACCTAAACTTATACCCAAACACGAAAACCAAATCCGAAACCCGATCCCGAACTCGAAAATCTCAACCTATGCCTAAACCAAATCCGAAACCCGATCCCGAACTCGAAAATCACTTAAACTAAACATACACCTATTCCTAAATCCATTCACCTAACCTAAACTTAGACCCAAATACGAAAGTGCGACCCTAAACCCGATCCCGAACTTGAAAATCACAACCTATGCCTAAACCTAAACCAAAACTCAATAACTTAAACCAAACCCACTCCTATTCCTAAATCCATTAACCTAACCTAAACTTAGACCTAAACACGAAAACCTAACCTGAAACCCGATCCCGAACATGAAAATCTCAACCTATGCCTAAACCAAATCCTAATTTCAAATCACCTAAACTAAACCTACACCTAATCCTAATTCCATTCACCTAACCTAAACTTAGACCCAAACACGAAAACCAAACCCGAAACGCGATCCCGAACACGAAAATCTCAACCTATGCCTAAACCTATTCCTAAACTCAAATCGGTTAAACTAAACCTACACCTATTCCTAAATCCATTCACCTAACCTAAACTTAGACCCAAACACGAAAACCTGACCCGAAAAATGATCCCGAACCTGAAAATCTAAACCTATGCCTAAACTTAATCCTCAACTCAAATCACTTAAACTAAACCGACACCTATTCCTAAGTCCATTCACCTAACCTAAACCTAGACCCATACACGAAAACCTAACCAGAAATCCAATCCCGAACCCGAAAATCTCAACCTATGCCTAAACCAAATCATAAACTCAAACACGTAAACTAAACCTACAACTGTTCCAAAATCCATTCACCTAACCTAAACTTAGACCCAAACACGAAAATGTGACCCTAAACCCGATCCCGAGCCCGAAAATCTCAACCTATGCCTAAACCGACACCTAAACTCAAATCACTTAAACTAAACCTTCACATATTCCTAAATCCATTCACCTAGCCTAAACTTAGATACAAACACGAGAATGCGACTCTAAACCCGATCCCGAACTCGAAAATCTCAACCTATGCCTAAACCTAATCCTAAACTCAAATCATCTAAATTAAACCTACACCTATTCCTAAATCCACTCACCTACCTAAACTTAGACCCAAACACGAAAACCTGACCCGAAAAACGATCCCGAACCCGAAAATCTCAACCTATGCCTAAACCTAATCCTAAACTCAAATCACTTAAACTAATCCTACACCTATTCCTAAATCCATTCACCTAATCTAAACTTAGACCCAAACACGAAAATGCCACCCTAAACCCGATCCCGAAGCCAAAAATCTCAACCTATGCGTAAACCTAATCCTAAACTCAAATCACCTAAACTAAACATACACCTATTCCTAAATCCATTCACCTAACCTAAACTTAGACCCAAACACGAAAACCTAACACGAAACCGATCCCGAACCCGAAAATCTCAACCTATGCCTAAACCTAATCCTAAACTCAAATCACTTAAATTAAACCTACACCTATTCCTAAATCCATTCACCTAACCTAAACTTAGACCCAAACATGAAAATGCGACACTAAACCCGATCCTGAACCCGAAAATCTCAACCTATGCCTAAACCTAATCCTAAACTTAAATCATCTAAACTAAACCTACACCTATTCCTAAATCCATTCACCTAACCTAAACTTAGCCCCAAACACGAAAACCTGACCCGAAAAACGATCCCGAACCTGAAAATCTAAACCTATGCCTAAACCTAATCCTCAACTCAAATCACTTAAACTAAACCGACACCTATTCTTAAGTCCATTCACCTAACCTAAACCTAGACCCATACACGAAAACCTAACCAGAAATCCAATCCCGAACCCGAAAATCTCAACCTATGCCTAAACCAAATCATAAACTCAAACACGTAAACTAAACCTACAACTGTTCCAAAATCCATTCACCTAACCTAAACATAGACCCAAACACGAAAATGTGACCCTAAACCCGATCCCGAGCCCGAAAATCTCAACCTATGCCTAAACCGACACCTAAACTCAAATCACTTAAACTAAACCTTCACATATTCCTAAATCCATTCACCTAGCCTAAACTTAGATACAAACACGAGAATGCGACTCTAAACCCGATCCCGAACTCGAAAATCTCAACCTATGCCTAAACCTAATCCTAAACTCAAATCATCTAAATTAAACCTACACCTATTCCTAAATCCACTCACCTACCTAAACTTAGACCCAAACACGAAAATTTGACCCAAAAAACGATCCCGAACCCGAAAATCTCAACCTATGCCTAAACCTAATCCTAAACTCAAATCACTTAAACTAATCCTACTCCTATTCCTAAATCCATTCACCTAACCTAAACTTAGACCCAAACACGAAAATGCCACCCTAAACCCGATCCCGAAGCCAAAAATCTCAACCTATGCGTAAACCTAATCCTAAACTCAAATCACCTAAACTAAACATACACCTATTCCTAAATCCATTCACCTAACCTAAACTTAGACCCAAACACGAAAACCTAACACGAAACCGATCCCGAACCCGAAAATCTCAACCTATGCCTAAACCTAATCCTAAACTCAAATCACTTAAATTAAACCTACACCTATTCCTAAATCCATTCACCTAACCTAAACTTAGACCCAAACATGAAAATGCGACACTAAACCCGATCCTGAACCCGAAAATCTCAACCTATGCCTAAACCTAATCCTAAACTTAAATCATCTAAACTAAACCTACACCTATTCCTAAATCCATTCACCTAACCTAAACTTAGCCCCAAACACGAAAACCTGACCCGAAAAACGATCCCGAACCTGAAAATCTAAACCTTTGCCTAAACCTAATCCTCAACTCAAATCACTTAAACTAAACCGACACCTATTCTTAAGTCCATTCACCTAACCTAAACCTAGACCCATACACGAAAACCTAACCAGAAATCCAATCCCGAACCCGAAAATCTCAACCTATGCCTAAACCAAATCATAAACTCAAACACGTAAACTAAACCTACAACTATTCCAAAATCCATTCACCTAACCTAAACTTTGACCCAAACACGAAAATGTGACCCTAAACCCGATCCCGAGCCCGAAAATCTCAACCTATGCCTAAACCGACACCTAAACTCAAATCACTTAAACTAAACCTTCACATATTCCTAAATCCATTCACCTAACCTAAACTTAGATACAAACATGAGAATGGGACTCTAAACCCTATCCCGAACTCGAAAATCTCAACCTATGCCTAAACCTAATCCTAAACTCAAATCATCTAAATTAAACCTACACCTACTCCTAAATCCACTCACCTAACCTAAACATAGACCTAAACACGAAAACCTAACCCGAAATCCAATCCAAAAGCCGAAAATCACAACCTATGCCTAAACCTAATCTTAAAGTTAAATCACTTAAACTAAACCTACACCTATTCGTAAATCCAGTCACCTATCCTAAAGTTAGACCCAAACACGAAAAAGCGACCCTAAACCCGATCCCGCACCCGAAAATATCAACCGATGCCTAAACGTATTCCTAAACTCAAATCATCTAGGGTAAACCTACACCGATTCCTAAATCCATTCACCTAACCTAAACCTAGTGCCAAACACGAAAACCTATCCAGAAACCCGATTCCGAACTCGAAAGTCTCAACCTATGCCTAAACCTAATCCTAAACTCAAGTAACTTAAACTAAACCCACACCTATTACTAAATCCATCCACCTAACCTAAACTTATACCCAAACACGAAAACCAAACCCGAAACCCGAACCCGAACCCGAACCTGAAAATCTCAACCTATGCCTAAACCTAATCCTAAACTCAAATCACTTAAACTAAACATACACCTATTCCTAAATCCATTCACCTAACCAAAACTTAGACCCAAATACGAAAATGCGACCCTAAACCCGATCCCGAACTCGAAAATCACAACCTAGGCCTAAACCTAAACCAAAACTCAAATAACTTAAACTAAACCCACACTTATTCCTAAATCCATTAACCTAACTTAAACTTAGACCTAAACACGAAAACCAAACCCGAAACCCGATCCCGAACCTAAAAATCTCAACCTATGCCTAAACCAAATCCTAATTTCAAATCACCTAAACTAAACCTACACCTAATCCTAAATCCATTCACCTAACCTAAACTTAGACCCAAACACGAAAACCTAACCCGAAACGCGATCCCGAACACGAAAATCTCAACCTATGCCTAAACCTATTCCTAAACTCAAATCGGTTAAACTAAACCTACACCTATTCCTAAATCCATTCACCTAACCTAAACTTAGACCCAAACACGAAAATACGACCCTAAACCCGATCCCGAACCAAAAAATCTCAACCTATGCGTAAACCTATTCCTACACTCAAATCACCTAAAATAAACCAACACATATTCCTAAATCCATTCACCTAACCTAAACTTAGACCCAAACAAGAAAACCTGACACGAAACCCAATCCCGAACCCTAAAATCTCAACCTATGCCTAAACCAAATCCTAAACTCAAATCACTTAAATTAAACCTACACCTATTCCTAAATCCATTAACCTAACCTAAACTTAGACCCAAACATGAAAATGCGACCCTATACCCGATCCCGAACCCGAAAATCTCAATCTATGCCTAAACCTAATCCTAAACTTAAATCATCTAAACTAAACCTACACCTATTCCTAAATCCATTCACCTAACCTAAACCTAGACCCAAAGATGAAAACCTAACCTGAAACCCGATCCCGAACCCGAAAATCTCAACCTATGCCTAAACCTATTCTTAAACTCAAATCACTTAAACTAAACCTACACATATTCCTAAATCCATTCACCTAACCTAAACCTAGAATCAAACACGAAAACCTAACCCGAAATTCAATCCCGAACCCAGAAATCTCCGCCTATGCCTAAACCTATTCCTAAACTCAAACACGTAAAGTAAACCTACACCTATTCCCAAATCCATTCACCTAACCTAAAGTTAGACCCAAACACGAAAATGCGAGCCTAAAACCCATCCCGAACCAAAAAATCTCAACCTATGCGTAAACCTATTCCTACACTCAAATCACCTAAAATAAACCAACACATATTCCTAAATCGATTCACCTAACCTAAACTTAGACCCAAACAAGAAAACCTGACACGAAACCCAATCCCGAACCCTAAAATCTCAACCTATGCCTAAACCAAATCCTAAACTCAAATCACTTAAATTAAACCTACACCTATTCCTAAATCCATTCACCTAACCTAAACTTAGACCCAAACACGTAAATGCCACCCTAAACCCGATCCCGAAGCCAAAAATCTCAACCTATGCGTAAACCTAATCCTAAACTCAAATCACCTAAACTAAACCTATACCTATTCCTAAATCCATTCACCTAACCTAAACTTAGACCCAAACACGAAAACCTAACACGAAACCGATCCCGAACCCGAAAATCTCAACCTATGCCTAAATCTAATCCTAAACTCAAATCACTTAAATTAAACCTACACCTATTCCTAAATCCATTCACCTAACCTAAACTTAGACCCAAACATGAAAATACGACACTAAACTCGATCCTGAACCCGAAAATCTCAACCTATGCCTAAACCTAATCCTAAACTTAAATCATCTAAACTAAACCTACACCTATTCCTAAATCCATTCACCTAACCTAAACCTTGCCCCAAACACGAAAATCTAACCTGAAGCCCGATCCCGAACCTGAAAATCTAAACCTATGCCTAAACCTAATCCTCAACTCAAATCACTTAAACTAAACCGACACCTATTCCAAGATCCTAAGTCCTTCACCTAACCTAAACCTAGACCGATACACAACGAAAACCTAACAGAAATCCAATCCCGAACCCAAAAATCTGAACCTATTCCTAAACCAATCATAACTCAACACACGACTAAACTAAACCTACAACTGTTCCAAAATCCATTCACCTAACCTAAACTTAGATACAAACACGAGAATGCGACCCTAAACCCTATCCCGAACTCGAAAATCTCACCTATGCCTAAACCTAATCCTAAACTCAAATCATCTAAATTAAACCTACACCTATTCCTCAATCCACTCACCTAACCTAAACATAGACCCAAACATGAAAACCTAACCCGAAATCCAATCCAGAAACCGAAAATCTCAACCTATGCCTAAACCTAATCTTAAAGTCAAATCACTTAAACTAAACCTACACCTATTCGTAAATCCATTCACCTATCCTAAAGTTAGACCCAAACACGAAAATGCGACCCTAAACCCGATCCCGTACCCGAAAATATCAACCGATGCCTAAACGTATTCCTAAACTCAAATCATCTAGGTAAACCTACACCTATTCCTAAATCCATTCACCTAAACTAAACCTAGTGCCAAACACGAAAACCTATCCAGAAACCCGATTCCGAACTCGAAAGTCTCAACCTATGCCTAAACTAATCCTAAACTCAAGTAACTTAAACTAACCCACACCTATTACTAAATCCATCCACCTAACTAAACTTATACCAAACACGAAAACCAAACCCGAACCCGAACCCGAACCCGAAAATCTCAACCTATGCCTAAACCTAAACCAAAACTCAAATAACTTAAAA
>PVNU02003654.1:0-15486 GCA_003013855.2 Liriodendron chinense | reverse complement strand
AAACCAAGAGGAAACTTAAGCTCTCTCTCTCACAAAACCCCCCCCTCTTCCTAATACAATTAGGAAACCTTAGACACCTTAGGATACCTCATAATCCTGATTACAACCACTTAAATAGGCAACAAACCTGAATTAGAAACATCTTACGTAAAATCGCGTAAGACTGCGCACCGCCGATTAATTGAGCGATCAATCGACTGCCCCAAGCAATCGATCGACTAGCCTGGTCGATTGATCGCTAGGCCGCAAAACCGTCCAAAGAGCTTGCTATGAGAAAATTCACAATACTGATCAATCGACCTACCTTGGTAGATTGATCGGTGGCCCTGTCTCAGCATAGATTGGAGTCACCTATTCCAACACATAGCTGGTGTAGGGTACACAGCCAATCCGCTTCCCAATTGTTCCATGTCATACCTGAGTTTCGAGTCAGCTTAAATTTACTGCAAGGGCCTGTTTGGATTTGCGAAAAGGGTGTGAAAGGAAATTGTATTTCTTGAGAAACCTTATTCCTAGAAAGTGTGGGAAAGAAAATATTATTTCTCATGTTTAATTTGCTTGTCAAAAACATCTTATTTATTTTCCAATCATATGTTTGGCAAAATAAAATTCCGTTGAGAAATTCTTTTGATTGCAATTTCAAGTCTCAAAATATTTAAGAAGCAATGTGAGCCTCACTTTAAGGGCACTTGATCAACCACTTAGATTGGATATCTGGTATCCACAGACAATCCTATGTTCATCAAGTCTACTTAAATTCCTATGGACATATCCAATTAAGTTGTAGATCAGGCTGATTTTTTTGTCCCTGTCCCTAACATTAAGGACCGTCCTAATGTACGGAGTGAATTTTTATATAGAGAACACGGTGGGAACAATCCGGGTTTATTTGACCTTATCAAGGATACAAATAAATATTACCAAAATATTACAGTGGGCCTAAGAGGTTTTTAATGATGGGCGTTTAGTCACAATCGTTTTCCATATTGGGATGGTCCACTTGAGATTTGGATATGCTTCATTGTTGTGCTCGTACCCTAAAATGATTTATGAAAATAGATGGATGGCGTGGATGTAGAATACATACAGCAGGGTGCCCCCCACAGTAAGTGCTGTAGCGTCTTGATGAGTTGGAGCAGCAACTAATGGGATAGGGACAAACCCTTTCATCTTCACGGCAGTGGTGGAAAAGATTTGCGTCTACCATGATGTATTTGTTTTATCCATGCCGTTCATCCAATTTGCCAGCTCATTTTAAGACACTAGCAAAAAGAAAAAAGCATATCCAAATCTCGGGTGGCCAATATTATGGGAAACAATGGTGGTTGAATGCCCAACATTAAAAGCTTTAATATAGGGCCCACTGTAATGTTTACTTGCCATCTAACTTGTTGATTGAGTCACACAGACCTGCAGGAAGGGAAAACACAAATATCAGCTTGATCTAAACCTTCGTGGCCCCAAAAAAGTTTTTAATGGTGGGTGTTCAATCAATACTGTTTCCTATGGTGTGGTACACCTGAGATTTGAATCCATGCCTTAAAATGAGCTGGAAAAATGGATGACCGGCATGGATATAAGGCATATTTTACAATGGGCCATGAAGCTTTTCGAGCACCAACATGCGTGCGTGTGTGCGGAGGGGTCACTACCAATCCTATTTTGAGAAAAAAGGTAGGGTCTCAACCGTGGTACCAGTAGAGTTGAGCACGAATCAAGCTGGCTCGGTTAGCTTGCTCAATTCGGCTTGAATCGGAGGGAGGGTTCGAATAGAGCTGAGCGGATTTCCTTGGCTCGTTTCATAGTTTGAGCCGCACAGAGCATGCCCAAGCTCAGCTCAATTCGGCTCGAAGCTTGGCTTGTTCGCAGCTCGATTCGGCTCGATATATATAATATATATTAATATTATATATATATATAAATACATTATATATATAATTTTTTTTATAACTTAAAACATAGAAGTCTAAAACTCTAAAACCATTCCCATTCGAACGAGCTCCCCCTTCCCTCCCCAAAAGCCTAACCCTGTCCAGCCAGCCACCGCTGCCTGGCCAGTCACTCACCGGACACGTCTCTCTCTCTCTCTCTCTCTCTCTCTCTCTCTCTCTCTCTCCAGTCCGTCCGGCGACAACTGTCGTCCGGTCGTCTCTCAATCTCTCTATTTCTCTCTGAATTTTTTTGAACACATGTAAAAATTGTGTCCAAGCTCGTCTCTTAGCTCGAAAGGCTAGAGGTCGAAGCTCGGCCGAGCCAACTCGAACATAAAAGTCCAGCTTCATGGCTGAGCCGAGCCGAACACAAGCCAGGCTACTCAGTGACCGAGTATAGCTCGAACATGGCTGAGCTTGGCTTAGCTCAGCTCTTGCTCACCTCTAGGTACCAGCACCACCCAAGATGTCCTTTACCATGGGTCCCACCTTAATGTTATTCTATATCCATTTCGTCCATCTATTTTTTTCATATCATTTTAGTGCATGATCCCAAGCATGAAATAGATCCAAATCTCAAGTAGACCATACCATCGAAAATAATGATGAATGATCATTAAAAACTTCTTGTGAGCGATAAACATTTTGGATCATGGTGATATATTCTTTTAATCTTCATCCACAATTGTGTGACCTTATCAACAGTTTAGATGGAAAATAAACATTAAGAAAACACTACTATTGGCCTTAAGAAGTTTTCAATGGTGGGGCATTCAATCATGACTATTGCTTATAGTATGGTCTACTTGAGATTTTGAGTTGCCTCATTTTTTTGTTCATGCACTAATATGATATGAAAAAATGGATGGACGGCATGGACATAGGATGCATACATCAAGGTGGGCATATGGCAAGAGTTGCACCATCTTGGGTAAGGCAGGCAACACCTAATTACCTATAGAGAAAACATAGGAAAGGAAATATCCTTTCTCATAGGTCTCGGTGAGAAAATAATAGGATGATTTTGACAGAAAATTAGCTATGTGGGAAATTCGATCATTTTCCCTTCCTTTCTCATGATTTTGGCTTTTACAAACAAGGGAAACATAATTTGATGCGGGCATCAGGCCCTTTAGGGTTTATTAGCGTAGGAGGCGAGTGATACCTATCTTTATGGCTCGATGATGACGGTCCTAGATCGTTCGTGATGACTTGAAGAGCATCGAAGACCTTACACATGTGGTTCGAGACATTTGAGAAGACCCCACCTTGGGAAGACATGTGTAAGTTGTTTGGAGGAGATGATTGGACCGTTGGATCGCGAGGATGGTGTGATCGGACCGTTGGTTCCTCGTGACCTACTTTCATCATGCCATTATTGGAGACCATTGGACATCTTAGATTTGATTTGATTTTATGTACTTCTACTTATTTGGGTTTTAGGTTAGTTTGCGCACATTTTTTTTATGCAAATGTCTTTTTTTTTTGAAATTTTGTTAGTAGGGGTATTTTGGTAATTATATTAATTTCAAATTTTATAAGAGTGTTGCCCTAGACCTTTTTCATTATGCTACTGATTTTATGAAAAGAAGAAGCTTGTGGCTATCTCCCTCTCCTCTCTTTGGTGATCTCTCTCTTCTCTTATCTTCCTTCTTCCTTCATCATCCACTATTTTTTCTTCTTTCCCCTTTCTTCTTCTTCTCCTTTTCTTTAAGTTTTATTTCTCATATTACCTATTGTTTCAAATCTGAAATTTGATCCCAAAACCTTTGTTTATCAGATTTTTGTTTCCCTATTCCAAGAATTCTCTTGATTCCCCAGACTAGTGAACCTTATTAAGCGTTCTGATCATAACCATACAAGATCAGGAGGTTTTATCCCCCGCCGGATCCAATCCACGCATGATTTGAAACCCTCGCTGTGAGATTGTGATGATGACCTCTTTTGTTGCATGTTTCCTTTATATTTTTCTTGATTATGATGATAGTTGTTGAATGTTTAATTTAGATTGCTTGATTTATTTCACTAAATTTCATGTCTCGTCTTACATCAAATTTTGGTATCAGAGCTAGTTTTGCATGGTTGTGTTTAGATTAAGTTAACAAATTAGGGTTTCACATTAGGTCAGTTTTAGAAAATTTTCAGATTTAGAAAGTTTCCAAAAATAGAAACTTTTCATTTTTAGAAAGTTTTCAGATTTGGAAAATTTGCAAATTGAGGTCGTAGTGTCTAGATTTAGTGTTTTCCAGACTTAGAAAGTTTGATTTTCGAAATTTGTTATTTTTAGAAAAAATTTCATTTTCTGAAAGTTTTTAAATTTAGAAAATTCTCTAAATTAGAAAATTCTAGTTTGGTGAGTCTAGAGTTAGTAAGTTTGTCAGTTCATGCATTATCATAGAATTAGATTCATATCATTCACATTGTGAGTCATCCAGTCCATAGAGTCAAGTTTAGGAATAACCTAAGATAAGTCCTTCGTTGTGTGCTCATTTGTTATGGTTATGGTTTTGGATTGCACATCACCACCATGAATTAGGATTAGATTTCGGAGGCTTTGGCCGCCATATCCTAATGTCTGGATAACTTTGAAAACTAGTCTAGAAAATCCCTTGATTCTCCGGACTAGTGAACCATATTGAGAGTTTGGATCATAACTGTGCAAGATCGGAAGGTTTCATCTCTCGTCGGATCCAATCCACGCATGATTTGAAACCCTTATTGTGAGATTGTGATGATGGCCCCATTTATTTGATGTTTTCTTTATATTTTTCTTGACTATGATGATAGTTGTTGAATGTTTGATTTAGATTGCTTGATTTATTCCGTTAAATTTTATGTCTCATACGTGCATGAAAGTCCAGGCCATCCTACATCATAATTTCTCGAGAAACCTTGTTTCCTTTCCCACCATTTCATTTAATCCAAACAAGCCCTAAGAGTCATGAGGCAGTGGTCTTGAAAGACTTACATGGCAGCCCTGTCCAAGCTCCTTTCCCTTTTACTTTTCTCTTTTAAAAAAGAAAAAAAAATTTCTTTTCATTTTTTTTTTCTCTTTTGGCTTTTGTTTTAAGGAGTAATCTCTTCCCTTTCGTTGACGATATGCACGTAACCACTTGGAGTCTTGAGTAGGCACATACATCATCATGTTATAAGTGTGAGATCAATGCCTTATGATGCCAACCTTCCTTATTTTGGGGCAAGTGTAGAGCGGGCACAAACCAAGCCAGCTCAAAAGTTCGGCTCACATTGGTTTGAGTAGAAGTTCAAATCAAATCAAGCCTCAGAGTCAAGCTCATTTGAAAAAACAAACCAGCTCAAGCCAGGGCAGTATCGGCTTGGTTCAGCTCGAATCTTAGTTTGATTCGGCTCATAAATTGTAAGCGCACTGTTTCTGCGGTGTGATCCACTTGAGCTTTGGATATGATTCCATTTTGGGACCATGTCCTTAAATGATATGTAAAAACTAATGGACATCGTGGATAATACATATACATGATGACATAGATAATACATAATACATATACATGAATGCACATTGTTTCCTTGCACTTGTAAAATTGTGCTTGTACTTTTGTTTGGAAAAGGCACTTAACAAGTCTATTTTGAAGTTGCACTCCTCTAGAGGATGTTAAACATCATGTAATAAGATACTTTTGTTTTTTTTTTTTTTTTTATTATCTAACTTTTTAAATTCTTTTCTATTTAAACAAACAAACAAAAAAGAGCCCTCACCTGTTCGAAATCGGTCCGGTCCGGTTCGAAATTTTTGACCAAAACAATCCCGACTCGAACCAGATTTTTTTGGAGCAAATCAAACTAGGGCCGCATGGGTTGGCTCGAAACCCAAACTGAGCCGATCCACAAACTAGGGTGGCATAAAAATAAGGGCTAACTTGGTCTGGCCGAGATCGTTGCCCACCCCTAGGCAAGTGCATGTTGAGGGTAGGGTCCACATTGACAACTTGGATCTGACACAAGGTTTCTATGGTCACACACGTCATGTGGTTCTCAGGCTCATTTCTCCAGCACGCGGATATCCAAGTGATCAACTCCGTCCACCATTTTCCTGTAACTCTAAGGTAGGACCACAACTCATCTTGAGGTAGATTCATAGCTAAAGTGGCAGTAGGTTATGTGGTGTAGAAAACACTCACCGAGTCACCGTTAGGGAAAAAAAAAAAAAAAAAACAATATACGTAACTGGACAGAGGCTTAGCATTAGATTTTTTTTTTTTCGTATTGAAAACTTTTATCTCTCAGAACTTCCAATTGGACCGTCCAAATTACTTGAAATTTTATAGGTATCGTTATTCTGCATGTTCTATCTAACGCTCTAGTTTCTTCCAAGGATGACTAAGATGCCTTTTTAAAGCCTATATATAACACCCCGTAGTCTAAAACATTGCTTGTATACATCTAATAGAAAAGGTAGCCTATACTCTTGTCATATACTCAACGATGTTCGAAATGATTGATTTATTCTAATAGTTGGGTGGCCCATTTGGGGAATATAAATATAATGTACGGACAGATGGTGGGCTAAAATTTCAATAATTGGATGGTTATGATCCTAATTGCAATGGATGAACACAAAGTAGGTTTTTAAAGTGATCAAGAGATAGAACATGCATACCGTGAGATTTGAGTGACTTGTTCATGTACGTAAGTTCCTCAATTATAGTCTTGACAAAGGGTGAAATATATTCATAGGTGACGTATAAAATGAATGGATCAAAATCTAATTCAATATGAGTACGGACAAATGTGGAGATCAAAGAGTTGGCTTACTATGTTCGGGTAGTCCAAAATCAAAGTGGACGGTTTGATATCTTTATCCAATGGTGATTCGTTGATTTAACAATTGGTTTTGGTGAAAAGTGATAAGTATAGGGTATTTGATGGTTCATCTTGACAATGAACGGTCTGATGACTTGATCTAAGGATGAAGATTATTCTTAATGGTCAAATTCGAGTTAGAGTATTCCCATACACATACTTTGGATTCTCGTGGTAACACCCGAGCACGAAAAAATATGGGGTGTTACATATTAATTAGTTGGGTGTGATTCAACTTTTACTTAAATTTCATGGCTAGACTCCGAGAATTCAGACCTACACTTGAAGGAATTTGATGAGGTAGTAGCTACCTTACAATACAATAACGTCTCAGTGGATGTAATGAAACTTAAATTATTTTTCTTTTCTTTGAAATAAAGAGCTAAGTCATGGCTACACTCCCTAAGACGAAGGTTTA
This sequence comes from Liriodendron chinense, assembly GCA_003013855.2. Taxonomy (NCBI): domain Eukaryota; kingdom Viridiplantae; phylum Streptophyta; class Magnoliopsida; order Magnoliales; family Magnoliaceae; genus Liriodendron; species Liriodendron chinense. The sequence goes on along the minus strand of PVNU02003654.1, from coordinate 8,301 downwards.
TAGGGACATGGGCTAAGATGCCCCGAGAATTATTGAAAAAGTTCTTCTCAATTCATAAAACAAACACCCTTAGGCAAGCAATAATGAATTTTTCAGTTAAAAAGGATGAGACTTTCTTTTAAAGTTGGGAGAGATTCAAAGATCTCCTACTCGCTTATCTGCATCATGGTTATGAAACATGGCAATTCATAAGTTTTTTTATTTTTTTATTTTTTATTTTATTTTATGATGGATTAAGTTCCAATATGCGTCAATTTGTAGAAACGATGTGTAATAGCGAGTTTATGAGCAAGGATCTGGAGGAAGCATGGGCTTACTTCGACATGTTGGCCAAGAATGCTCAATCATGGGATACCTTGGACAAGTTAAGTAATCTCAAGCATTGTCAATCTAAAGAGAAATGAAGTATTTATATCCTCCAAGAAGATGAAGATATGAATGCTAAGATAGCTAGCCTCATAAGGAAGGTCGAGGCCATGAAACTTAGAAAGGTTGAACCAACAAGATCTAATGAATCTGTTGAGAAGGTGTGTGGTATTTTTGTCACTTATGTACACTCTACTTAGGATTACCCCACAATTCCTACGTTGCAAGAGGTGTTATAGGAGTAGCCAATGCCACAAACACTTTCCAATGACCTTTCAATGGTCCGTTAGGCAACACATACAATTCTAATTGGAGGAATAATCCAAAGTTTAGTTAGAGGAAAGATCCTTCAGCTAACTTAAACAATCCTTCGATGAGTTTACAAATGCAGAATCACATGGCCCTGCAAACAATATCTATGGAAGATGCCTTAAGAGTGTTTATGCAAGGCAAACACAAATAAATCAAACTAACCAGCAAATGTTCTAAGAATTGAAAGTTTTGGTTAATGAAATAAAATGACACTTAAATGCTAGGGAAGGAACATTTCTAGCCCAACCTCAGCTAAACCCCAGCAAACTTGTGAAGTAAGCTCTCCTAATCCATCCAAGCAACACGTGGTGCAAGCCAAGCTAAGTCCATTACCATCCTGAGAAGTGGTAAACAAATTATTGATAAATCTATTCCAGTGAAGGCTGACAAGCCTAATGCATGATCCAATAAATTTTGAGGATGGGAATTGATATGGCTCAGCCCCACAGGAGAAGGAATATAGATATAAGCCCGTTACGCCTTTCCCATCTAGGTTGATTGCACCAAAACCTCTTGCTAACTCTTATGACATTCTAGATGTTTTCAGACAAGTTAAGATCAACATCCCATTTCTTGATGTAATCAAATAAATTTCCTCATATGCCAAGTTCCTGAAAGACTTTCCCACAAACATTATGATAGACCTAAAATAGCTTCGAGAACTCCAAATCCACGTCAACCTAATGGGATGTGACATGGATTAGGTAGCAGGACCTAGCTAGAGATGGATGGTCCTATGGGGCCTAGTGGTGATATATGTATTTTATCCATGCCTTCCATATCCATTTTGAAAGATCATTTTAGGGCACGAGCCCGTAAATGAGGGATGAAGGAAAAGACAAATACTAGCTTGATCATTGCAGCTCCAGAGAAGTTTTTAATGGTGAACATTCAGTCCCCATTGTGGTCCATGAGCCTTGGGCTCATGCCATAACATGATCTGAAAATATGGAAGAACGGCGTGGATGAAATGCATACATAATGGTGGCCCACAGAGCCCCTGGCAGGACCGAGTCCAGTTGCTCTTTATATTCCATTCATAAGCGTAAGTATAGATGTTGTAACCCCACAAATTTTGACCGTACTGATTCCCCTGATTTTAGACTTTTAATTAAAAAGACTAAAAGTTATTTTTCCTGGTCAAAGAATGATCTGATACGCCATTGAATATACATAAAATATAGGTTCCATTTTTTTTTCTTCATCAAATGTCCTGTGGAATGTACGTCTTTAAATCCCGCATTGCTTTCCATGAAGGCAGTGCAAACTGTAGACAATTCTGAGTCCATCGTATCTCATGGCTGCCATCCTTGTCTTTCTTCTCTTTCTCTCCACATTATCTACTGCAATAGCTCAACCAAAACATACAAACATAACATTAGAAGCTTCTCTCTCAACCACCATCAACCCCAATTCATGGCTCTCACCTTCCCGCTTATTCGCTTTCGGTTTCTACCGTGAAGGCGACGGCTTCAGAGTGGGAATATGGTTGGAGACAAGCCCAAACAAGACAATCGTGTGGACTGCCAATCGAGATGACCCGCCTGTTTCTAACAACAGTACATTGGTCTTAACGAACAATGGTCTCTTTCTGAAAACTGGTGGAGCCCCAGATAAGATCATTTCGGGTGAAAGCTCATCCGATTCCTTGTCCTCAGCTTCGATGCTTGATTCAGGCAACCTTGTTCTCTACAATTCCGATTACAAAAGCATCTGGGAAAGCTTCAATTCTCCGACTGACACCATCTTAGGGGGCCAATCCCTTCCATCGAATAATCGACTGTTGTCAAGCGCATCAGAAACTGACCATTCGACTCGGCGCTTTCAGCTGAGCATGCAAGTGGACGGAAACCTGGTGTTGTACCCGAAAGATAACCCTACTAATACTTCTATCGATGCATATTGGTCAGCAAGTACTAACCAAGAAGGGACACCGAGCCTATATCTCTACGAAGATGGCTTCTTGTACCTGGTTAATGTCAGTGACTACAATACAAGTTTACTGGCAAGAGGCACTGTTGCCAACAATGGAATTGTCATCTACCGTGCGACCATCGATATTTATGGGATTTTCCGCTTGTATTCCCACAGCTTCTCAAGGAACGGTAGCTCAACAATGACGATCAATTGGTCTGCGTTCTCAAATAAATGTCGAGTGAAAAGTATCTGCGGAATTAACAGCTACTGCATTTTGGTGGATGATCAACCCAATTGCCTTTGTCTACCTGGTTACAATTTCACCGATCCTCATCACCAGTCCGAAGGTTGCAGCAGAAACTTCAGTGGGGAAGGTTGCATGGGAAAGAAAGAAAATTTTCAATATTCCATTTCTACAGTGGAGGACATGCTGTTTGGAGACAGTTCGTACGCTGATTTATCCATCACTAGAGAGGAATGCAAAAAGGAGTGTTTGGACGATTGTAAGTGTGACGCCGCAACATTTGAAGATGGCAGGTGCAAGAAATTTAAGCTTCCATTGAGGTATGGGAGAGCAACCGAATTCAACTCGATTCCCACTTTTGTCAAGGTGGGTAGCCCAAGTCTGTTGGATGCAAATACTAATACGAGGATCCTAACTGTAGGTATAGTTCTTGGTATGTGGACAGTAGTTGCCTTTTCCATTTTCGGTTTTATTCTTTATAAGAAACGGGCAAAATGGTATAGAAAGATATTTTATCATAGAAATATCGACTTGTCTGAGACAAGTGCTCTGAGGTCTTTTTCTTACAGTGAGCTTGTAAAAGCAACAAATGATTTCAAGGAAGAGGTTGGAAGGGGTGGTTTTGGAACTGTTTATAAAGGATTCTTGTACAACAGCCACAGCCACAGGAAGGTTGCTGTAAAGAAACTTGAGAAATTGGTTGAGGAAGGAGAAAGGGAGTTCCGCACTGAGATGAGAGTGATAGGGAAAATCCATCATAGGAACTTGGTGCGATTGCTTGGCTTTTGTGATGAGGGTTCTGTTAGGCTTTTGGTTTACGAATTCATGAGCAATGGATCGCTTGCAGACCTGTTATTTAAGGCTCGAAGCCGACCCCATTGGAATGAAAGAGTGAGGATTGCACTAGATGTCGCCAGAGGGATCTTTTATCTACATGAAGAATGTGAGCCACGTGTCATTCATTGTGATATAAAGCCTCAAAACATACTCATGGATGATGGTTGGACTGCAAAAATCTCTGATTTTGGGTTGGCGAAGCTGCTTATGGCAGATCAAACCAGAACCCTTACAGGGATCAGAGGGACAAGGGGGTACTTGGCACCCGAATGGTACAAGAACATCCCTATATCAGTGAAGACAGATGTTTATAGCTTTGGGATCGCGTTATTGGAAGTTATATGTTGCAGGAGGAATCTCGAGTTTGAGGTCCCGGATGATGAGATTATTCTCACTGAATGGGTTTACAAATGCTTTGAAGCAGGAGATTTGCATAAGCTTTTGGGTGGAGAAGATGAAGTGGAATCTAGAATTTTGGATGGCATGGTAAAGGTGGGATTATGGTGTATTCAAGACGAACCAGCTCTTCGTCCTTCGATGAAGAACGTGATTCGGATGTTGGAAGGGAACATGGACATACCTATTCCCCCACGTCCCACTTGATCTTAATATGTATGCCATTTTATGCCTTTTTTTAGAGATGTCATTTTGTTAAAATTCAAAGTGTATTTTCTAGTTTTTGTTTTTTTCATTTTTTGCTTGAGTAATGTTGTGAGGTTAATGATATAGTTTTGTATGTTGGTGACTTTTTTTTTTTTAAATTTTTTTATTTTGTTCTGTGGGCTCAGTTGGAATCGGACGCCTCAAATCTTCAACAACAAGGGCCACTGACCGGTCATGGATGGTGATCGACCGGTTGGAAACGGAGGATTGAAGGACAACGAACTCTCTAGATGGTTTGTGGGCATTGACGACTAGTCGCATGACCGATCATTGGTGCTGTGCGACCGGTCGTTAGGCTTCCTAATTCAAGTTGGTTTCTTGCGAGGTTTTATACAAGGTGTTGCCAATTCCGGTCTTTTGCCTATTTAAAGAGTGCAATGCGGGATTATGGGATTTTCCAAAAGGGGCCAAGGTTTCTTAGAGTGATTGAGAGGGTTCTAGGGCAAAAAAAAAAAAAAAAAAAAAAAAGCTAAGGGAAGGCTTAGAGTCTCTAGGATGAGGGAAAGGGTTGTGCTTGTCATTCTCATGTGAGATAACCTTTGGGTTAGCTTTGGGGTTTCTCTTGTGGGATGATATTTGGGTTTCCATCTCTTGTATCTTCTACTATCATGGTGGATTGGTGTCGCTTTGTATCGTGGTTTTTTACCCACTGAGGATTTTTCTACGCAAAATCGGATTGCCTTCTTGTGTGTGTCATTTTGCTTTATTATGGCCATTGTGTGATTGCCGTTCGCTTGTTTTCTTACTTCCGCCGTCGTGCTCCATTCCCAACAGGCTCCACTTGCACGTGTACCATCATGAGAATTTCTCCCACTAAATTCACATCTTCATGTACAAGTTATGCCTCCATCTCCTTCCGTCACACATAATCCAAGAAAAAATAGGGGAAAGAAGACAATGAAATAACTAACAACTCCAAACTCCATTTTCGTGTAGGTGGGGGATCTCGTATCAGGTGTATCTCTCTGCTTGTTTTTGTACTCACTTTATGTTCATCATTTGAATGTAAATATCATTTTCATCTATTAAATTGTTCTTCTTCTTTCTTCTTTGATGGTGGGTCTTGGCTTATTACCTTTTTTTTTAACCAAACACAAAGTACATGAATCGCTAAACTTATAGTGTAATTGCTCCCCAAGGATCGGATGCGATCACCGTCCCAAATGTTGGTATGATAAAATGCTGAGCGGTGACCTTGTTACCTAGCATTGTGGACAATCGTCTTTCTCTATGTGGTATTAGAGCTATAAGAGTGGTGATATTATTAATGGGATTTTCCTCCTCAGGATAGAGGGGAGATTGTGCATAAGTAGAGTTTGTCGACCGATCGTCCGATCGATCTAATATTGGCCCTTGAGGAGCTCTACATGCTGAACTTTTATAGTTTGTCCAGACCGGTCGATCGATCGATCTTGGGCTATCTCTGACTGATTAACTAACTGGTCAAATATTGGTGTTTTTCTCTCATTTAAACGCTGGACTGGTTTGGTCATTCTCGACCGATCGACGATATACATGGATTGTGATACGCAGTTTTCTATTCTGGTTCCAACTCTCATGCACAGTTATATATTAGCTTCTAATTCAAGATTAGGGTATCCTAATAGGTGTTTTATGTTGGTATGGGCCACCACCCCAACCATGAATGAACCGTTACACAGACATATATCGATCCCTCGAGTTGGCTATAAAACTATTGCTCAGCCTTTGGTTAACAGCTTAAGCTTTTAGCTCAATTGATTGGAACAGTAGGGCCACAATATAGGAAAGAATGTAGCAGTTTCAAATTCCAGATGGACCATAGTATAGGAAAGAATCCATGAAATTTAATGGTGGGGATTCAATCAAGACTGTTTCCTGTGGTGTGGTCCACATAACATTTGAGTTAGCTTCATTTTTAGGATCATGCCCTAAAACTAGCTTTCAAAATGGTTGGATGGTGTGGATTTAAGGAACAAATGTACATAACTGTGAGCCCCACAGTCAAGGTCCCACCCACCATGGTGGATTCGGGGTCTCACCTAATTCGCTCTCAATGGTCCCATCAACACAGACTATCCGCACTCAATCTCTCGAAGCACGTGGAGGAGAAATGAGAAGGGAACTGCTGGAGTTTTCCTCCTCATTATACAGAGGAGAGATAGTGTAATTTTTTTTTTTTATCATCGATCGGTCGACGCCCCCCCCGGCCGACCAGTCTGAAATTCGGCTAGAATAGGGATTGCACGCTGGACTGTTTTATGTCCAGTCTGACCGGTCGTCCGATCCAACTGGTTGACAGACCGGTCTGAAAATCAGTTTCTTTCACAATAACTCTCTGAACTATTTTTGGTTGCATCCGATCGGTAGACGGCTTTGGCCGGTCCGTCGACGTTGCTATACGCAATTTCCTATTTAGGTTCTAACTCTTGCATGGGGTTATAAGAGGGCTTCCAAATCGAGATTAGCAATCCTAATTCAGAGTTCTACATGTCCAATGTGAGAGAGAGAGAGAGAGAGAGAGAGAGAGAGAGAAAGAGAGAGAGGAAGCTTGTTAGAAGATGAGGTTTTGCTTGTGAAGGTGATTCACGGTGTAATCGACGTCTCGGCTCTTCAACGTTGTCGTGCTCGGTGAGATCTCTCAGTTTCTAGTCCTTTTATTGTTTATCCATCCTTGCATGGGTGAAGAAGGTTAGATCTAAGCGGGTTGTGCTTGTGATTGAGGTTGTAAACAGTTCTCTTGATAGTGGAATTTGGACGAGGTCTCGTGGTTTTTACCTCTTTGAGGGTTTTCCACATGAAAATCTCTTATGTTGTGTGATTGGTGATTTTCTTTAGTTCATTGCATTATCATATCCTATAATTCAGGTGGATTGGGGGGGGGGGGGGGGGGGGGGGGGGGGGGGGGAAGATCCGAAGGTTTTGTGCAACGCGCCCAACAAACGTAGTATCAGAGAGTCAGGTTGTTGACGGAAGTGGGATCAGTTTAAATTATGGAAGGTGGCTCATCAAGGATGATCAGCCTTAATGGGTCTAACTGGCCCATATGGAAGGCGAAGATGAAGGACTTGCTCTATTACAAGGACTTGTATACTCCAATCTTAGGCATATCGAAGACGAAAGAAATGACAGATGATGGGAAGAAGATGGACAGGAAGGTGGTGGGATTTATTAGACAATGGTTGGAGAATTTAATGTTCCACCATGTGTCTAAAGAGTCCTCAGCCGCTAGCCTATGATGGAAATTGCAAGAGCTGTATGAGAGGAAGACGACCAGCAATAAGATCTTCCTGATTAGAAGACTTGTGAATCTCAAGTTTAAGGATAATAATTCTTTGGCTGAGCACATGAATGAAGTTAGCAATATTGTAAACTAACTCTCCGCTATGAAGATGGTCCTGGACGATGAGATATAGGCTTTGCTATTGCTTAGCTTGTTGCCTGATAGCTGGGAGACATAAGTAATGTCTTTGAGTAACTTTGCGCTAGAGAGAAAGGTGTCCATGGAGCAGATGACTAGTTGTCTCTTTAATGAGGAAATAATGAGGAGAAGTCTTAGGGATCTACGCAACAATAAGCCCTTGTGACACAGGATCGGGGGAGAGGAAAGAACATGAAGGGCGGGAAGGCCGAGATAAATCAAGAAGCAAGTCAAGTGTCAGGAGAGATGTGAAATGTTGGAATTGTGGCAAGAAAAGCCACTACAAGAACGAATGTCATAAGAAGAAGAATGACAAGAAAGGAGAAGGAAAGGAGAAGGAAGATGAATCAGACTCCACTGCGGTCGCCTCAGATGGTGACGTTGTTGTTATTCTCTCAGCAGATCATGATGTTTGTCTTACGGCTACGAGTTAAGACACCAACTGGGTGATAGACTTGGGAGCCTCGTTTCATGCGACTCCACATAGAGATTTCTTCACAAGCTACAAGTCAGGTGACTTTAGGATCATGAAGATGGGAAATTCTAGTGTTTCGAAGATCGT
>PVNU02003653.1:0-38250 GCA_003013855.2 Liriodendron chinense | reverse complement strand
AATGACATGATTTGGCCAAAATTGGAGATGAATGGTCAAATTGAATTGATATTAGAGTGCATGGTTGGGCAAATATTGAAAATTAATGGTCGGATTGAATTGATATCAATGATGAACAATTTAACTAAGCTGAAATTATAAATGAATGGTCCAATTAAGCCGATATTGAAGATCAACAGTTCCATCGGGTGGATATTAGAGATCAACAATGTAATTGAATCAATGCCCAAGTTGAATGGTCCAATTACAATGCTATAAAAAAATGAACAGTTTGATTAGGTTAAAATTAAAGATTAACTATCCAATGGACTAATATCAAAGATCAATGATCTGGTTAGGGATTAATGGTTGCGTCAGGTCTATATTGAAGATCAACACTCTAATTGGATTGATGTTAAAGACTAATGGCCTAAATAGAATGATATTAGAAATAAACAGTCTGGTTAGGCCAATATCAAAGATGAACGATCTAGTGTGGCCGTAATTGAAGATGACTGGTATGATTAGTTGGATATTAAATATCAACAGTTGATTGGGCTAGCGTTGAAGATCAACTCATATGATCAAGCCGATATCATTGGCGAAAGGCTTAATTCGGCAAAAATTGGAAATGAATGATGCAATCGGTTAGATACTGAAGATTAATAGTTTGATTGGGTTCATATTGAAAATCAACTATATGATTGGAACGACGTCAAAGATGAAAGGTGTGATTGGGCAAAAATAAAGATGAACGTTTTGATTAGTCAGATATTTAGGAGAAATCTAAGATGCTATACCTTCCTATAGGGATGTTGCCATTAGATTATGTTGAGTGGACCTCATGCATCATCATCGATGATATGAAATGTTCTAATCAAGCAAACATGGCATTTGATCATTACGCAGGTGCTATAAGTGTTATCATAGGCTATGCCATCGATTGGATCATTGCTTTTGGTGTATTCAGCCTGTTAGGCTTGGACGCCTCAACTCTTCACGCATGAAGACCACCGACCGGCCGGCCGGCCGGTCGGTCACGCTGGAAATCAAGGCAGTAGGCTGCTGTGAAGAAAATTAACCCATTCGACGGTCGGGCCCGACCGGCGGTAGGGGTGTCCGATCGGTCGGACGACCGGTCAGCAATGTCCTACCGCAACGCGGTTTCTTGCGCGGTTTTGCGCGCAAGAGGTTTCTAAATTCGTTTTTCTTTCCTATTAAAGGGGTATTACGAGTTTAGAGGTTACTAAGGTTGCAAAGGAGATTGAGGGAGCTTCTAGGTGAGAGAAAGAGCTTGGAGAAGAGGGTTTCTTCTTGGGTAAGCTTGGGATTTCTCTTGTGGGCTTAGGTTTTTGGGTCTTGGGTTCCATCTCTTGTAACTTCTGAGTTTATAGTGGATTTGTGTCGCTTTGTGCCGTGGTTTTTTACCCGTGAGGGGTTTTTCCATGTAAAAATCTGATTGTTTATGTGTGGGTGATTACATACATTGTGATTGCATTGTGTGGCTTGTTTGATTGAATTTGTTGCTTGTGTTCGGCTTTGCTTCTCCTGCCGGCCCTCCTATCCCAACAACTGGTATCAGAGAGATCGTTGGGGTGTAGCAGAAATTCGAATCTGAGACAAGAGCATGGCATTAGGCATGAGGTTCGACATAGAGAAGTATTCGGGGAAAAATAACTTTGAGCATTGGAAGGTAAAGATGAAAGGCCTTCTAGTTCAGCAAGGATTGCAAGTTGCGCTCCTTGGAGAGCGACCAGAAGCTATGAAAGAAGAAGAGTGGAAGAAGATCGATGAAAAAGCCAATGTCTCAATCTAGTTGTGCCTGGAAGATGAGGTCCTGTATAACGTTATGAAAGAGAAAACTGCGGCTAAAACATGGCGAAGTTAAAGAATATCTATGCGAAGAAATCTCTTGAAAATCGCATATACTTGAAGCTTTAGTTGTACAATCTGAGGATGACGGAGGGGGCTGATGTCGAGAACCACATCAACAATTTCAATAGGCTTATTTGCAAGTTGATGGATGTAGATAAGCCGATGAAGGATGAGGATCAAGCGTTTATCCTGTTGAATTCTCTTCCAGATTCATATGAGTCACTCAAGGACTCTTTGTGCGCAGGTAGGGAGACTATTGGCGTAGAAACCGTTATCTCAACCTTTCAGGCGAAGGCGATGAGAAGGAAAAGCGGCGGCATGGGTCCCTCTACTGATGAGGCACTAGTTATGAGTGGGAGGAATTCTGAGCGGGGTAGAGGATCTCCTTCATCGAGATCTAAATCAAAAGGCAAGTGGAGGCATAAGGTGAGATGTTGGAATTGTGGGGAAGAAGGACATGTGAAAAGGGATTGTTCGAATTTTGAGAAAAGGCAAGAGAGATCTGGAAGTTCTTCTAGGGAAGGAACCAATACTATAGAGGACGGTGGTGACGGTTGTGATATATTGACTGTATCTGGCATAGAGCCTCTTGGTGGAGAGTGGCTCTTGGATTCAGGGGCATCATGTCATGTATGTCCTGACCGAAGCTCATTCATGTCATATAAGGAGTATGATGGTCGATCGGTGTTTGTGGGCGATGGCTACTCTCGCAATGTGGTAGGGATTGGTTCAGTGCGCATTAGGATGTTCGATGGAGTCGAACGGTTCCTTGAAAGTATGAAGCATGTCCCTGAGATGAAGAGGAACGTGATATCTCTTGGTGCACTCGAGGCGAAAGGGTGCAGGTTCATCGGCTGCGATCGATATTGTAAAGTGGTGAAGGGAGCACGTGTGATGATCAAGGCACGAAGGTGCAATAATCTTTACAAGGTGATCGGGAGCACAATTCATGGTGAAGCTGCGGGATCGGCAGCGAGATCCACGGTTGCTCAAGTATGGAGAGAGAAAAAGGGCCACATGGGAAGAGCAACAAGGCGTGTGAAGATGCAAGGATGAGGTCGATGGGGCATGAGAAGCGACGGGACTACAATGATGACGAAGTAGAGGTGGAGATGGTGCTTGGCGAGGGGTGTTGTATGAAGAATTGAGTCATGGTGGAGTTTGTTAGGCTTGGACGCCTCAACTCTTCACGCATGAGGACCACCGACCGGTCAGCCGGCCGGTCGGTCACGCTGGAAATCAAGGCAGCAAGCTGCTATGAAGAAAATTAGCCCATCCGACCGGTCGGCCGACCGGTCGGCAGTGTCCTATCGCAACGCGGTTTCTTGCGCGGTTTGCACGCAAGAGGTTTCTAAATCCATTTTTCTTTCCTATTAAAGGAGTATTACAAGTTTAGAGGTTACTAAGGTTGCAAAGGAGATTGAGGGAGCTTCTAGGTGAGAGAAAGAGCTTGGAGAAGAGGGTTTCTTCTTGGGTAAGCTTGGGATTTCTCTTGTGGGCTTGGGTTTTTGGGTCTTGGGTTCCATCTCTTATAACTTCTGAGTTTATAGTGGATTTGTGTCGCTTTGTGCCGTGGTTTTTTACCCGTGAGGGGTTTTTCCACGTAAAAATCCGATTGTCTATGTGTGGGTGATTGCATGCATTGTGATTGCATTGTGTGGCTTGTTTGATTGAATTTGTTGCTTGTGTTCGGCTTTGCTTCCGCTGCCGGCCCTCCTATCCCAACACAGCCGTATGATGGAAACAAGCTGGTTGTGTCGACTACAGATAACATTAAGCATGGTATGATGCATGTGGGAGATCTAGGGAGTATGCATCTGCTGTATGTGGTGACATTCATAAATCGTGTCATGGTTATGTCACGTGTTTAATCCATTATATAGACAATGAATGTAATGAAGGGCCAGATTCGTAGGTAATAACATGCCAGAAGACCTTTCAACCACCACATTCTCTCTCCATGAATAGCAATCTTCTCTTTCTTGATTGAGATAAGAGTTGGTCTCATGTAGAAAACAACATTATCGTGCTTTCATTTTGGGCATGTGGCTATGAAATATTTTTAGTGGTGGGGGTTTAGGAATCTCACTCTTTTATGCAAGAGTCTTGATCCCCAGTCTATCTCTACCATTACAACCATTGAGGAAAATCCAAGAGCGAAGTGAAGTTTAAAGCTTTAAAACATCCAAAGCACTTGTTCCAGCCCACCTGAGTTTTTACATGGCTGAAACTTGGTGTGACCCCTCATCCAAGTGGGACTCATAAAATGAATGGGCTGGATTTCTAAACCATAAATCATTGGCCCCAATTGTAACACACCGTATTTTTTCCTATTTAATTTTGATTTTTTTTTTTTTTTTGCCGTTAATCGTGAGAAATTCATATCTAATCAACCGTGGGGGATCTAAGGCGGGCCCATTTATAAAAGTTGCTAAATTAACCTAAAAAATAGTCCAGAACGGCTGGATCTTGTTAAACTCACTGTTTTCTAAAAATTATGAAAATGCCACTACCAAAACCCCACCATTTAAGTAACCTAGTTTCCACAATCAGTTTGGACCCTAAACTTCGTGTATGGCCTATCTAATACAAAATAACCGTACACGTCGTAAATCAGCTCCCCGATCATTGTGCAATTGCCCTAATCAGAAAATGGTCAATAGACGGCCCACCACAGCTCGGATTCGACCCAAATTTCATGTCAATGGTTAAATTCATGATGTTAACACATCTAGTGGGCCGGATCAACCAGATCCACCTTAGTGGACCACATGTGTGGAGGGCAGCGGTGGCACGCGGTTTCCGTACCGCGTGCGCATGGCACAAACCCGCTCTGTCTTCTTCGTTCTGCATTAACAGCAGACGGATGTTGTCCGTCCGTGCGTTGCATGCTGGCCCTCTAGTGGACCCCACTGCCAAATCCACTCCGTCCATTCGAATCACAGGCCAGCCAAACATAGTCCATTTGAAAATCTCCGCCAACCGTCACCTGTACAGCCCGTTCCAAACTACAGTTCGAAAGAAGAAGGATCAAGATCTGATCCACCACTATGCATGGGCACACAAGACCACTTCTAAAACCTTTTTGTGGACCCTACCTTCACTTTGGACGGTCCTCATGCGTAAGGAGCTGATGTGTAGAGAGATCCGATCTTCCCACCGTTTCCTTGTGAACTACGGAACTGGAACCTAGAAGCTTCCTCCGAACCCTAACCAGAGTTATATAAAACCCTCTAGTCGTCCCTGCCGCCTCTATAATCGTCAGAGAGAGAGAGAAGCCGTTAGAGAGAGAGAGAGAGAGAGAGAGAGAGAGAGAGAGGGAAGGGGTTGCTGCTGGAACTCCGTCCAGGGAAGGAGAAGGAGGAGAAAAAGAGAAGAAAGAGAAAGGAAAAACGAAGGAAGAAGAAAGGAAGAAGAAAGAGAGGTGGAGAAGAAGATCTCGACCAAAACCGAGTCGAACCGAGTCAAACCGAGTCGACTCAGCCGGGATCCGAATTTCTAACAGGTAGGCCCCATCTACTATGGTATTTATCCCCTATATCCAGCTTACACTTTAACATTTTGATGGACCTAATCTTAGATGACCATAATATTGAATATCATGCTGAAATAATTCCTAACTGTGTGTTTCCACAATCATATTAGGTTTAGGATTTAGAAGAGGTGCACCCTATCAATAACTCATATCATTTGAACTCTAAGGTGAGGATTCCTTTTTAAGCCTAATTACAACAATATCGAATGGTATGTCGAATTGTGCCTTATTGTTATGGTTTTTTGTATGTCACTTGAAAACATGAATGGTTGTGAATCCTCGATGAAACTGTGTATTGATGAATAGGTTTGACATTTATTGCTGAAATTTTATTTTATGTAGATTATATGTTATATGTGATGGTTAAGGAAAGAATGATGATTGACTTACATGTGTATATGAGATTATGTATGCACCATACTTCAATATGTTTGTTCACATGTATAAGATGAAGATTATGATTCATGTGTGAGAATGGTTATATGTATTGGTGCCGTCCTAATGGAAGCCCTTGCCCCATGGATAGTATAACTGTATATGTGGAGAATAATTGATTCGTAAGAAGCCCATGTGATGTATTTTGATAAGACCATGAACGTGATGTTAATGAAGTGCCAATGATCTATGTAAATGTGTAAATGATGGACTCTTGACACAGATACAAGTGTTTTGGATGCCATGTGTCTCATCTTGACTAAGATGTGTACGCCTTTTCGTGGTTGGCCCCTATTGAGAGGAAACGACTATTCTACGTCCTAACGGACCATGGATGGGGTATAGAGTGACCTTGGGATGGGGACATCATTAAAACTGCTGGATGATAAACTACTTAAATAAATGTGGAACTAAATCATGCATTCATCGCTTGCTAGTGAAAGTGTGCATGGGCCCGTTTCACTAACTGATTTGGTGCATGGGAAGAGTGGAGTGATCCCGTCCTAACTAGAACCTATGGTAGCTAGTGATTGGTGAGAAGAGTGGAGTGATCCTGTCTCATTTGGTCAGGGTGCCTGAACCAGAGCATACATTTCATGCATCGCATTAATCAAGATATTTCTTTTTGCGTGTTTTGTTTGATATATGCATTGTGTTGGATATTATTATACTAGTCTTAGTGGGTGATCCTTATTGAGTTGATCGCGAGCAAATCACGTCCTCCTAGGACGATGTTTTTAAAACACCACCAGACATTGCAGGTGACGATCCGTTAGGTGAGTCCGATCTGCAGGGCGAAGAATATGAAGGCTCGTGGTAGCAAATGACGGACGATGAAGCCTACGTAGCTTGATGATGATCCATTTATTTCTTTTAATAGAATAAATTTATTTTCTTGAATTCGTAATAAGTTTTCTTTTATGGAGACATTAAGTGAACCTTTTGTTAGACATGTTTTATATTTGATTTCAAACTTAGAGTAGAAGATTATGGAATAAGATCTTTATTTTCCGTCATTTTTCTTGAATGCCATGAATGTACGTAAATACAGTATGAGTGTGTGGAATAGTGACGTTAACACCCAAAAACTTGACCAATCGTGTTGTCCACGAGAGTCGAAATTTCGGGGCGTTACACCAATAAACGATCATAAAGATTTCAGTGGGTGGATATCCACGCGCAACTGTTGTCTATGGTGTGGCCCCCCTAAGTCATGTATATTTTGGCTTGATTTTTAGGCCCGTTGCCCACCATGATCAGCCCTATCTGTGATTCAAGTGGGCTCATCATGATGTATTCCAAAATGAATTGGTAGTCCTGGTTTTCCTATTGTGTAGTGAGGTGCTCACCACCTTTTTTCGGTGGTGTGAAGACTCTATGGGCCTACCATTATGTACGTGTTTAATCCACGTTGTCCATCTGTTTTGTCCAATCATTTTAGGGCATGAGACCAAAATCAAAATCATTTTAGGGCTCTAGGAAGGTTTCAATGGTGAATGTCATTATCCTCACTTTTTTATGTGTGTGGTCAACTTGAGCTTTGGATATACTTCAATTTTGGACTCATGCCCTAAAACAAACTGAAACAATAGATGCATGGCATGGATAAAACAAATACCTTAAGGTGGTTCTGGTGGAGCCTTCACTACCACATAAAGGATGGTGAGCGCCTTATAGCACCATCAACCTCCTGTGTATGTAAAAACTATTTACTTAAGAGGTGGTTTAGCATTGGTGGGACCACCATCATTTATTTCAACAATCCACTCCAACCATAAGGTGAGTGACTTAATTTTAGGTCTATGATTGCAAAACTAGCCCCAAAAGTGATTCATGTAGACCCCAAGATTGAAAACAGTGTAAGGGCAATATTTACCCTCCAAACCTTTTCCTCTTGGTATGGCCCACCTGTACCATGGATGGGCCTGGATCTTGGGCCCCATGCTTAAGTTTTAATGTGGCATCTAATAGTTCTAGTAGATGGCAAGTAAACATTATGGTGGCCCTAAGAAGTTTTTAATTGTCGATGTCCAATCACCACCATATCCTATAGTATGGTCCACCTGAGATTTGGATCTGGCTTATTTTTTGTTCCATGCCATAAAATGAACTGGCAAAATAGATCGACGAACTGGATATATAACACATACATCAAGGAGGACCACGATAGAGTGTTTCAACTCCGCATGGATCATGGATCGACATATTTTCGGTTACATGGACGTTAACCTCTTTTAATGGACACGCTTATAGGATTATGGTGAGGACCACTTCAATGGCCCACCCGAATCAGGGATCAGGCTGAGTTTTGGGCCCTATGGTTAAAAGATGGTGACTCACCTCGTGATTGGAGTAGATTTCATGTAAGTTCTCTTAGTTAAGGACCATGCGCACGAGACCACGACTCTCTCTCTCTCTCTCTCTCTCTCTCGCTATATATATATATATATATATATATATATATATATATATATATATATATATATATATATATATATATATATATATAGACACACACATCCACCCCATCAGTCAGATGCACCATTCCGTGGTTGGCCATGAACCTAAAACTCAGGACCAATTCAGGACTTGGGTGGGCCACACCATTGACAATAGTTGAGAGTGAATATCCACCCATGGAAACCTTTATGATCGTTTATAGGATTGATGAGATGTGCTTGAGAAATCAGCCCATCAATTGTGTATATATGGGAAAAGGTACTATGCGCTCGACCTCACGGGAAGTTCTCATGAGGTTGAGCTGTGTGGGCCCACTGTGATGTGTATTAGACATCCACACCATGCATTTGGTGGGTCCCCTGCTGGTTATGAGATATCCAAAAAATCAGCTGTATACGGAACTTAAGTGGGCCATTCCCACTAAAACAGTTTAAAATCATGCTACAACATCTAAAAGCACTTGTTGGGCCCACCTGAGTTTTGGATACGGTTGAAATTGGTGTGACCTCTTATTTAATTGGGACACGCACAATGGATGGGCTTGATTTCTCAAACACATCTCAGTCGATCGTATAAACAATTATAAAAATTTTAATGGGTAGATATCCACTCTCGACTATTGTCTATGGTGTGGCCTACCCAAGTCATGGATTGGCCTGAGTTTTAGGCCTATGGCCTACCACTGAATGGTGCATTTGACTGATGGGTGTGGATGCCCATCACACATCACAGTGGGGCCCACACAGCTTGACCCCATGAGGTCGAGCGCATAGTACCTTTTCCATATATATATATATATATATGGAAAGTTGGGCCACCATAGTTCTGGAGCAGGTTGAAAGTTGGGCTTTGAGGGTTTTTCAGGGTGTTGCATCAGATTTTGGGGACACATCACGTGTGATGAGTCCTTAAAAAGTTCTCACGAGTTCTGGTGAGAGATGGTTTGCAGGTGAGCATTCCTCTATATGTATATGTATATTTGTCGATGTTGAAGAAGAAGAAGAGGAGAAGAGGCGAAGATCCATACCAGGATATGCTTCTTAGCAACCGCAAGATGGAGGATAGTGTTGTCATCATCATCCTTCATGTTCATAAACTCACCTTCTTCATCATTCTCTGCAGTCTGTAAGAGCTCCCTCACAATTACGAACTGGCCATGATTGACACAAAAGTGCAAAATTGGCTCCCTCTGGCGCGACAAGACCCAAGCAGCTGTTCCATTTTTACCAATTAGCACCTTCACCACCTCCACACGGCCTTTCATTACTGCCACATGGAGAGGAATCCTTCCATCTTGGTCACGAACAAGGCACATGTCAGTGTCATACTCCAATATCACTTTTACCATTTCTGTATGCCCTTTTGCTGACGCCAAGTGCAAAGGCGACGACTGTTCAGAGTCTAATTTCTGGACAAGTTCCGGCTTTCTACTTAAGATTTCCTCTGCAAACTTGGAATGCCCAAATAGAGCTGCTACGTGCAAAGGGGTCTCGGCAACAGCAGTTGCTCTATCGAGAATGAGAGCATCTTCGTCAAGCAATGAAAGCAAGGAAGGAACGTCCCCCTTTAGAGCTGCTTTGTGAAGCCGAGCATCCATTCTCTTTTTCTTTGGCTGAATCCTGAACCACAAATCCACCAAATCTTAATGTCCTACTGTGAGCCTATCATCACTACTTCTCAAGCATCTATATATGGGCCACTGATTGAAGGGTTAGAATATTCGGTCCTGGAAATTTCCCATCACCGAGGGTGGGCCCACAGCATGTCTAAAGTGTGAGGACCATAAAGTTAGTCTGCAACTCATACTTTTCTACCAACCCAACTTCCACGTAAGCATTACTTTCACGAGTGAGGATCGTCTGTGTTGAAAACACAGAAAAATTCAGTGCCGTCTATTCTCATTGGTACACGTCATAGTCAATGACTCAGCTAAAAAAACCAGCCGATTTTCTCTCTCATGTATGGATTGCGTGCTACACAACCCACTTTTATAGTGTGGAATTTCCCTGGGCCTCATCCTAATTTATCTGTTAGATCAGAACCGTCCATCAATTTTTTCAAATTATTCTAAAGCATAAGATAAAAAATGAAGCACATCCAAAGCTTAAGTGGACCACACAACAGAAAGCATGGGATTGAACGAAACGTTGAAACCTTCCTACGGTCCACTTTGAGGTTTATTTGCCATCTAACCCCTTCATAAGGTCACTTAGACCTTGATTCAGGGAAACCACAAACATCAGCTTGATCAGAGCTGTCTATTGCAACAAGAAGTTTTCAATGGTAGGTGTTTATTTCCCACTCTTTCCCGTCGTGTGGCCCACTTGAGCCTTGGATCTGATTTATTTTCAGCCTCGTGACTAAAAGGTATGAAAAAAAATGATTGGACTGTGTGGATCTAATACATACATCATGATGGACCCCACAGAAGTTCCACCTTTCAACTGTTCGGTAGAGTGAAATTTCTTTTGGTGGGAAATTTACGCGGCCCATGATGACTTATTTCTTAGATCCACACCGTCCATATAATTTTTCAGATCTTTCCAGGATATAAACCTAAAAACAAGTTAGATTCAAAGCTCAACTGGAACACACCATAGGAAACAGTGAAATTGATGCTACCGTTGACAACTTCTTAAGGCCCAGACGGCTCTGATCAAGCAGATATTTGTGTTGTACCTTCATACGGGTATGGGTGGACTTACGAACTAGTTAGATGTTAGATGAAGCCTCACGCTTGGCCCGAGGAAGGTTTCAACCAAAGTTTGTGTAATCCTGACTACTTTCTTTTGGTGTGGTCCACTTGAGATTTGGATGTACCTTATTTTTGGAAACATGCTCTAAATCTATTTGGAAAAATTGATAGAGGGTGTGGATGTAAGACAAAGGTTATGGTGAATGGCGGTGAAGTTCTATACGTTAAAAGATGTGCTATGTAGCACGATGTCCCTGAAGAGATAAATATGAGATATTTTGTGAGATGGAGATAACGGAAATGACGTGGCCGAACGAGAAGCAGCCGCACTTGAATTTCTTGTGCTTTCAACACAGACTATCCGCACTCTACTTTCACTCACTAAGAGCGTCGTGTGTGGAACTACTTGAAAGCGGCTGATTGAAGTGTAAGTTTTCTATATAGTGGGCCGACTAATCAATGGTCCAGATTTGAATACAGTGCAGATTCATGTGTGGACTGATCAGTGGACCCCACTACAGTCGTGATCTATAGAATTAAGAGGGGTTGCTCGTCTACACTGCCTGTGGCAGTATTCTAGTTGAACATGGATTCTTATTAGCTAAATTCATGTGGAGCGAGGGTGACAGTGTTTTGGTGGGTTTCAAACACTGCCACACTATCAACAAACCCTATTTAAAGGGTGCTGGGTCCCCAATCCGAGATAACACTGAAAACAAGCCCCATCTAAGGTTTTCTCTACAGTAATCCCAAGAGAGGAAAATCCAGATCTCAAATTGGAGACGGCCCACCAAACAGGTATGCCTTTATTTCAGATTACTCGATCTACATACTCAATGCACTGTACGATCCTTCTATTCTGCAATATACAGACTCTTACAGTTGGTATCAGAGCATCCTATGCATTGGTTATGGAAGATCAATTTAGTATCTGTCTGAGAATTCTACTGCAGTCCAGACTCATCATCCATGGTTCAAACAAGCTCAGATCTGGACCGTTCGTTGATCGATTGTCGGGACCAAATCTGAGCCATGAACTATTGCTTTCCCTGGCACCGTGAAGCATTTAGATCGCTTTGGTGGTGGGCCTGATTGCAGATCATACAGTAGATGATCTTCATTGTGTAGCAGAGGGTTTAAAAAAAAAAAAAAAAACCATTCTACGGACACCGTTGATAATCATATTCATACCTTAGATGGTATAAATGATTTGGATCATTGCAAGGGTGCGCCAATTAGGTGTTACCTTGGAACAACTTAGTGGGTGTTACCCCTACCGTATGGCCCACATGGATGATATTTTGTATATCCACGCCGTCCATCATTTTCTACAGCCCATTTTAGAATGAGGTTCCAAAATTAGGCAGATCTAAATCTCTAGTTGACGATACCACTAGAAACAGTGTGATTGAGTGCTCCACCATTAAAAATTCCAAAGAGCCAATCCCAAGGTTTTGATAAATTTTATTTTCAATCCAAGCACTTTATAATGTCAATAAGGTCTTGATGAAGGGAAACTATAAAGATCAGATTGACCAAAAACTTTTTTGGCCCACAAAACATTTTTAATGATTACTCATCACGGTTTCTAGTGTTATGATCTACCTGATATTTGGATCTTCTTAGGGTTTTGGATCACAACCTAAAATGATATGAAAAAACAGATAGACGCACATGGTTAGGGTAACACCCACTAAGCTGTTCCAAGGGTAACACCTAATTCGCGCCCATTGCAAGGTGATCCAAATTCAAAGGCAATGGTCCTTGTACATTATCCATCTAAATGTATTCTAGATAACCTCAATCCACACCGGCCCTTAGAAACATTTGCATTACATGAGGGGCCACGCCATCCGCTTTCATTCCGTCAATACATTCATATGACATGCTCTGCTAAGATGAAGCAAAGCCCAAAAATTACCCATGACTATGGATTGGTTGGTTGGCTAGAAGGTCGCACCCTCAAGCACTGGGGCGCACCATCTATAGCTTGGGGGCAGATCTGGTTGTGTTTGTGGATTGGTGGGTTGGATCTCTTCAAAGTTTTGGTTTTGATGATGCTGATCAGCTGATTGTAAAGATTTGGGTACGCCATGGGTTTTTTGGTAAGGATTGCTGGATTTTAAAGTTTTAGGATAGCTTGAATGCAGAAACCTTCTCCTTCTTCTTTTTCTTATAAAAAGAGAAGCCTAAAAATTGGCCATTATAAAACTAGATGGGCACACAGCATGAATTTAGAAGACTTAATCATGAATTTAGTGTGGCATTAGAATTTTGGACCCAGTATAATTTTTTAGCTCTGAAGAGAACATGAAGTAGAACACTGTTTCCTGTGGTGTGGTCCACCTGAGATTTGGTTCTCCTTCATTTTTGGGCCCATGCTCTAAAATGAGCCGGCGGAACGGATATATGCATGGCACAGACATACAACACATACATAGAGGTTGGCCCATGATCAGGGTCCCACCCATCTCACTGGATCCAGCTCGCAGCTTACTCGCGTCCTTGGAGGGAAAGAAGGTGTGGTTCCACAAGTGGTATGATAGAAAAATATTTTTTGACTGACTTTGATTTGAAAACACCATCAACTTGCCATTAGATTATTCATTTGATTAAAAAAAGGCAACCGCCCATATGCATTAGAGCTATAATTTCCATCTACAGCCAAAGCATTGATGTTGATTTGGGGCCTTGAATTCAGGGTTGGATGTTTGAATGCATAATCCAAATAAAATAATGAGATTTGCTAGTTCTACACAGGCAGGGAGAGGAAAGTAGCTCCACAACCTTGTAATTATGAATACCAAAATAAAAAAAAGGAATTTTTCCATATGACCACCAGTCTTTTTGTGCTATTGAATTATTCTTGAAAAATTGCCTTGCATTTTTCATGTACGAACAAGGAGACGAGTCCTACGTTATATGGCAGCGGAAATGACCCTTCTACCCGTTTTCTAGCAAGGTTTTCACTGTTTGTAACTGTACAAAAGCACTAACGTTTTAGCCTTTTAACGTAAGGACGTGTGCTCGTGGACCCCATCCAACACATTGTGACATCCAATTCATCCGTCCCGGTGGTTTTTCATCCACGTCAGTACACGCGCGTCGCAGCCTGGATGGTAAGCACTTGGGCTTGGGCTGCCCACTGTTGAAACAATCCTGAAGTCACAGGATGTTAGTGACAAATTCACTCGGTCCAACTGTTTTGCCGTCTCATTTTAGGGCATGGGCCCAAAAATGAGGCTGGTCCAAAGCTCCGGTAGGCCAAACAAAGCCAAAAGGTGTGATCTTAAAGCCATCGTGGGGCCGCTTTGAGCTTCGGATCCACCTCATGTTTTTGTCCACATGAGCTAAAAAATAGATGGACGGAGTGGATTTCTTACAAACATTAACGTGGGGCCCACATATGGTCAGGATAGGATCACACCTTAATCAACCCCATATCTTAGATTTTCGGTCGGGCGCCCGCCTTGGGCACCGGGCGTCCGGTCAACATACCATCAGGCGCTCGACTGTGTTAAAAACAATCCAGAGACTTTTAGTCTCTCTGGATGATTTTCGGTCGTCCGGTCACTAACTGTCCCGGTGCCCGACTACCCCTGGCTAGCAAATCTGATGGTGTGTTTGGCTCCACACCTCAACAAGTCCACGTATGGTCAAAATTAGGATTGCACATCAACCAACCCCATGCATGGGTTGCGAGGTTGTATAGAGACATCCACATTTATATCCACATTTATATTTGTGAGAAATCCACTTTGTTCATTTTTTTGCCATCTCTTCTTTTTCTTTTTTCACACACACCCACACCACATGAGCCCTAAATCTCATGTTTTCAGTGTTAACACAGAGTATGTCTACCAGTGAGCCATGGATCCGAACCTGGCCCACATATGATCTTTTTTGCCTACTTAGTTTTGAACATGTCTCCAGAAATGAGGCCGATTCCAAACAAACGGGAAAATTATAAAAAGGTCTTTTAGATCCAGCTTTACTAAAGGAATAGAATTCATCTTACATCTGTCATTACTCTAGATTTGTTTGGTTGCATAATCCAATTCTAGAGAAAATCAAGATTCCAATATTGGAATCCAAAATAGCTAGCAGAAACTGGATTGGAAACCAGATTCCACCAGGAACTTGCTGTTTGGTTGAAAACTGTGTAATGCAGATTTTGTTTGATTGAAAACTGTGTAATCCAACCGTTGCTTGTGGTGTGGCCCACTTGGGCTTTGGATCGGCCTGAGAACTTGACACCTAGTCTATAGTAGTCCCGCAAGATAGATGGCTGGATTGGATGGAAAATAAACATTAAAGTGGGCCCTAGAAAGTTTTTAATGGTCCCTGTTTAGTCAACACTGTTTTCCTTTAGTGTAGTCCACTTGAGATTTAGATCTGCCTCATTTTTTGTCTAATGCCCTTAATTGAGCTCTCAAAATGGATGGAACTCATGGATACAAAATGCATACATCATAGATGTACAATGCATACATCGAGGTGAGCACTAATCCACCACTTTTCCCTTATGTAGAAACGGTCCCCACACTATTTCCACTAATCCCGATTTCAACCAATTTAAGTTTCCAAATGGATCCTTTGGTTTGGAATTTTTCACCAAACACACTACTTAAAATTGGATTTCACTGAATCCAGATTTTAAGCTGGAAAAAGGTTTTCAGATGCTAACCAAATAGGCCCTTAGCCTCCTATGCGAGGGGCCTCCGAAAGCATTTCCCAACTAACTTCGTGGGGTGGGAAGCTACGTGGGGCCTGTTGGGTTAGTCCCACATCGGCTAGGGGACGATGAAAAGTAGTTTCATATACTTTGCGGTCACTCCACCTAATGGGTTAACTTTTTGGGTGTGACACAACACTGGTATTAGAGCAAGGTTATCCATCTAGGTCCATGCAATGGTGGCACCCACGCCCTATGGGGATAAGCCCAGATCAAGTTCTGAGAGCCCTCGAACCCACAAGCGAGGGGGTAAGCCGATATCAAGTTCCAAGATCCCCACATTCGCTGTGGGAGGGGGGTTGTTGGGTTAGTCCCACATCGACGAATAAAAGTAGCTTCATATACTCTTGGGTCACTCTAATGGGTTAACCTTTTTTGTGTGACAGAACAGGGCCCACCGTAATGTTTTTAAGAAATCTACAATGTCCATCCATTTTTACAGATCATATTAGGACATGATCCTAAAAATGAGGCAGATCCAACACAAGTGAATCACATGACAGGAAATGGTGAGAATTTAATTTCACGGCTGAAACATTAATGGGGCCACAAGTTTTGAATTAGGCTAATAGTTTTGTGTCTTCAGTTTATCCTATTAGGAATGAACATATAAATATGATATGAATGTCATACTAACATCACAGTGATCCTTAGGGAGGGAGATTTCAATGGTACACATTTCCCTACAACTTTTTTTTGCCCAAAAACATGTCCTGGCAAAATGGATGGCCCAAGTTGATTTCTCACAAACATCTTGGTGGGCCCCACCTGGCTTCCCACCATCCTCATTAACATTAGTTATATGCTAATTATACATTAACTCATGCCCAATTTCCAAGTTCTCTCCCTATATAATGGGGGCAAAATGAAAAGCAGAGGCAGCTCAATGACACTAATTCATAAAAGGGATTTTGACCAAAATGGCCCTTTGGTTTAGCAAAAATCTCCAAGAAAAATGTTTTTAAAATATTCTCCCCATAGTCTCCTGTCCACTTTCTAAATTTTTGGTGGATGAAAATGTTATTGCCTTTATGAGCTTCCCTAATAAGCTTTTTTCTTGCTTCAGAAGCTTTATAGCTCAAATTTCAATGCATGATGTGACATCATGTGATGATTGAGCCCACTTAAAGGTAGATTCAATCCATTCATTTTTTTATGTGGCACACCATTTCAATGGAAAAATATAAATTTTAGCCTTATGCGAGCTCTCTATGGCTCATAATAACCGACAACACTGACCGTTCACTCATAACTGTTTTCTTGTGGTGTGGTTTACCTTATCTATGGATGTGACTCATTCTTTAGCTCGTGACCTAAAATTAAATTTTAAATCTAATGGACAAAGTGGATTAGATACATACCCATAGTAGGCCTCACAACCTTAAAATAGACAATCTTGACCCGTAACACATGACTACCTAGACCTTAACAACCACTGCCCTTAAAACATGACAACGTCTACCCTTCACACATGACAACCTCAATCCTTAACACAAAACACAACCACGTCTTGACCCTTTACACATGATAACGTCAACCCCTAATACAGGACAACCCAGACCCTTAACAAATGATAATCTGAACCCTTAACACATGATAACCTCGACCCTTAGTACATGCAAACTTCAACCCTAGTTGACATGTGTTAAGGTTCAGGTTAACATAACTATTCAACTAACGTAATATATTACAAAATCTAGATTCTATCTCCTACAATGTCTTTCACATAACAACTACAAACATTCTTCGCCACCTCAAATTCCTTCCAACAATCACTTCTCCTCACAATAATAACTTCTCCCCATGACAACAACCATGACTACTCCTCTATCTATAACTAAAAATGGCTTTCATCTCTAAGGAAATGTTATTCCATAAAAAATAAAATAAAATAATTCATTCAAAATGTCTTCTACGTATCAGTGGCTTTCATATATAAGAAATTTGGTCCCTATAGCAAAAATAATACTCATCGTTAGGATTATAGAAGTTGTTGGCAGCGCCCATATGTTAGAGAAGTTGATGGCGGTGATTGTATCTAAAAAAAATGCACTTAGAAGGGGTGGTGGTGGGTCTCCGAAAGACATGTTTAAAAAGGAAGAAGAATAGTCTCAAGAAAATAACAATGGGTCCTTAAATAGCCTCCAACCCTACCTAAAGGGTTTTCGGACCATGTCTCTGGAGCTCACCGTGAGATACATCTCGAATCAATTCCATCCATTGAAGTCGAAATTTGATGAAGGGCAATGGTTCAAAGAATGATCTATATTCACCAATCATGTGGACTACACCATATGGGAACAATTAGCAATGAACGACTAACATTATCATTTGTCGGGTCTTATGGGCCACAAAGAGATTGAATCAACATAAAATTACTGCATTCTCAAAGAAATGATGGGCCACAAAGAAGATAAATGAATTAGATCTACGTTCCAGTGGTCCGAATCACCAAGAGGTGGTCATATATAACATGTCTCAGAATCGAAGCTACAAAGCTTATACTGCATTCAAAGGTCCGTACAGGCACAAGGTTCTAAAGCAGGAGCATTTTCTTCTACTAAAAATTCAAAAGTTATTAGAAGATTACAGGGGGAATATTTTAGAAGGGTTTTCCTCTTGGGACTATTCATAGTACCACAGGCTATTTCAGTCAAAATCCTAATTCATATACAAGGTGCTCAGGTTGGTACGAAAACAATAAAAAGAGGCAATGGTTCTGGAAATGGTATGGAGCATTTATTTGGTTCTTTATGCCTTGTATTTATCAATCCCGGACTGTTCAATGAACGTCGAACAACCAGAGAGATAAATAATGAAATAATCTCAATTATTTTACTAAGCCTAAGCTGGAAGCCATCATATGGAATCTACCTTATTTTTATGCTGCTTATATAATTTCTGAGACTCTGCCATAGAAGAAGGCATTTTTAGGGGACGGATTCGGTAGATCCTGGATCAACTAAGGATGGTAGATTCCTAATTGTGGGGCCTACCTTGAGGAATGTTCGTTAAATCCATGCCGCCCATCTATTTTGACAGCGAATTCCCGGGTACAATCCAAAAAATGAAGCAGATCCAAACCTCAGGTGGACTGCACCGCAGGAAACAGGAAACAGTGTTGATTAAATATCGACCATGAAAAACTTCTTAAGGCCAACAGTAATGTTTATTTTTCATCCAGTCTCTTGATAAGATCACAAATACCTGGATGAAGGGACCACTCAAATACCAACAACAAATACCAGCTTGATCCAAAACTTTCATTGCCCAGAGAAGTTTTTAAGGGTCATTCACTACTGTTTACTGTGGTGTGGTCCACCTGAGATTTGGATCTGATTCATTTTTTATATCATGCCCTGAAATAGATGGACAACGTGGATGTAAGGAACATAGAACATGGTGGGCCCCACAGTCGGAGATTCACACACCTGGATCCACCAAAGCCGCACCCGCTTCCTCATTTTAAGAAGTTATTGTCAGTGTGTAAGGGTTGATTATTCTACCAGCATTATGCAACCTAAACATTTGTTGACTGACTTTGATTTAAAAAGAGTTTTAGTCATCCATTGGGCATCTCTTTTAAGCTATGGTTAAAAAAATAATAATAATAAGCCTGCTTATTAAACCTTTGTCCGGACGCGGATTGCGTCCGTCCGACCCCTGGTCGGACCTTTAAGCCTCCCACCAGATCTATGCAAGGGGCCACTGTGATGTATCAGTGTATCCATACTGTCCGCCCATCTTCTGAGATCATGTTAAGGGAAAGGCCGAGGCAGACCCAACGGTGTAATAGACCACACCAGAGACGACTCCTCACACTAATGCCAAGTGGATGTGGGTTTCCTGCTAAAGCCTTTCGCAGGAAGTTCCTGCTAGGATGTTAGGTGGGGGCCACCGTGATGTTTGTGAGAAATCCATACCATCCATCATTTTTTAACTCCTTTTTGGGACATGCGGCCAAAAATGAGGCGGATCCAAAACTTAAGTGTGCCACACAAGAGGAAACAATGGAGATTGAGCGACCACCATTGAAACATTCATGCGGCTATAAAAGCTTCGTATTAGGCTAATTTTTTGTGATTTCACTTCATCCCAATGGGAATGACGTTATAAACGGTTTGAATGACATATAAACATCAAGGTGGAGCCCCAACGGTAGAAAACTTTCCCCAATTTCTCTCTCATATGGCCCACTTGAGTTTTGGATTCGCCTCATTTGTGATCGTATGTCCTAAAATGATCTCTTAAAATAGATGGATGGCGTGGATTTCTCACAAACATTATGGTGGACCCCACCTAGCATCCCAGCCTACATCCAACGATGGAGGTAGGGTGAGTAAAAACTAAAAGGGTATTTTCATCATTTTTCAAAATACCATGTGCTATACCTGACGGTGGAGCCAAAATAACTATGGGTTGAAATGGTAGGCAAGTATTTGGAAAGAGTTTAAAGGCAGGCTTGCCTTTCACAATACCCTAGAAGAGGGGTGGATGGATGACTAAAACTCATTTAAGAACAGCACCACTTGCCATTAGAATATTCATTTGATTAAGAAAGGCCACCAACCACATGTGTTAGAGTTTTGATTTTAGCCTTGCATCCTGGGCTAGGTGTGACCCACTTGGATGCATGAGTTTCATTTAAAAACACCACGAACTTGCTGTTACACTATTCATTTGATTAAGAAAGGCCACCAGCAACATACATTAGAGTATTGATTTTGGCCTTGCATCCAGGACTAGATGGGTCCCACTTGCATGCATTATCCAAACTGCTCATCTTGTTGGTATAACTAATGGATGGATGGCTATCTAAAAATCATGAAGTTTGCTAATTCTACGCACGCGGTGGGGGGGACAAGTAGCTCCATCGGCCTTTTCTTAACAACAGCGGTGGCAATGATCAACAAATATATATATATATATATATATATATATATATATATATATATATATATATATATATATATATATATATATATAAAAGAAAAAGATAGTAGGAATTTTACAAAGAACTACCTAATTAATATGCAATATATTTACTTTCTGTCTTTGAAAAAAAAAAAATTCAAAAATCAAACAGTTACTCTAATCAGTATTGTTATCGTCCCACTGCCTTCTCGAGGATTTTTCTTTTTATTTTTTTAATGGCTGGCTAGGTGTGCGTGCCCAGCTGCTTGGGTGGCCACACTATGATGTTTAGGTAAAATTCATCCGAACCACCAGGTGCATTACCTCGTGTTATGCTGAGGGCCCAAAAAACACCCCATCGGTGATTCAGGTGGACCACATGATTAAAAACTGTGTTAAGGGCAATATCACCCTCCAAATGGTTTCCTTTGGTGTGACCCACTTGAATCATGGATAGGCCTGACTTTTAGGCCCCGGGCATAAATATTTGTCTGGCATCTAGTGGTTCAAGTAGATTTCATATAATTATCAAAGTGAACCTTGTAAAAATCAAGGGTGAGTCTCTCTGCCGACTGTTTTCTTTGGTGTGGCCTACCTTAATCACAAGTCATCCTATTCTTTGGATCTGGGCCTAAAACAAGACTACACATCTATTGGTCAAAGTAGATATCAAATAAATATCATGGTACTGGGCCTGCCAAAAATCAAAGCCACGTGGATATATCCCTTCCCTGTGTAACTGTAACCTTACAGAGAGTATTAAGAAACATAACGACCTGCATGGACTCTCGGCTCTTGATTTTCTACTTTTACTTTCTTTAGCAAGAGATGGCTGGTTCCACTCATCTCTCTCCGTTTTGAGATTTATGAGAATGCATCTAGGGTGTTGCAACATATTGTGCTGGTGTTAAAATTGTGACATTAAAATCATTATGGGTTTATTCACTTTTATGAATCCATATGACCCATATTACATGTGCTATCAAGGCTCAAGTGTTAGTAAACTTTTGGATGAGTATTTTTTACATTTTCATCATGAAAGGGTAACTTTTAGGGTAAGTTATGTTGGGATTAAGAGAGAGTTACGAATTTAGGGTTTTTGTAGTTTTTTTAGAGCCTCTAAGAGAGAGAGCTAGGGTTTTTTGCTATAAATTCTCTCCAACCCTATAATATTCTCTGAACACTAGATTGGTTGTCGGTTTGTACCGTAGTTTTTCCCACAAGGGAAGTTTCCACATAAAAATTATGTGTTCTTTGTGTGGTTTCTTGGTTTTTCATTTTCTCGTATTTTTTTCAATCTAGATTAAGGTGCTTCTGCAGGCTTAATTTTTCAACAAGTGGTATTAGAGTAAGGTGGGTTGTTGTTAGTTTGAATTTGAGATATGGCATCCAGGTGATCAAATGTGAAGTTTGATATAAAGAAATTAATAGGTAAAAACAACTTTAAAATATGAAAATTGAATATGAAAGCCCTTCTCGTTCATCAAAGGTTGCAATATGCACTCCCTAGGAAAGCACAGTGTTCAAAATCTGTGAAGGAAGAAGATTGAAATGAATTTTATTAATGGGGCAATTAATACAATTCAATTATATTTGGCCGATGAAGTCCTTTACAATGTCATAGATGAGATCATGACTACAACAGGTTTATGGGAGAAATTGTTGGAGAGTATTTACATGACGAAATCTCTCACCATTTGTCTATTTCTGAATAAGCGATTTTATACTCCAAAAATTACAGAAAGGTCAGATCTATCTGAATGTATTAACATGTTCAACAAACTGGTTTGCAAATTGACGAGTGTTTAGGTGAATATCGAGTTGAAAGACAAAGCCGTAATTTTATTGATATATCTCCCCAAGTCGTTCGAGTATCTGATTGATACTCTTTACTATGGTAGAGATACTTTGGGCATTGAGATCATACTTGCAGCCCTTTAGTCGAAAAAGTTGCAACAATAGAATGGTGATGATGGTACCTCTATGGATGCATTGTTTCTTTGGAAAAAACTTCCTGAGCGAGAGAAGGGAAAATCACGATCTAGATCCAAGTCAAGAGGCAAAAAAAGTTAAAGTGTTGGAATTATCATATATTGGGACATTTACTAAAGGATAGTTAGTTTTCTAAAGTCTGGAAGGATAAGAAGTCAGATGATTCGTCGAAATAAGTTAATTCAATTAATATGTTAAAGGCTCGGATAGTTATGATGTATTGTTGGTGACCAAGATCGAGAATTTATATCAGGAATGGATCTTGGATACAGAGGTGTCGTACCATATGTGTCATCATCGAAGGTGATTTACCACATATATCGATTATGATGATGGGTTGGTTCTTATGGGCAATGATCATGCATGCAAGATAATTGAAATTAATTCGGTTCGCATCAGGATGTTTGATGGAATAGAGCATACTCTAACAAATGTGAGGCAGGTTTCGGACATGAAAAAGAACCTTATCTCGCATGGAGCTCTAGATGCAATCGGTTGCAATTTCATTGATTATGATGGTATCCTAAAGGTTTCAAATGAGCTATTACAGTAATAAAGGCACAATAGAGTGACAATCTTTACCAGTTGATTGAAAATATTATATCTGATGGAGCTGTAACATTTATAGTGGATTCCATGTAGGCATGTTCGTGGCATGCGCGTGTAGGTGACATAAACGAGCAGGGTATGACGGTACTTTTCAATCGTAAGTTAATTCTTAGTTTTAAAAGCTTTGATTTGAATGTAAAAGTTGTAGAAACAGGTTTAGCCCAAAGATCTTTGCACAACCTAGAATTGCTCAACATACTTGAAACTCTTTTCAAAAGAGTCTAGTTCATACGTTTCGCCATACCATTCTGCTTTGGCATATGCCTCACTATATCATGCTTGATATTTCCTCATTCTTATAATACCAATCAATTTCTCTTGAAGTAAATTTTTCATAAGTATTTGTCATCGGAACTTTTACCTTCTGACCTGTTTATTTTTATCATCGCTTTCCACATCTTGAAAGTAATAAACACATTATATTTATGTTTTAAAATATAAACTCAAACCTTTCCAGAGAAGACATCTATAAATATAACAAAGTAAGACAATCCTCTAGAAACAACGGACGACGGGCCCCACACATCAAAATGCACGTAATCAAGCTGCCCTTTACTGACATGTTTTTTTTTATTTTAAAATATAGCCTCGACTATTTTCCATACATTTGGAATAGGTCTCCCTTTACCGTTATTAATTATAAAATTTCTAAGGAAATATGGAGTGGTCAAGCAGTTGATTGCTTGGGTCCAAGAATTTTTGTTGTAATGCTTATTCTTACATACTATCTGTTGAGAGAGATAAGTTAGACCAAATAATAAAGAAAATACAACTTTGATGGCTATTGTGATGGGGTGAAAGGTTACAAGTTATTAGATTGTGCTTCACGGAAGATCATTATTAGCCGAGATGTCAAATTTAATGAGAGTTCCTTGTTTCGAAAAGGTGAGCAAAAGGAAACGAAAAGGTGAGCAAAAGGAAACAAAAAAGTCAGCTGTTGAAGTGAAATTAAACAAGGCCAAAACTCTTGAGAAACCTGAACCGCAAGTTGAGGTAGAGGAAGAGGTGGAGCCGCCAAGTGTTAAGAGAAATCCACCGAGAGATCACACATTACCATTAAGATACATGGACAACTCTAATGTTGCATTTTACTTTATTAGAGATGAGGGTGATCTATCTACTTATTATCAATAAGCTTTAGAAGATAAAGACGAAGAAAAAGTATATGGTAGTTATGTATAAAGAGACAAATTCTCTGTATAAAAATTAAGCCTAGGAATTAGTTGAGCTGCTAGTTGGGAGGAAGGTGATCAAGTACAAGTGGATTTTTTGAAAGAAACTAGTTAGGTATAAGGCTTTATTGGTAACGAATGAATACACTTAGAAGGAAGGTGTCGACTTTAGTCAGATTTTCGTGTCAATGGTAAAGCAGGTATCTATCAAATTTGTATTGGCTCTAGTTGTCAAATACAATATGGAATTGGACTAGTTGGATGTTAAAATTGCATTTTTACATGGAGAATTAGAATAACATATTTACATGAAGCAACCAGAATGGTTTAAGGTGTAGTGAAAGAAGTATCTTGTTTGCAAGTTGAAAAGGTTATTATACGACCTGAAAAGTTGCTTAGGTAGTGGTATAAGAAGTTTAATTCCTTCATTTTGATTAGGAGTTTTACTAGAAGTGAATTTGGTCATTATGTTTGTTTTAGAGAACTGAGTGGCAAAAATTCATCATTTTAGTGTTAAATGTTGATTATATGTCTATTTTTAGCCATAACATGTCTAAAATCAACATGTGAAAGGCTCAATTATCCAAGACATTTGAAATAAAAAATCTGGGGGCTATAAAGAGAATTCTTAGCATTGATATACATAAGGACAAGGAGAGGAGCAGACTATGATTGTCTCAAGAAGTATCTTCAAAAGCTCTAGTCAAGTTTGGATTGAAAAAGGTGAAACCAGTTAGCACTCTTCATACTACCTGCTTTTGGCTTTCTTTGGAATTATGTCAAATGTCAAATGAAGAAAAGTGTGGTATAGGTCTCGTGTGCCTTATTCAAGCTAACGCAGTTGGCGGTCTTATGTTACGAACTAGATATTTTGCATGCAGTTGGTGCTGTCAGTAGATATATATTAAAACCCGACAAGAAACATTGGAAAGTGGTGAAATGGTTACTTTGGTATATAAGAGGTATGACATACTAAGGGCCTATTTGTTAACACTGAAAATTTTTACTTAATAGGGAATCCGGAAAGGCAGCGTTAGTGTTTTTTATTATCATTGATCATGGAAAGCGCTCTATAATTTTTTGCCAATTTTTTTTTTTTATAATGGAAGTCTAGCTTAATGGTGAATTCAGAATGCGCTCCGCGACTCTTTTTAAAAAATCCAAGATTGCCCTGCGCAAGAGAGATTTTCTCATTTGCGTAATACATAACCCAACTTTTAACATGTGACACTTCTATTGGGGCCACCATGATTTTTTTGTTAGATCCACACCATCCATCAACTTTTCTATATTGATATCGAGCATGATCTAAAAAATGAGGCACATTGAAAGCTCAAGTCGACCACACCATAGAAAGCAGTGGAAATGGAACAACTACCATTAAAACCTTCTTGTGGTCTACTGTGAAGTTTATTTTCCATCTAACCTTTTCATAAGGTCGCACAAACTTGGATGAAGGGAAAACACAAAAATCAGCTTGATCAGAGCCTTTTATGGCCCTAAGAAGTTTTCAATGGTAGGCACCCAATTCCCACTTTTTCTTGTAGTGTGGCCCATTCGAGCCTTAGATATGCCTTGTTTTTTTTTTTTTTTCTTATTCCCTAGAATGATATAGAAAAATGGATGAATTGTGTGGATAAAATATATGCATCATGGTAGGCCCCATAGAGACCTTTGATAAGATCGTTCATCTCTAGTTAGATCCAGGTGGGGGTAGTGCACAATCCACACTCACATTTGGAGGAGCGAATAAAGTGTTATCAAGTAACAGTTTAGTGGGTGTTACCCCTATCGTGAGGCCCACCTTGATGACTTTTTTTATATCCATGTCATCCATCCGCTTCTCCGGACCATTTTAGGATGTAGTACTAAAATTTTTGCAAATCCAAATCTCAGCTATACCACACCACAGAAAATAATGGTGATTGAGTACCTCACAATTAAAACTTCTAAAGGGCCCATCGTAACATTTTCTTATTGTTTATTTGCAATCCAACCTGTTGATAATTTTAAGAAGATATGGTTGAAGGGAAATTAGAAAGATCAGATTGATCTAAAACTTTTTTGGCACACAAAATGTTTTTAATGGTTACTCATCACTATTTCTATTGGCCACCTGAGATTTGGATCTTATGATTTAGGATCACACCCTAAAATGAGATGGAAAAACAGATGGACAGCCTGGATATATAACAAATACATCAAGATAGGTCCCACACGGTTAGGGTAACACCCAATAAGCTGTTACTAGGGTAACAACTAATTCACCTTGAATTTGGGGAGCGGATTAGGTGAGACCTTGGATCCACCAGGTGGGTAGGACCCTTAACTTTGGGACCCACTATGATGTATGTGACTACATCCACACCGTTCATCCGTATTAAAAGCTCATTTTAAAGCATGATCCAAAAAATGAAGCAACTTCAAATCCCAGACAAACCATAATATACAGTGGTGATTGACCATTAATGGGCCACATGAGATTTGGATCATCCTCATTTTTTGGATCATTCCATAAAATGATTCGAAAAAATGGATGGACGATATAGATAAAACACATACATTATGATGGGGGCCACACAACACCTTCCAATAGCTAGGGCCTACTGACATCGATAGTATGCAATTCGGATCCATCGAGGTGGGTGGGACCGCTGACTATGGGGCCTATCACGATGTACGTGACTACAACCATGCTATCCATCCGTATCGAAAGCTCATTTTTGTGCATGATCTAAAAAAAATGAAGCAGATCCAACTATCAAATGGACCATAGTATAAGAAATAGTGGCAAATGACCATTAAAAATTTCCTATGGGCTACAAAAGCTTTGGATTAAGATGATATTTGTGTGGTCTCTTCATTTAGGTCTTTTTTACCTTATCAACAGGTTTGATGGAAAATAAACATTCCCTTCGAATTCATGACATTTTCAATACTGGGGATTCAATTATGACTGTTTCAGAGGGTAAAATGTGTCACATTAACATATTCTAAACATTTTAAATGTTAGTTAACAAACAAGTTATTCTAAATTCAATACTAGTTTTCCGACTTTAGATTCAAATTTCAGGTTTAGACTTTAGACTTCAGATTTAACAAACAGGCCTTAAGTCTTGTGTTTTAGAGATTAATTTAGATGAGAGACTTGTAGGCTATGTTGAGTCAGATTATGTAGAGAATTTGGACAATAGAAGATCTACTTTCGATTACTCGTTTATACTAGGAGATAGATCTATTAGTTAGATGTCTAAGCTCCAGTCTGTGGTTGCACTTTTCACAACCAAAGCTGAATACATGGCGGTGACACAGGCACTCAAAGAAGATGTTTGTTTGAAAGGGATGATGAATGAGTTGGTAATGCAACCAAGGCAGGGGTGAGATCAAGCACCGTCTCTCTCATGGGATTACCAATCCGAATCCACGGATCTATCGAGACTCCTTAACCGATCCTCCTTGATTTCTCAAGAGGCACTCGAAGAACACGAGCAAAAAAGATTACAAATTCAATAATATTATATTAATCAATGATAATTTATTTAACATTAATGAAATAAAAATGATTATTTATAATAAAACTAAGCCTAAAAACCTTAATTTGTACTTACTAAAAAATAGTAAGTTACCTGGAATAGAAAGTTACTAAAAATAGTAATGTCCTAATAAAAGACTACTACTAAGTAAAGTTTTTCTAAAACTTATTATTCTGCACAATTAGAAACTCCTAAATAACATAACACTTTAAAAAGAAGGAAACAAACTAAAAATAGGAATTATTAAATTAAGTAATTTTCATTAAAATTTCATTTTTTGCTATAATCACGTTTTTTATGGTGAAACAGACGGACGCAACCCACTATAGTGGGTCAATTCACCACGAAATGGAATTTCAGTAGGAATTCATATGTTGTGCGTCCTGTAACTCCTCTCGAATCAAAATTTTTGGCCGATTTACGATCCGCTTTCTTTGGGTCCATCCACACGAAAATTATCATTTTTGTTAACTTTTCCTTGATCATCTTCCTGTCCATGTGTGATACGAATGTGGGTAATCATCTCCCTTGATCAGGGTGTCTTCTCCCTACATCAAACTTCCCCACTTAAAAAACCTCATCCTCGGGTTTCTCTTCGGCCTAAGGTAACGAACAACCTTGAACTTCGGGAGATGATGCTTGCTAGCCTTGTACTGGAATACTGCAGCAAGTTTATCTAAATTCTTCGCATTTCTAATAGGAATTATAGTGATCTGCTCTTCCAAGTCATCCTTGTTGTCGAAGATGAGTGCAATATGAGGAAAACTAGCATTTGCAAAAGGAGAAAATTTTTAGAAAACTCAACGTTCATGGTCACCTCAAATTCTTGCAATGCTGGCACAACTCCTTCTGAGATGTCTATAGATTCCAGTACAACGAAATCTACAATTTCTGGGACACCTGCAAGATCTTTCTCCCTGCTCATGATATCTGGAATAAGAATCTCCTCCATCTTCTCAGACATTTGAATATTTTCTGAGACGATGGTGGGCTGTACCTCATCCTCTCCATCCATGGCTTCAAGCCCGGCCGATTCAGCAGGTCCTTCGAGAGGGATTTCCACGTCTGTATGAATGACCTCCACTTTAAAACTTTCAAGAGGGACTTTCATGTCTGCAGGAATGACACATGTGCGCTGTTGATGGCTGTTCACTCCCCAAGTGTAGGGTTGCGAAGTAGTAATAATTCGGAAAGACCGAGTATCGTTCCCACAGAGATTTATGAATGGGTATTCTCAGAATTTAACTAAAACAACTAATAATTAATATTTTATTAAGAACTAAAGCTGGAAAATAATGATTTGGGTTTAAATAGTGAATTTGTAAGGTAATATCAATCTAAAAAGGCACTAGAGTGCCAAGGATCCACTTTTGATAAGTTTCAATCCATCAATACAACTAGGTCTCTCATAACTCAATCAGAATCGAATTCATATCTCTATCCGATCGGAATATAGAGTGGTTGAATCAACACTTATCTAAAACAGTTGCTCATTCATTGATTCAATTCCCACATCAATGTTCAAGCCTTAGGCACACTCAATTGTGTAGGCCAAGCCTCTTTCCAATCTAGTTGAGATTCACAACCATAGCTTTCATAAATTCCTGTCACTAGAATTGATTACAACTAATGATTAGAACTCTAATTAAATCAAAATCAATCAACAAACAGCTATTCCAGATTATAACAAAAGATAAGAACTTTAGTTGAATGAGTTCCCACATGAAGATTGAGCCATTGTACACAAGGCAATCAAAGGGTCTACCATGCCCGGAGTCGATGATAGATCAATGAACTACACAAGCATAAACAATGCTCAGAAGGTAAGCTACCAAGCTTAGAATCACTAAGAATCACATGAGCCCGAAGTCATCAAGAGATCAAAGTAAAACCAAACTAGTACTTGATTCAAACTCATATTGAACTAAAATTCTTCAATTAAAACATAAAAGGAAACCTAGGTTGCATCAATCCATAAAAAACAAATCAAAAGCTTCACCTCTTAGCCCTAGCTAAGAGGTTTTAGTTCATTTCTAACATCCTTGAACTAGAAGCCTCAAAAACATAAAAACTACTAAAACAGGAAGAAAACTAAGAAAACTTGAAGTAGAATTCGTCTCCCAAGCAATCCCCACGTCCTAGCATGCCTTGGTATGAAGAGGAGAAGTCCCTTTTATACATTGGCGCGGAAGATTCCAGATTTAGCAAGGAATTACGAATTGCGCAGAGAAAATCGGAGCTTTGCGTGCAATCTGTTACACTGACGATCGGTCGCACGACCGGTCTAAGCTCATGAACGACCGGTCGCACGACCGGTCTCAAAACATCAAAAACAGTCCAGTGAGTTTGGTGTTTCTGGACACCTCTCGACCTGTCTAGAGACCTGTCTGGCGACCGGTCTTGGGACAGGTCTTGGGACAGGTCTCCCATATTTTCTTCTCTTTCTTTCTTCTTCTTTCCTCCACCTTTTGTCACTTGTTATGTTAATCTTCAATGCATACAAAGTGACTCTTTTGACTATGAATTAGTGAAGTCTCCCTCTCATTCCTACAATCACAAATCCATGCATTAGATTAGTTTTTAAATATGTAAACCGTGCATAATGAGTGATGAATTGGGATTAGAATATGCACAATTAAGAGCTCAACACACCCCCAACCAGCATTTTGCTAGTCCCGAGAAAAACATATGTGAAACAAGTTTCATTCTCCAAAACCCAACTCTCTTTCAGAAACTATTCTTCTATGCATTTCAAGACACACAAGCGTAAAAATCAGAGAAATTAGGTGATAGAGGTTGAAACCTTAAGCTCTCAGAACATAATAAGTGTTTATATGAAATTCCCGCTGATTGATTGATAAATAGAAGACCTTGAACAAATTCAACCTAGTGTGCATAGTGAAAGTTCATCTCATGAGTTTTCGGGATTATCTTCTTCATAGATCAACTAAACTATAAATCTCAAGGTGTATAGAGCAACAACAAGCCTATGACAGGAATTTGTCTTACCGTCCTTCCGACGGCTTTCACACTACGTCCCATTTTCGGCTTTGGTTAAGGGTAGACCATCCCCCGGTTGGTAGTAGGTAGCCCTAATCGGAATTTTCCACCATTTTTCCATCATTCCCAATTTCATCCTTCCTTTCCCTTTTCTTTTACATTAGATATGATTTTTAAAAATTTAT
The DNA here is from genome assembly GCA_003013855.2 of Liriodendron chinense. Taxonomy (NCBI): domain Eukaryota; kingdom Viridiplantae; phylum Streptophyta; class Magnoliopsida; order Magnoliales; family Magnoliaceae; genus Liriodendron; species Liriodendron chinense. Next base: position 7,131 of record PVNU02003653.1, on the reverse strand, counting down.
ATCTTTCGTTATTTTCCCATTGACAAGGATGGACAAAGTACTCCCGGCTTGGTTTCTCAGCACCTTAAATCAAAGTCTAGCTAATCCATAAATCACATAATCCCTTCAACCCATGCAAATCGTGTAATGTGAACTAGGTGTAAAAGTGTTCAAATTTTCTATCAATCATAAAAATAGGGGAATTCAAATATAAAACCATTATATTAAGACAAATTCAAAGCTTGCAACATCCCTCACTTCGTATCTTCTTTTCTTACAATCATGCTATCTCGAATGCATAGAACCAAAGTTTTCTAAAAGAGTTTTGATTTTTAGAAAAATCAAAAAATTTTCTACATAATTGCTCGAAATGTCACAAAAGCTAGTAAATTTGTCTAAGGAATCTCACCCCCAACCAAAATCTTACATTGTCCTTAATGTAATAAGATATGCAATATACATGACATGAGAGCAATGACATAAAACAAAGGAGAGTGAGAACGAGAGTACCTGAGGTAGCAAGTAGATTAATTCTAGCATCTTCCATTGTCTCGATGAGACTTATTCAATCCGAAATATAGAAAAACAAATCCTAACCTACCTACCTACCTTTGGTTAGTCCGATCGACTACATGATCAAATTTGAGCAGGATCTTCATGAATTTCAATAAGTTTCTCATGAGGACCATCCAAAGTCCTGCTTGAATGTATACATGGGTGCGTTTCTTCATTAAGGTCCAATCATAGTGTGTACCACACGCATGTAAGGAAGAGATAAGAACAGCAAAAAGATACCTCCTCAAGTTCTGAATTGGGTTGTACTTGATTAAAAAGGGGTCCTCCCAATCAGAATTTTCAATGGGCTGAAGAACCCATGATGGTGGAGAGACATTCATTAAATATTTTTCAGTTTGGGTTGTCTCCTCCACAATTTCAGAATTGCATGGTGCTTCCACAAACAATGGTAAAGAGTGTAAATCAGTGGAATGGTGTTCTTCAGGCACTGACATCATGTCTAACAAACTATCCAACTCCTTAATCATCTCATCATCCAGATCATAGGGGTGGGTCATGCATTCCTCTAGGAAATCGAGAGAGTCGGATGAAGGGTCCTCGTTCTCCCTAAGTGATTGAGGAAAGTCTGTTTCAATGGCAATGAATTCCTCCTCTATAGAGGGGAGGTCTTCCAAAGAAAAATTTTCAGATTTAGTGATAAGCACATCATCTAACATTGGTTGATCTAGAATTTCAGATTGTGCCACTACATCATCCAAAGAAACAGAATTCTCAACCCAAGGGAGTTCTTAACAATAGAATCCGGCATGTGTTGTTGGTGGAAGGGCTAAAAAATATCGACTTCAGCCATCTCTCTAGCAAGAATATCTTCTGGCGACTCATAAACATTCGGCCCTTTGGAAGAAGAAATCATGGGCTCATAATCATCCACGGAACCCTCATTGTAGGCAATCTCACTATCACTTTCAGATTTTATGGATTCCTCAGGTTCGTCAACCGTCATTGAAATCTCTTCATCATTAAAATCGGGATATCTAAAAGAGATAGTTGATTCACCATAATCGATGGTGATATTGGGGTCACCAAGATCAATATTCTCTAGAAGTTTAGTCATTAAATCTGGAGAAGGTTGGGTTTGGATAGCCTCATCCTCCTCATTATTGGGGATTGATTCGGTGTTCCCAATGTTGGGTTCAGAATTTTGAGATGGCAAGATGTTTTGTATGCATTGCTCAATTATTTTCATAAACTCTCTCAGTGTATCCTCAAGAGTTCGTGTCGATGTGGCTCATGAGAAAGAAACTCTTGAGGATAATTGTTGGCATCCATGGTTGGCTCGTCTCCCAAATTAAAATTTTGATGCTCCCACCTATTAGGATTATGCATGTCATATGTTGTGCTATTAGATAGCTGTTGATATTTGTAGTCAAACAAATGATCATACATTGTCCTAACCGGTGGAACATTATTCATCTCTTTCCGATACTCTCCCATTGTCTTACCCGGCGAAAAGTTATGCCCATTGTTGTCATTCCGGTAATCTCGCAAGGTCTTACGTGGGGGAGTATTAGAAGTAGATTGAGTCATAGAAAGATATTCATGCTTGTAATGGTTCCAATCATAATGATTTTGATTTGGTTCGACCTCTCATCTTCCAAAAGGTATTTAAACAATCCACCCATCCAATCATTCATAATGAAATTATAAGAAGTTGAAACAGAAAAGAATTCTTCCTTCCATCCTTTACTCCTCTCTAAGACCGAAGCACAAGGTGTCTTGCAATGGCTGAGCCAGAAGCAAAGATAGAGACCGATTTCTCCTGGTCAATAGGGGTTCAGAGAACTCCCCACCCACTCTTTAAGTCTTTTGAGAAAAGTGCAGAAAAAGAAGAAAGAGGAATAGGTTTGAGAAGAGAAATCTCTGAGCACAAGGTGATCCAAGACGGCAGAACCGACTAATAGGAATCAAGGCGGCACAAGGCCAACCTATCAGAGATCCAAAAGGAGTCTCCACCCACTCTACAAGAGATGAATATGGTAGGAATGAGTAGGAGAAGAAGAAGAGTAAGGTTAGAAAGATAGAACCTGATTTGGCACTTGAGATTCCTACTTCTTCTTCAACTTCCTAAAAATCCCTGAAGTAGATCTATGTTAGGATCCTGCAAAATCAAAACAAACTAAGTTAGTATCCTGAAATTAAAAGAAAACTTAGTCTAGAAAGCAAAACAAATCCCAAACTTATCTTAACACAATCTCAACTAAAAGCTATCTCTGCAAATTCTAAAAATATCGCATAGAAATCCCCGGCAACGGCGTCAAAAACTTGTTCACTCCCCAAGTGTAGGGTTGCGAAGTAGTAATAATTTGGAAAGACCGAGTATCATTCCCACAGAGATTTATGAATGGGTATTCTCAGAATTTAACTAAAACAACTAATAATTAAAATTTTATTAAGAACTAAAGCTAAAAAATAATGATTTGGGTTTAAATAGTGAATTTGTAAGGTAATATCAATCTAAAAGGCACTAGAGCGCCAATGATCCACTTTTGATAAGTTTCAATGCATCAATACAACTAGGTCTCTCATAACTCAATCAGAATCGAATTTATATCTCTATCCAATCGGAATATAGAGCGGTTCAATCAACAATTATCTAAAACAGTTGCTCATTCATTGATTCAATTCCCACATCAATGCTCAAGCCTTGAGCACACTCAATTGTGTAGGCCAAGCCTCTTTCCAATCTAGTTGAGATTCACAACCATAGCTTTCATCAATTCCTGTCACTAGAATTGATTACAACTAATGATTAGAACTCTAATTAAATCAAAATCAATCAACAAACAGCTATTCCAGATTATAACAAAAGATAATAACTTTAGTTGAATGAGTTCCCACATGAAGATCGAGCCATTGTACACAAGGCAATCAAAGGGTCTACCATGCCCGGAGTCGATGATAGATCAATGAACTACACAAGCATAAACAATGCTCAGAAGGTAAGCTACCAAGCTTAGAATCACTAAGAATCACATGAGCCCGGAGTCATCAAGAGATCAAAGTAAAACCAAACTAGTACTTGATTCAAACTCATATTGAACTAAAATTCTTCAATTAAAACATAAAAGGAAACCTAGGTTGCATCAATCCATAAAAAACAAATCAAAAGGTTCACCTCTTAGCCCTAGCTAAGAGGTCTTAGTTCATCTCTAACATCCTTGAACTAGAAGCCTTAAAAACATAAAAACTACTAAAACAGAAAGAAAACTAAGAAAGCTTGAAGTAGAATCCGTCTCCCAAGCAATCCCCACGTCCTAGCATGCCTTGGTATGAAGAGGAGAAGTCTCTTTTATACATTGGCGTGGAAGATTCCAGATTTAGCAAGGAATTACGAATTGCGCAGAGAAAGTCGGAGCTTTGCATGCAATCTATTACGCTGACGACCGGACGCACCACCGGTCTAAGCTCATGAACGACTGGTCACACGACCGGTCTCAAAACATCAAAAACAGTCCAGTGAGTTTGGTGTTTCTGGACACCTCTCGACCTGTCTGGCGACCGGTCGGACGACCGGTTTGGTGACTGGTCTAGCTGTGTAGACCTGTCTGGTGACCGGTCTTGGGACAGGTCTTGAGACAGGTCTTGGGACAGGTCTTCCATATTTTCTTCTCTTTCTTTCTTCTTCTTTCCTCCACCTTTTTTCACTTGTTATGTTAATCTTCAATGCATACAAAGTGACTCTTTTGACTATGAATTAGTGAAGTCTCCCTCTCATTCCTACAATCACAAATCCATGCATTAGATTAGTCTTTAAATATGTAAACCATGCATAATGAGTGATGAATTGGGGTTAGAATATGCAAAATTAAGAGCTCAACAATGGCCTTTTGTTTCTCCAAGAACAACATGTGCGCTTCTGATAGGGCTGGGGGTCGATTGTGGCTCCATTTTAAAATAATAAGGCATATGACGCAAATTATGAGGTTGTTGGGATAATGCCTGATTTTCATAATCATTGTATCTAAATCATTCCAGCAACCTGTGCTTCATCTGTGTCCACGAGCATATCGGTGCCTTTATCTCTTTCTTTCAATTACGCTAAATATATTCCCACCAAAACGATGCAGTGCTCTTCAACTTGTATGCAACGTACGAAACTTTCTTCTCCTTGGGCATCTGTGTGAGTTTGAAGAGGCGTTCAACTTCATGTAGCTAGTCGTCGACGAGACCCAGACCATTGAATTTAAGCAGATCAACCTCCGTGTAGACTTGACCCGTCCGATATACCAGATCTCTGTCATAAACAATCATGTTCCTGTGATCTTCTGCTTTGTGGTCGAATCTAGCCTGCAGTCCTTGCATAGATTGATCATTCTTCCGCTGGAGTGTCTCAAGCATTGCCTCAAAAGCCACCACTTTGAGAGGATGGATCCCTGGTCACCATCCACAGGATTTTTTACGTAGCCATTGCTAAAAGCCATCTTCCCGAGATTGTTCCTTCCTCTGATACTAATTAATGCAGCCGGGGCGAGGGTGATATCGAGCGTCATCTCTCTCAAGGGATAACTAATCTGAATCCATGGATTTATCGGGACTCCTTAACCAATCTTCCTTGATTTCTCAAGGGGCACTCGAAGAACACGAGTAAAATAGAGTATAAACTCAATAATATTATATTAATCAAAGATATCTGTTTAGCAGTGAAATAAAATGATTATTTATAATAAAATTAAGCTTAAAAATCCTAATTCGTACTTAGTAAAAATATTAAGTTTCCCGAAATAGAAATTTACTAAAAAAAAGTAAAGTCCTAATAAAAGATTACTAAGATTACTACTAAGTAAAGTCTTTCTAAAAATCATTATTCTGCAAAATTATAAACTCCTAAATAAAATAAAACTCTAAAAAGAAGGAAACAAACTAAAAATCAGAATTACTAAAATAAGCAGTTTTCACTAAAATTTCATTTTTCTGCTGTAACTGCATGTTTTATGGCGAAATGGACGGACACGACCCACTAAACGAAACAAAAATTCAGTACGAATCCATATGTTGTGCGTCTTGTAACTCATCTTGGATCAAAAGTTATGATTAATTTATGGTCTACCTTTTGGTCCATCCACACGAAAATTGTCGTTTTTGTCAACTTTTCCTTGATTGTCTTCCAGTCCATGTATGATAGGAATGTGGGTGATCCTCACCCTTAATCAACAGGTCCGCTCCCTACATCAATTGGGGCTTTAGCAGGAAGCCTTGCATTTGCATTGTGACAGCAAGAGTGCGATTAATTTGGCTAAAAACTCGGTATGTCACTCCTGTACTAAGGAGATGTTATCCAGAAGGTCTTAGAAGAAGGATATGTTATTCTTGAGAAGATTAATACCAGTGAGAATTTGGCGGACATGCTTATAAAAGTCGTTCCTACAGAGAAGTTCAAGTTTTTGCTCAATTTCTCTGGATTGGGAAGAAAAGAATAGAGATGGAGTGTGCATGAAGCAATGATGATGATGATTAGAAAAAGATTGACAAGGCTAGGAAGTGATTTTGCTATTAAGGTGAAGATTTTTAAAATTGTGACACTAAAATTATTATGAATTTATTCACTTTTATGAATCCATATGGCTCATGTTTCACGTACTAACAAGGCCCAAGTGTTAGTGGACCCTTGAAATGGTATTTTTTTACATTCACTTGTGAAATGGTGGCCTTTAGGGTAAGTTTGTTAGGGTTAAGATAGAGTTATAAATTTAGAATTTTTGCGGTGTTTTTTAGAGACTCTAAGAGATCAGAGAGCTAGGGTTGTTGGCTGTAAGTTCTCTTTATCCCTGTAATCTTTTTCGAATGGTATATTAATTGTCACTTTGTGTTGTGGTTTTTTCCTACTAGGGTTTTTCAGGTAAAAGTCATGTGTTCTCTGCACGGTTGCTTGGTTTTTCCTTTTCTCTTGTTTGTTTCAATATAGATTAAGGTGCTTCTGTAAGGGCAATTCCCCAACAACCTGGACTTTAGATATTGTATTGAGTATTTTTCAATGATCCAAATAATTTGTGAGGTTGACCACAAAATGGATATGGGTTGATAAAAGGAACTCTCATCATGAACTATTTCAACCCTTTCATTATTCAAATGTTAAGAAAACCATCCATGTTCAAGTTAAAAGATTTAAATGGGGTTTTTTATCCTTGCCTCGATGGTAGAGTCCCAGGAGTTTCAACACGAGGTTTAAGGTTCGATACCCATAGGTGGTGAAATCCCACAATGGCGTGTGTTGTGTGGGGGGGGGGGGGGGGGGGGGGGGGGGGGGGGGGGGGGGATGGTATAAATGATTTGGATCTTGCAAGGGTGCGCGAATTAGGTGTTACCTTGGAACAGCTTAGTGGGTGTTACCCTACCGTATGGCCCACATGGATGATATTTTGTATATCCACGCCGTCCATCATTTTCTACGGCCCATTTTAGAATGAGGTTGCAGATCTAAATCTCTAGTGGACGATACCACTAGAAACAGTGTGATTGAGTGCTCCACCATTAAAAATTCCAAAGAGCCAATCCCAAGGTTTTGGTAAATTATTTTCAATCCAAGCACTTTATAATGTCAATAAGGTCTTGATGAAGGGAAACTATAAAGATCAGATT
>PVNU02003652.1:0-44254 GCA_003013855.2 Liriodendron chinense | reverse complement strand
TACTTGGATGAATGGATTGGCATTGACCACTACAAGTGGATCCTTGATGCTCTAGTTCTTCTTATTTCAGATTTTCTATTTCATGTGAAAAACTACTCTCTTAAACTTCTTAGATTCTAGTTATTAGAGTACTTGGAATTGTTTACTTCTTTCCCTGTGGATCGACCTCGGTCTTACCGAGATTTATTAATACATCGCAGCCTTACACTTGAGGCGAGCGAATACTTAGACCCAAACACAAAAACCAAACCTGAAACCCAATCCCGAACCCGATACTCTAAACCTATGCCTAAACCTAATCCTAATCTCAAATCACCTAAACTAAACCTACACCTATTCCTAAATCCTTTCACCTAAACTAAACTTAGACCCAAACACGAAAACCTAACCACCCTAAACCCCATCCCAAACCCAAAACTCTAAACCTATGACTTAACCTAATACTAAACTCAAATCACCTAAACTAAACCTACACCTATTTCTAAATCCATTCACCTAACCCAAACTTAGACCCAAACACGAAAACATACCCTAAACCCGATTCCGAACCCTAAATTCTCAACCTATGCCTAAACGTAATACTAAACTCAAATCACCTAAACTAAACCTACACTTATTCCTAAATCCATTCACCTAACCCAAACTTAGACCTAAACACGAAAACATAACCTATGCATAAACCTAATCCTAAACTCAAATCACCTAAACTAAAACTACCCCCATTCCTAAATCCATTTACCTAACCTAAACTTAGACCCAAAACGAAAACATAACCCAAAATCCGATCCCGAACCCGAAATTCTCAACCTATGCCTAAACTTAATCCTAAACTCAAATCACCTAAACTAAACCGACACCTATTCCTAAATCCATTTACTTAACCTAAACCTAGACCCAAACTCGCAAACCTAACCCTAAACCCGACCCCGAACCTGAAATTCTCAACCTACGCCTAAACCTAATCCTAAACTCAAATCACCTAAACTAAACCAACACCTATTCCTAAATCTATTCACCTAACCTAAACTTAGACCCAAACTAGAAAACATAACCCAAAACCCGATCCCGAACCCGAAATTCTCAACCTACGCCTAAACCTAACCCTAAACTCAAATCACCTAAACTAAACCTACACCTATTCCTAAATCCATTCACCTAAACTAAACTTAGACCCAAACAAGAAAACATAACCCAAAACCCGATCCCGAACCCGAAATTCTCAACCTATGCCTAAACCTAATCTTAAACTCAAATCACCTAAACTAAACCTACACCTATTCCTAAATCCATTCACCTAAACTAAACTTAGACCCAAACAAGAAAACATAACCCAAAACCCGATCCCGAACCCGAAATTCTCAACCTATGCCTAAACCTAATCTTAAACTCAAATCACCTAAACTAAACCTACACCTATTCCTAAATCCATTCACCTAACCTAAACTTAGACCCAAACACGAAAACCTAACCCTAAACCCCTTCCTGAACCCGAAACTTTAAGCCTATGCCTAAACCTAATCCTAAACACAAATCACTAAACTAAACCTACACCCTATTCCTAAATCCATTCTCCTAACCTAAAACTTAGACCCAAACAACGAAAATGTAACCCAAAACCCGATCCCAAACCCGAAATTCTCAACCTCTTGCCTAAACCTAATCCTAAACTCAAATCACCTAAACTAAACCTACACCTACTCCTAAATCCATTCACCTAACCTAAACTTAGACCCAAACTCGAACACATAACCCAAACACGATCCCGAACCCGAAATTCTTAACCTACGCCTAATCCTAATCCTAAACTCAAATCAGCTAACTAAACCTACACCTATTACTTAATCGATTCACCTAACCTAAACGTAGACCCAAACACGAAAACCTAACCTTAAAACCCGATCCCGAACCTGAAATTCTCAATCTATGCCTAAACCTAATCCTAAACTCAAATCACCTAAACTAAACCGACGCTTATTCCTAAATCCATTCACCTAAACTAAACCCAGACCCAAACTCGAACACATAACCCAAAACCAGATCCCGAACCCGAAATTCTCAACCTACGCCTAAACCTAATCTCAAACTCAAATCACCTAAACTAAACCGATGCTTATTCCTAAATCCATTCACCTAAACTAAACCCAGACCCAAACTCGAACACATAACCCAAAACCAGATCCCGAACCCGAAATTCTCAACCTACGCCTAAACCTAATCCTAAACTCAAATCACCTAAACTAAACCTACCGCTATTCCTAAATCCATTCACCTAACCTAAACTTAGACCCAAACACGAAAACATGACGAAAAAATCCGATCCCGAACCCGAAATTCTCAACCTATGCCTAAACCTAATCCTAAACTCAAATCACCTAAACTAAACCTACACCTATTCCTAAATCCATTCACTTAACCTAAACCTCGACCCGAACTCGCAAACCTAAACCCTAAACCCCATCCCGAACCTGAAATTCTCAACCACGCCTAAACCTAACCCTAAACTCAAATCACCTAAACTAAACCTACACCTATTCCTAAATCCATTCACCTAAACTAAACTTAGACCCAAACACGAAAACAAAACCCAAAACCCGATCCCGAACCCGAAATTCTCAACCTACGCCTAAACCTAATCCTAAACTCAAATCACCTAAACTAAACGTACACCTATTCCTAAATCCATTCACCTAACCTAAACTTTGACCCAAACAAGAAAACATGACCCAAAATACGATCCCGAACCCGAAATTCTCAACCTATGCCTAAACCGAATCCTAAACTCAAATCAACTAAACAAAACCTACGCCTATTCCTCAATCCATTCACCTAACCTAAACTTTGACCCAAACACGAAAACCTAACCCTAAACCCCATCCCAAACTCGAAACTCTAAACCTATGCCTAAACGTAATACTAAATTCAAATCACCTAAACTAAACCAACCCCTATACCTAAATCCATTTACCTAACCTAAACTTAGACCCAAAAATGAAAATATAACCCAAAATCCGATCCCGAACCCGAAATTCTCAACCTATGCCTAAACCTAATCCTAAACTCAAATCACCTAAACTAAATCGACGCCTATTCCTAAATCCATTCACCTAAACTAAACTTAGACCCAAACTCGAACAACATAATGCAAAACCCGATCCCGAACCAGAAATTCTCAACCAACGCCTAAACCTAATCCTAAACTCAAATCACCTAAACTAAACCAACATCTACTCCTAAATCTATTCAACCTAACCTAAACTTAGACCCAAACTCGAAAACATAACCCAAAACCCGATCCCGAACCCGAAATTCTCAACCTACGCCAAAACCTAACCCTAAACTCAAATCACCTAAACTAAACCTACACCTATTCCTAAATCCATTCACCTAAAATAAAACTTACACTTTAAACACGAAAACATAACCCAAAGCCCGATCCCGAACCCGAAATTCTCACCTACGCCTAAACCTAATCCTAAACTCAAATCACCTAAACTAAACGTACACCTATTCCTAAATCCATTCACCTAACCTAAACTTAGACCCAAACACGAAAACCTAACCCTAAACCCCATCCCAAACTCGAAACTCTAAACCAATGCCTAAACGTAATACTAAACTCAAATCACCTAAACTAAACCTACACTTATTCCTAAATCCATTCACCTAACCCAAACTTAGACCTATACACGAAAACATAACCTAAAACTCGATCTCGAACACGAAATTCTCAACCTATGCGTAAACCTAATCCTAAACTCAAATGACCTAAACTAAACCTGCCCCTATTCCTAAATCCATTTACCTAACCTAAACTTAGACCCAAAAACGAAAACATAACCAAAATCCGATCCCGAACCCGAAATTCTCAACCTATGCCTAAACCTAATCCTAAACACAAATCACCTAAACAAAACCTTCACCTATTCCTAAATCCATCACCAAACCTAAACTTAGACCCAAACACGAAAACATAACGCAAAACCCGATCCCGAACCCGAAATTCTCAACCTATGCCTAATCCTAATCCTAAACTCAAATCACCTAAACTAAACCTACACCTATTCCTAAATCTATTCACCTAACCTAAACTTAAACCCAAACACGAAAACATAATCCAAAATCCGATCCCGAACCCGAAATTCTCAACCTATGCCTAAACCTAATCCTAAACTTAAATCACCTAAACTAAACCTACACCTATTCCTAAATCCATTCACCTAACCCAAACTTAGACCCAAACACGAAAACATAACCCTAAACCCGATCCCGAACCCGAAATTCTCAACCTATGCCTAAACCTAATCCTAAACTCAAATCACCTAAACTAAACCTACACCTATTCCAAAATCCATTCACCTAACCTAAACTTAGACCCAAACACGAAAACAAAACCCTAAACACCATCCCAAACCCGAAACTCTAAACCTATGCCTAAACCTAATACTAAACTCAAATCACCTAAACTAAACCTACACCTATTCCTAAATCCATTCACCTAACCTAAACTTAGACCGAAACACGAAAACCTAACCCTAAACCCGATCCCGAACCCGAAATTCTCAATCTATGCCTAAACCTAATCCTAAACTCAAATCACCTAAACTAAACCTACACCTATTCCTAAATCCATTCACCTAACCCAAACTTAGACCCAAACACGAAAACATAACCCAAAACCCGATCCTGAACCCGAAATTCTCAATCTATGCCTAAACCTAATCCTAAACTCAAATCACCTAAACCAAACCTTCACCTATTCCTAAATCCATTCACCTAACCTAAACTTAGACCCAAACACGAAAACATGACCCAAAATCCGGTCCCGAACCTGAAATTCTCAACCTATGCCTAAACCTAATCCTAAACTCAAATCACCTAAACTAGCACGACAACTATTCCTAAATCCATTCACTTAACCTAAACCTAGGCCCAAACTCGCAAACCTAACCCTAAACCCGATCCCGAACCTGAAATTCTCAACCTACGCCTAAACCAAATCCTAAACTCAAATCACCTAAACTAAACCAACACCTATTCCTAAACCTATTCACCTAACCTAAACTTAGTCCTAAGCTCAAAAACATAACCCAAAACCCGATCCCGAACCCGAAATTCTCAACCTACGCCTAAACCTAACCCTAAACTCAAATCACCTAATCTAAACCTACACCAATTCCTAAATCCATTCACCTAACCTAAACTTAGACACAAACACGAAAACCTAACCCTAAACCCGATCCCGAACCCGAAATTCTAAATCTAAGCCTAAACCTAGCCCTAAACCCAAATCACCTAAACTAAACCGACACCTATTCCTAAATCCATTCACTTAACCTAAACCTAGACCCAAACACGCAAACCTAACCCTAAACCCGATCCCGAACCTGAAATTCTCAACTTACGCCTAAACCTAATCCTAAACTCAAATCACCTAAACTAAACCAACACTTATTCCTAAATCTATTCACCTAACCTAAACTTAGACCCAAACACGAAAACATAACCCAAAACCCGATCCCGAACCCGAAATTCTCAACCTACGCCTAAATCTAATCCTAAACTCAAATCACCTAAACTAAACCTACCCCTATTCCTAAATCCATTCACCTAACCTAAACTTAGACCCAAACACGAAAACATGACCCAAAATCCGATCCCGAACCCAAAAGTTCTCAACCTATGCCTAAACCTAATCTAAACTCAAATCACCTAAACTAAACCTACACCTATTCCTAAATCCATTCACCTAAACTAAACTTAGACCCAAACAAGAAAACATAACCCAAAACCCGATCCCGAACCCGAAATTCTCAACCTATGCCTAAACCTAATCTTAAACTCAAATCACCTAAACTAAACCTACACCTATTCCTAAATCCATTCACCTAACCTAAACTTAGACCCAAACACGAAAACCTAACCCTAAACCCCTTCCTGAACCCGAAACTTTAAGCCTATGCCTAAACCTAATCCTAAACACAAATCACCTAAACTAAACCTACCCCTATTCCTAAATCCATTCACCTAACCTAAACTTAGACCCAAACACGAAAACATGACCCAAAATCCGATTCCGAACCCAAAATTCTCAACCTATGCCTAAACCTAATCCTAAACTCAAATCACCTGAACAAAACCGACACCTATTCCTAAATCCATTGACTTAACCTAAACCTAGACCCAAACTCGCAAACCTAACCCTAAACCCGATCCCGAACCTGAAATTCTCAACCTACGCCTAAACCTAATCCTAAACTCAAATCACCTAAACTAAACCAACACCTATTCCTAAATCTATTCACCTAACCAAAACTTAGACCCAAACAAGAAAACATAACCCAAAACCCGATCCCGAACCCGTAATTCTCAACCTATGCCTAAACCTAATCCTAAACTCAAATCACCTAAACTAAACGTACACCTATTCCTAAATCCATTCACCTAACCTAAACTTAGACCCAAACACGAAAACCTAACCCTAAACCCCATCCCAAACCCGAAACTCTAAACTGTATGCCTAAACGTAATACTAAACTCAAATCACCTAAACTAAACCTACACTTATTCCGAAATCCATTCACCTAACCCAAACTTAGACTTAAACACGAAAACATAACCTAAAACTCGATCTCGAACCTGAAATTCTCAACCTATGCGTAAACCTAATCCTAAACTCAAATCCCCTAAAATAAACCTACCCCTATTCCTAAATCCATTTACCTAACCAAAACTTAGACCCAAAAACGAAAACATAACCAAAAATCCTATCCCGAACTCGAAATTCTCAACCTACGCCTTAACCTAATCCTCAACTCAAATCACCTAAACTAAATCTACACCTATTCCTATATCCATTAACCTAACCTAAACTTAGACCCAAAAACGAAAACATAACCCAAAATCCAATCCCGAACCCGAAATTCTCAACCTATGCCTAAACCTAATCCTCAACTCAAATCACCTAAACTAAACCTACACCTATTCCTAAATCCATTCACCTAACCTAAACTTAGACCCAAACACAAAAACCTAACCCTAAACCCCATCCCGAACCAGAAACTCTAAACATATGCCTAAACCTATTCCTAAACTCAAAGCACCTAAACTAAACATACACCTATTCCTCAATCCATTCACCTAACCTAAACTTAGACCCAAACACGAAAACATAACGCAAAACCCGATCCCGAACCCGAAATTCTCAACCTATGCCTAAACCTAATCCTAAACTCAAATCACCTAAACTAAACCTACACCTATTCCTAAATCCATTCACCTAACCTAAACTTAGGCCCAAATACGAAAACATAACCGAAAATTTGATCCCGAACCCGAAATTCTCAACCTATGCCTAAACCTAATCCTAAACTCAAATCACCTAAGCAAAACCTACACTTATTCCAAAATACATTCACCTAACCTAAACATAGACCCAAACACAAAATCCAAACCCTAAACCCAATCCCAAACCCGAAACTCTAAACCTATGCCTAAACCTAATCCTAATCTCAAATCACCTACACTAAACCTACACCTATTCCCAAATCCTTTCACCTAACCTAAACTTAGACCCAAACACGAAAACCTAACCCTAAACCCCATCCCAAACCCGAAAATCTAAACCTATGCCTTAACCTAATACTAAACTCAAATCACCTAAACTAAACCTACACCTATTCCTAAATCCATCCACCTAACCCAAACTTAGACCCAAACACGAAAACATAACCCTAAACCGCATCCCAAACCCGAAATTCTCAACCTACGCCTAAACCTAACCCTAAACTCAAATCACCTAAACTAAACCTACACCTATTCCTAAATCCATTCACCTAAACTAAACTTAGACCCAAACACAAAAACATAACCCAAAACTCGATCGCAAACCCGAAATTCTCAACCTATGCCTAAACCTAATCCTAAACTCGAATCACCTAAACTAAACCTACACTTACTCCTAAATCCATTCACCTAACCTAAACTTTGTGTTGAACCTCCAATTTATACATTGCATTGCCCATTACATGACATGCTTTGCATGATTTTCATGATTTAAAGGCCCATCTAACACATGTTTTGTGATTATAGGAATGAGAGCGGACTTCACTCAATTAGAGATAAAAAAGGGGCCATTTGGAGCCTTTGATGAAGGCCCAAGGTGGACCAAAGAAACAAGGAAGCAAAGAAAGAAGAAAATAGAAGAAAGAAAGGAAGAAAACAAGAAGAAAAAGAGACTGACCGGTCTTGACCGGTCGGCCATGCTTGCTGGAGTAATGCCAAAGAGGGCCTGACCGGTCATGACCTGGTCGGCCATGCAAGTTTCAGATTCCAGATTCTAAAACAGCAATGTATTCCCGCACCTGGTTTTTCGGACCATTTTTCTGGGCTGATCTTGATGATATTTGAAAATCCAACACATCCATGTCGAAGAAGATCTCGACGCCGAACTAACCCAAGTGGTTTCGTGTCGATCGGAGCTACGGATTGACCGTGGTGGCCAAAACAATACGAACTGTCCAGAAAGTTCCAGATTTCTCTGTTCAACTCTGGGCCGGTCCAGAGGACTCATCATTGATGATATGAAGAATCTACTTTGACCATCTTTTAGAACACATCCATATATAAATAACCACAAAAGTTTCAGATCAAAAGGTGTGTGGTTTGATCGTACCGGTTGAAGAAAGATGGACCATCCAGAAAGATCCAACTGCGCAGAGTTTATAAAAGCCCTGAGTGTTCTAATTTTCGGACCATATTCTGGGGTTGTTTTGGACAATCTAATCCATCCATCATGTAGAGGAGGAAGTTTTCTACCAATGTTCAAAATTTGAGATCAATCCGACCTCTGTACACTCCGGGGCGTTGAAAGCAAGATGACTGGTTCTGAAGGTACCCAAAGTGCGCGATTTTGAGAGGCGGTCGGTGATGTGATTGGTGGGCCCATTTAGAGGATAATCTTGGAAATCTAAATCATCTATGAGGAAGATCACATTACAAGGAAGTTACAAACCAAATTTGAAGGCAATCCGACCATTGGTTAAGCCATACCAGGCGAAACAAATTCTGCTATGTTGCTGTACTATTGCTGCACTATAAAAGGAGGTGCTCTCTTCTATTCCAAATCAACCAAGGACGTGGGAAGCAAGGAGTTCAAGTCCCAGGAGGCTACCTAGCCTCCTCCAGCTAGTTTTTCTTCCTTTTCTTAGTTCTAGTTCTAGTTTTAATATGTTTTTCCTTAGCTAACCTCTTAGCTAGAGCTAGAGGTGAAATTTGTAGTTGGTTCCAATGCTTTAATTCTTTTATTTCAAGTACCCTTTTCTTAATTTTGGATTTTGAAGTTCTAGTTTGAATAAAGTTTGGTTTTTTTTTTTTAGAAGTTTTGTGAGAGTTTGTGTGCTCCGGACATGAGTTCCTTGCAATTCTCTAAGATTACCATGATTGGGTTGTTTGAATTAGAATTGTAGTAACCCTTGAGCATGCCATAGTCCATATGCATGGCTATTACTCCGAAGGCTACATTCAAGTTCTATGTGCTTCATTAGAACTAGAAATCTAATTTCCAGATTTAAGTGGGATTGTTTGTGCTTGAATGTTATATCTTCCAATTAGATGAGAGATAGGACTTTGATTCTAATTGTGTTGTACTTGGATGAATGGATTGGCATTAGACCACTACAAGTGGATCCTTGATGCTCTAGTTCTTCTTATTTTCAGATTTTTCTATTTCATGTGAAAAACTACTCTCTTAAACTTCTTAGATTCTAGTTATTAGAGTACTTGGAATTGTTTACTTCTTTCCCTGTGGATCGACCTCGGTCTTACCGAGATTTATTAATACATCGCAGCCTTACACTTGAGGCGAGCGAACAAGTTTTTGGCGCCGTTGCCGGGGAAAAAGTTGAACGGTTTTAATTGTTCTAGTAGCTATAGAGTAATCTTAGTTAGGTAGGATTTTCAGTTTTTATAAAAGTAGATTTTCTGATTTTTTTTTTTTTTAGATTACTAACAAATTTTTTTTGATTTTGTAGGACATTGTTGCTGACATAGATCTCACTCTATTGGGTAACATCTCCCCATATCCCTTCTTTTTGTTCTTTTTTTTTTTTATATTAGGGTAGTTTTCAATTTCTTAAAATTTCATCATGTATGATTGGACGAATGGTGCATATAAGCATCTTTTGGAAGATGAGATGTCAGACCATGAAATTGAAAGTCTTTATGATTGGAACCATTATAAGCATAAGTATTTTTCTAAGGTTCAATCAACCTCCACTGCCGCCCCACGTAAGACGATGCGTGATTACATTAATGAAAACAATACACATATTGAGACACGATGTAAGACGATGGGGGAATACCGGAACGAAGCAAAATTGGATAATCATCCGGGAAAAACATTACGTGATTACCGGATTGAAAATAACATGAGTGTTCCACCGGTTATGGTAAGAGGTGTGCAACAACAAAAGGAACAGGTGAATAGTAGCCAACCGGTTAAGACAATGCGTGATTACTTGTATGGATATGCCTATCAACCATCATATAACTTTTCATCCTACAATGCGTACGGTCTTAATTGGGAAAACCACCATTCTCCTTGTTCAAGGGAGGAACCAACCATGGATGCCAACAACTATCCTCAAGAGTTTCTTTCTCATGAGCCGCAACCGACTTGAACTCTTGAGGATGTGCTGCGAGAGTTTATGGAAACAACTGAGCAATACATACAAAACCTCTCGCCATCTCAAAATATTAAACCCAACATTGGGAACACCGAATCAATCCCCAACAATGAGGAGGATGAGGCTATCCAAGTCCCACCTTCTTCGGATTTAATGGATAGACTTTTAAAGGAGATTGATTTCGATGATCCCAATGTCATCATCAATTATGGTGAGTCCACTATCTCTTTTGGATGCTTTGAACTTAATGATGAAGAGATTTCAATGACGGTTGACGAACCCGACGAATCCATAAAATTTGAAAGTGGTAGTGGGGTTGCCTACAATGAGGGTTTGGTGAATGGTTATGAACCTATGGTTTCTTTTTCCCAAGGGCATAATGATTATGAGTCTCTAGAGGATATGCATGCTAGAGAGATGGCCGAAGTCGATCTTTTTGAGTCCTTCCACCAACAACACATGCCAAATTCTAGTGTGGTAGACCTCCCTTTGATTGAAAATTCTATTCCTTCGGATGATGAGGTGGCACAATCTGAAATTTTCAAAGATCAACCAATGTTAGATGATGTGCTTACCACTGAATCTGAAGAATTCTCTTTGGAAGACCTCCTCTCTATAGAGGAGGAATTCCTTACCATTGAAACAGAATTTCTTCAATCATTAAGGGAGGATGAGGACCCTTCATCCGACTATCTCGATTTCCTAGAGGAATGCTTGGCCCAATCTTATGATGTTGATGATGAGATGATTAAGGAGTTGGACATTTTGTTAGACACGGTGCCGGTGCCTGAAGAACACCTTTCCACTGATTTACACTCTTTACCATTGTTTGTGGAAGCACCGTACAATTCTGAAATTGTGGAGGAGACAACTTTAACCAATGAAAACTTGATGAGTGTCTCTCCACCATCATGGGTCCTTCAGCCCATTGAAAATTCTGATTGGGAGGACCCATTTTTAATCAATCATAACCCAAATCAGAATTTGAGGAGATATCTTTTTGCTGCTCTTATCTCCTCCTTTTATGCATGTGGTGCACAATACGATTGGACTTCAATGATAAGAAGCACACATGTTTACTGTCGAGCAGGACTTTGGATGGTCCTCATGAGAAATTTATTGAAATTCATGAAGATCCTGCTCAACTTTGATCATGTAGTTGATCGGACTAATCAAAGGTAGGTAGGTAGGTTAGGATTTATTTTTCTGCAATTAGGATTGAATAAGTCTCATCGAGACAATGGAAGATGCTAGAATTGATCAACTTGCTATCTCAGGTACTATTGTTCTCACTCATATTTTACCATTGCTCTCATGTTCATGCTAATTGCATATCTTTTTACATTGAGGACAATGCAAGATTTGGTTGGGGGGTGAGATGAGATTCCTCATCTAGCATGTTGCAACATTTCGAGCCTCACATGCGCAAATTTTTTCGAATTTTCTAAAATTTCAAAACTCTTTTAGAAAACCGTATTTCCATGCATTCGAGATGATATGAGTATAAGAAGAGGAGATACGAAGTGTGTGATGTTGTAAGTCTTGAATTCTCCCAACATAATGGTTTTATATGTTAGTTCCCCTATTGTTGTGATTGATAGAAAATTTGAACACCTTCACACCAAGTTCACATTACACGATTTTCATGAGTTGAAAGGTTTATGTGATTTGTGGATTAGCTAGACTTTGATATAAAGGTGTTGAGAAACCAAGCCGGGGTACTTTGTCCATCCTTGTCCATGGGAAAATAATGAAAGATATGGATTTTTAAAAATCCTATCTAATTTTAAAAGAAAAAGGAAAGAAATGATGAAATCGGGAATGAAGGAAAAATGGTGGAAAATTTCGAAAAGGGCTACCTATTACCAACCGGGGGATGGTCGAACCGTAACCAAAGCCGGAAATGGGACGTAGTGTGAAAGCC
Organism: Liriodendron chinense; assembly: GCA_003013855.2. Taxonomy (NCBI): domain Eukaryota; kingdom Viridiplantae; phylum Streptophyta; class Magnoliopsida; order Magnoliales; family Magnoliaceae; genus Liriodendron; species Liriodendron chinense. The sequence continues at coordinate 31,648 of PVNU02003652.1, read as the reverse complement.
GTCGGAAGGACGGTAAGGCAAATTCCTGTCATAGGCTTGTTGTTGCTCTGTGCACCTTAAAATCCTTGGTTTACTTAATCTATGAAGAAGATGATCCCAGAAACTCATGGGATGAACTTTCACTATGCACACTAGGTTGAATTTGTTCGAGTTCTTCTATTTATCAATCAATCAGTGGGAATTTCATGTAGACACTTATTATGTTTTGAGAGTCCAAGATTTCAGCTTCTATCACCTAATTTTTTCAAATTTTATACTTATACACCTTGGAATGGATAGAATCATGGGCTCTGAGGGAGAGTTGGGTTTGGAGGTTTGAAATTGTTTCACGCATGTTTTGCTCGGTACTAGCAAAAAGCTGGTTGGGGGGTGTGTTGAACCTCCAATTTATACATTGCATTGCCCATTACATGACATGCTTTGCATGATTTTCATGATTTAAAGGCCCATCTAACACATGTTTTGTGATTATAGGAATGAGAGCGGACTTCACTCAATTAGAGATAAAAAAGGGGCCATTTGGAGCCTTTGATGAAGGCCCAAGGTGGACCAAAGAAAGAAGGAAGCAAAGAAAGAAGAAAATAGAAGAAAGAAAGGAAGAAAACAAGAAGAAAAAGAGACTGACCGGTCTTGACCGGTCGGCCATGCTTGCTGGAGTAATGCCAAAGAGGGCCTGACCGGTCATGACCGGTCGGCCAGCCCTGTCCGACCGGTCGTGACCGGTCGGCCATGCAAGTTTCAGATTCCAGATTCTAAAACAGCAATGTATTCCCGCACCTGGTTTTTCGGACCATTTTTCTGGGCTGATCTTGATGATATTTGAAAATCCAACACATCCATGTCGAAGAGGAGCTCGACGCCGAACTAACCCAAGTGGTTTCGTGTCGATCGGAGCTACGGATTGACCGTGGTGGCCAAAACAATACGAACTGTCCAGAAAGTTCCAGATTTCGCTGTTCAACTCTGGGCCGGTCCAGAGGACTCATCATTGATGATATGAAGAATCTACTTTGACCATCTTTTAGAACACATCCATATATGAATAACCACAAAATTTTCAGATCAAAAGGTGTGTGGTTTGATCGTACCGGTTGAAGAAAGATGGACCATCCAGAAAGATCCAACTGCGCAGAGTTTATAAAAGCCCTGAGTGTTCTAATTTTCGGACCATATTCTGGGGTTGTTTTGGACAATATAATCCATCCATCATGTAGAGGAGGAAGTTTTCTACCAATGTTCAAAATTTGAGATCAATCCGACCTCTGTACACTCCGGGGCGTTGAAAGCAAGATGACTGGTTCTGAAGGTACCCAAAGTGCGCGATTTTGAGAGGCGGTCGGTGATGTGATTGGTGGGCCCATTCAGAGGATAATCTTGGAAATATAAATCATCTATGAGGAATATCACATTACAAGGAAGCTACAAACCAAATTTGAAGGCAATCCGACCATTGGTTAAGCCGTACCAGGCGAAACAAATTCTGCTATGTTGCTGTACTATTGCTGCACTATAAAAGGAGGTGCTCTCTTCTATTCCAAATCAACCAAGGACGTGGGAAGCAAGGAGTTCAAGTCCCAGGAGGCTACCTAGCCTCCTCCAGCTAGTTTTTCTTCATTTTCTTAGTTCTAGTTCTAGTTTTAATAAGTTTTTCCTTAGCTAACCTCTTAGCTAGAGCTAGAGGTGAAATTTGTAGTTGGTTCCAATGCTTTAATTCTTTTATTTCAAGTACCCTTTTCTTAATTTTGGATTTTGAAGTTCTAGTTTGAATAAAGTTTGGTTTTTTTTTTTAGAAGTTTTGTGAGAGTTTGTGTGCTCCGGACATGAGTTCCTTGCAATTCTCTAAGATTACCATGATTGGGTTGTTTGAATTAGAATTGTAGTAACCCTTGAGCATGCCATAGTCCATAGGCATGGCTGTTACTCCGAAGGCTACATTCAAGTTCTATGTGCTTCATTAGAACTAGAAATCTAATTTCCAAATTTAAGTGGGATTGTTTGTGCTTGAATGTTATATCTTCCAATTAGATGAGAGATAGGACTTTGATTCTAATTGTGTTGTACTTGGATGAATGGATTGGCATTAGACCACTACAAGTGGATCCTTGATGCTCTAGTTCTTCTTATTTTCAGATTTTTCTATTTCATGTGAAAAACTACTCTCTTAAACTTCTTAGATTCTAGTTATTAGAGTACTTGGAATTGTTTACTTCTTTCCCTGTGGATCGACCTCGGTCTTACCGAGATTTATTAATACATCGCAGCCTTACACTTGAGGCGAGCGAATACTTAGACCCAAACACAAAAACCAAACCTGAAACCCAATCCCGAACCCGATACTCTAAACCTATGCCTAAACCTAATCCTAATCTCAAATCACCTAAACTAAACCTACACCTATTCCTAAATCCTTTCACCTAAACTAAACTTAGACCCAAACACGAAAACCTAACCCTAAACCCCATCCCAAACCCAAAACTCTAAACCTATGACTTAACCTAATACTAAACTCAAATCACCTAAACTAAACCTACACCTATTTCTAAATCCATTCACCTAACCCAAACTTAGACCCAAACACGAAAACATAACCCTAAACCCGATTCCGAACCCTAAATTCTCAACCTATGCCTAAACGTAATACTAAACTCAAATCACCTAAACTAAACCTACACTTATTCCTAAATCCATTCACCTAACCCAAACTTAGACCTAAACACGAAAACATAACCTATGCATAAACCTAATCCTAAACTCAAATCACCTAAACTAAAACTACCCCCATTCCTAAATCCATTTACCTAACCTAAACTTAGACCCAAAAACGAAAACATAACCCAAAATCCGATCCCGAACCCGAAATTCTCAACCTATGCCTAAACTTAATCCTAAACTCAAATCACCTAAACTAAACCGACACCTATTCCTAAATCCATTTACTTAACCTAAACCTAGACCCAAACTCGCAAACCTAACCCTAAACCCGACCCCGAACCTGAAATTCTCAACCTACGCCTAAACCTAATCCTAAACTCAAATCACCTAAACTAAACCAACACCTATTCCTAAATCTATTCACCTAACCTAAACTTAGACCCAAACTAGAAAACATAACCCAAAACCCGATCCCGAACCCGAAATTCTCAACCTACGCCTAAACCTAACCCTAAACTCAAATCACCTAAACTAAACCTACACCTATTCCTAAATCCATTCACCTAAACTAAACTTAGACCCAAACAAGAAAACATAACCCAAAACCCGATCCCGAACCCGAAATTCTCAACCTATGCCTAAACCTAATCTTAAACTCAAATCACCTAAACTAAACCTACACCTATTCCTAAATCCATTCACCTAAACTAAACTTAGACCCAAACAAGAAAACATAACCCAAAACCCGATCCCGAACCCGAAATTCTCAACCTATGCCTAAACCTAATCTTAAACTCAAATCACCTAAACTAAACCTACACCTATTCCTAAATCCATTCACCTAACCTAAACTTAGACCCAAACACGAAAACCTAACCCTAAACCCCTTCCTGAACCCGAAACTTTAAGCCTATGCCTAAACCTAATCCTAAACACAAATCACCTAAACTAAACCTACACCTATTCCTAAATCCATTCTCCTAACCTAAACTTAGACCCAAACACGAAAATGTAACCCAAAACCCGATCCCAAACCCGAAATTCTCAACCTCTGCCTAAACCTAATCCTAAACTCAAATCACCTAAACTAAACCTACACCTACTCCTAAATCCATTCACCTAACCTAAACTTAGACCCAAACTCGAACACATAACCCAAAACACGATCCCGAACCCGAAATTCTTAACCTACGCCTAATCCTAATCCTAAACTCAAATCAGCTAAACTAAACCTACACCTATTACTTAATCGATTCACCTAACCTAAACGTAGACCCAAACACGAAAACCTAACCTTAAACCCGATCCCGAACCTGAAATTCTCAATCTATGCCTAAACCTAATCCTAAACTCAAATCACCTAAACTAAACCGACGCTTATTCCTAAATCCATTCACCTAAACTAAACCCAGACCCAAACTCGAACACATAACCCAAAACCAGATCCCGAACCCGAAATTCTCAACCTACGCCTAAACCTAATCTCAAACTCAAATCACCTAAACTAAACCGATGCTTATTCCTAAATCCATTCACCTAAACTAAACCCAGACCCAAACTCGAACACATAACCCAAAACCAGATCCCGAACCCGAAATTCTCAACCTACGCCTAAACCTAATCCTAAACTCAAATCACCTAAACTAAACCTACCGCTATTCCTAAATCCATTCACCTAACCTAAACTTAGACCCAAACACGAAAACATGACGAAAAATCCGATCCCGAACCCGAAATTCTCAACCTATGCCTAAACCTAATCCTAAACTCAAATCACCTAAACTAAACCTACACCTATTCCTAAATCCATTCACTTAACCTAAACCTCGACCCGAACTCGCAAACCTAACCCTAAACCCCATCCCGAACCTGAAATTCTCAACCAACGCCTAAACCTAACCCTAAACTCAAATCACCTAAACTAAACCTACACCTATTCCTAAATCCATTCACCTAAACTAAACTTAGACCCAAACACGAAAACAAAACCCAAAACCCGATCCCGAACCCGAAATTCTCAACCTACGCCTAAACCTAATCCTAAACTCAAATCACCTAAACTAAACGTACACCTATTCCTAAATCCATTCACCTAACCTAAACTTTGACCCAAACAAGAAAACATGACCCAAAATACGATCCCGAACCCGAAATTCTCAACCTATGCCTAAACCGAATCCTAAACTCAAATCAACTAAACAAAACCTACGCCTATTCCTCAATCCATTCACCTAACCTAAACTTTGACCCAAACACGAAAACCTAACCCTAAACCCCATCCCAAACTCGAAACTCTAAACCTATGCCTAAACGTAATACTAAATTCAAATCACCTAAACTAAACCAACCCCCCTATACCTAAATCCATTTACCTAACCTAAACTTAGACCCAAAACGAAATATAACCCAAAATCCGATCCCGAACCCGAAATTCTCAACCTATGCCTAAACCTAATCCTAAACTCAAATCACCTAAACTAAACCTACACCTATTCCTAAATCTATTCACCTAACCTAAACTTAGACCCAAACACGAAAACATAGCCCTAAATCATCCCGAACCCGAAATTCTCAACCTATGCCTAAACCTAATCCTAAACTCAAATCACCTAAACTAAATCGACGCCTATTCCTAAATCCATTCACCTAAACTAAACTTAGACCCAAACTCGAACACATAATGCAAAACCCGATCCCGAACCCGAAATTCTCAACCAACGCCTAAACCTAATCCTAAACTCAAATCACCTAAACTAAACCAACATCTACTCCTAAATCTATTCACCTAACCTAAACTTAGACCCAAACTCGAAAACATAACCCAAAACCCGATCCCGAACCCGAAATTCTCAACCTACGCCAAAACCTAACCCTAAACTCAAATCACCTAAACTAAACCTACACCTATTCCTAAATCCATTCACCTAAAATAAACTTACACTTAAACACGAAAACATAACCCAAAGCCCGATCCCGAACCCGAAATTCTCAACCTACGCCTAAACCTAATCCTAAACTCAAATCACCTAAACTAAACGTACACCTATTCCTAAATCCATTCACCTAACCTAAACTTAGACCCAAACACGAAAACCTAACCCTAAACCCCATCCCAAACTCGAAACTCTAAACCAATGCCTAAACGTAATACTAAACTCAAATCACCTAAACTAAACCTACACTTATTCCTAAATCCATTCACCTAACCCAAACTTAGACCTATACACGAAAACATAACCTAAAACTCGATCTCGAACACGAAATTCTCAACCTATGCGTAAACCTAATCCTAAACTCAAATGACCTAAACTAAACCTGCCCCTATTCCTAAATCCATTTACCTAACCTAAACTTAGACCCAAAAACGAAAACATAACCCAAAATCCGATCCCGAACCCGAAATTCTCAACCTATGCCTAAACCTAATCCTAAACACAAATCACCTAAACAAAACCTTCACCTATTCCTAAATCCATTCACCAAACCTAAACTTAGACCCAAACACGAAAACATAACGCAAAACCCGATCCCGAACCCGAAATTCTCAACCTATGCCTAATCCTAATCCTAAACTCAAATCACCTAAACTAAACCTACACCTATTCCTAAATCTATTCACCTAACCTAAACTTAAACCCAAACACGAAAACATAATCCAAAATCCGATCCCGAACCCGAAATTCTCAACCTATGCCTAAACCTAATCCTAAACTTAAATCACCTAAACTAAACCTACACCTATTCCTAAATCCATTCACCTAACCCAAACTTAGACCCAAACACGAAAACATAACCCTAAACCCGATCCCGAACCCGAAATTCTCAACCTATGCCTAAACCTAATCCTAAACTCAAATCACCTAAACTAAACCTACACCTATTCCAAAATCCATTCACCTAACCTAAACTTAGACCCAAACACGAAAACAAAACCCTAAACACCATCCCAAACCCGAAACTCTAAACCTATGCCTAAACCTAATACTAAACTCAAATCACCTAAACTAAACCTACACCTATTCCTAAATCCATTCACCTAACCTAAACTTAGACCGAAACACGAAAACCTAACCCTAAACCCGATCCCGAACCCGAAATTCTCAATCTATGCCTAAACCTAATCCTAAACTCAAATCACCTAAACTAAACCTACACCTATTCCTAAATCCATTCACCTAACCCAAACTTAGACCCAAACACGAAAACATAACCCAAAACCCGATCCTGAACCCGAAATTCTCAATCTATGCCTAAACCTAATCCTAAACTCAAATCACCTAAACCAAACCTTCACCTATTCCTAAATCCATTCACCTAACCTAAACTTAGACCCAAACACGAAAACATGACCCAAAATCCGGTCCCGAACCTGAAATTCTCAACCTATGCCTAAACCTAATCCTAAACTCAAATCACCTAAACTAGCACGACAACTATTCCTAAATCCATTCACTTAACCTAAACCTAGGCCCAAACTCGCAAACCTAACCCTAAACCCGATCCCGAACCTGAAATTCTCAACCTACGCCTAAACCAAATCCTAAACTCAAATCACCTAAACTAAACCAACACCTATTCCTAAACCTATTCACCTAACCTAAACTTAGTCCTAAGCTCAAAAACATAACCCAAAACCCGATCCCGAACCCGAAATTCTCAACCTACGCCTAAACCTAACCCTAAACTCAAATCACCTAATCTAAACCTACACCAATTCCTAAATCCATTCACCTAACCTAAACTTAGACACAAACACGAAAACCTAACCCTAAACCCGATCCCGAACCCGAAATTCTAAATCTAAGCCTAAACCTAGCCCTAAACCCAAATCACCTAAACTAAACCGACACCTATTCCTAAATCCATTCACTTAACCTAAACCTAGACCCAAACACGCAAACCTAACCCTAAACCCGATCCCGAACCTGAAATTCTCAACTTACGCCTAAACCTAATCCTAAACTCAAATCACCTAAACTAAACCAACACTTATTCCTAAATCTATTCACCTAACCTAAACTTAGACCCAAACACGAAAACATAACCCAAAACCCGATCCCGAACCCGAAATTCTCAACCTATGCCTAAACATAATCCTAAACTCAAATCACCTAAACTAAACCTACCCCTATTCCTAAATCCATTCACCTAACCTAAACTTAGACCCAAACACGAAAACATGACCCAAAATCCGATCCCGAACCCAAAAGTTCTCAACCTATGCCTAAACCTAATCTTAAACTCAAATCACCTAAACTAAACCTACACCTATTCCTAAATCCATTCACCTAAACTAAACTTAGACCCAAACAAGAAAACATAACCCAAAACCCGATCCCGAACCCGAAATTCTCAACCTATGCCTAAACCTAATCTTAAACTCAAATCACCTAAACTAAACCTACACCTATTCCTAAATCCATTCACCTAACCTAAACTTAGACCCAAACACGAAAACCTAACCCTAAACCCCTTCCTGAACCCGAAACTTTAAGCCTATGCCTAAACCTAATCCTAAACACAAATCACCTAAACTAAACCTACCCCTATTCCTAAATCCATTCACCTAACCTAAACTTAGACCCAAACACGAAAACATGACCCAAAATCCGATTCCGAACCCAAAATTCTCAACCTATGCCTAAACCTAATCCTAAACTCAAATCACCTGAACAAAACCGACACCTATTCCTAAATCCATTGACTTAACCTAAACCTAGACCCAAACTCGCAAACCTAACCCTAAACCCGATCCCGAACCTGAAATTCTCAACCTACGCCTAAACCTAATCCTAAACTCAAATCACCTAAACTAAACCAACACCTATTCCTAAATCTATTCACCTAACCAAAACTTAGACCCAAACAAGAAAACATAACCCAAAACCCGATCCCGAACCCGTAATTCTCAACCTATGCCTAAACCTAATCCTAAACTCAAATCACCTAAACTAAACGTACACCTATTCCTAAATCCATTCACCTAACCTAAACTTAGACCCAAACACGAAAACCTAACCCTAAACCCCATCCCAAACCCGAAACTCTAAATGTATGCCTAAACGTAATACTAAACTCAAATCACCTAAACTAAACCTACACTTATTCCGAAATCCATTCACCTAACCCAAACTTAGACTTAAACACGAAAACATAACCTAAAACTCGATCTCGAACCTGAAATTCTCAACCTATGCGTAAACCTAATCCTAAACTCAAATCCCCTAAAATAAACCTACCCCTATTCCTAAATCCATTTACCTAACCAAAACTTAGACCCAAAAACGAAAACATAACCAAAAATCCTATCCCGAACTCGAAATTCTCAACCTACGCCTTAACCTAATCCTCAACTCAAATCACCTAAACTAAATCTACACCTATTCCTATATCCATTAACCTAACCTAAACTTAGACCCAAAAACGAAAACATAACCCAAAATCCAATCCCGAACCCGAAATTCTCAACCTATGCCTAAACCTAATCCTCAACTCAAATCACCTAAACTAAACCTACACCTATTCCTAAATCCATTCACCTAACCTAAACTTAGACCCAAACACAAAAACCTAACCCTAAACCCCATCCCGAACCAGAAACTCTAAACATATGCCTAAACCTATTCCTAAACTCAAAGCACCTAAACTAAACATACACCTATTCCTCAATCCATTCACCTAACCTAAACTTAGACCCAAACACGAAAACATAACGCAAAACCCGATCCCGAACCCGAAATTCTCAACCTATGCCTAAACCTAATCCTAAACTCAAATCACCTAAACTAAACCTACACCTATTCCTAAATCCATTCACCTAACCTAAACTTAGGCCCAAATACGAAAACATAACCGAAAATTTGATCCCGAACCCGAAATTCTCAACCTATGCCTAAACCTAATCCTAAACTCAAATCACCTAAGCAAAACCTACACTTATTCCAAAATACATTCACCTAACCTAAACATAGACCCAAACACAAAATCCAAACCCTAAACCCAATCCCAAACCCGAAACTCTAAACCTATGCCTAAACCTAATCCTAATCTCAAATCACCTACACTAAACCTACACCTATTCCCAAATCCTTTCACCTAACCTAAACTTAGACCCAAACACGAAAACCTAACCCTAAACCCCATCCCAAACCCGAAAATCTAAACCTATGCCTTAACCTAATACTAAACTCAAATCACCTAAACTAAACCTACACCTATTCCTAAATCCATCCACCTAACCCAAACTTAGACCCAAACACGAAAACATAACCCTAAACCGCATCCCAAACCCGAAATTCTCAACCTACGCCTAAACCTAACCCTAAACTCAAATCACCTAAACTAAACCTACACCTATTCCTAAATCCATTCACCTAAACTAAACTTAGACCCAAACACAAAAACATAACCCAAAACTCGATCGCAAACCCGAAATTCTCAACCTATGCCTAAACCTAATCCTAAACTCGAATCACCTAAACTAAACCTACACTTACTCCTAAATCCATTCACCTAACCTAAACTTTGTGTTGAACCTCCAATTTATACATTGCATTGCCCATTACATGACATGCTTTGCATGATTTTCATGATTTAAAGGCCCATCTAACACATGTTTTGTGATTATAGGAATGAGAGCGGACTTCACTCAATTAGAGATAAAAAAGGGGCCATTTGGAGCCTTTGATGAAGGCCCAAGGTGGACCAAAGAAACAAGGAAGCAAAGAAAGAAGAAAATAGAAGAAAGAAAGGAAGAAAACAAGAAGAAAAAGAGACTGACCGGTCTTGACCGGTCGGCCATGCTTGCTGGAGTAATGCCAAAGAGGGCCTGACCGGTCATGACTGGTCGGCCATGCAAGTTTCAGATTCCAGATTCTAAAACAGCAATGTATTCCCGCACCTGGTTTTTCGGACCATTTTTCTGGGCTGATCTTGATGATATTTGAAAATCCAACACATCCATGTCGAAGAAGATCTCGACGCCGAACTAACCCAAGTGGTTTCGTGTCGATCGGAGCTACGGATTGACCGTGGTGGCCAAAACAATACGAACTGTCCAGAAAGTTCCAGATTTCTCTGTTCAACTCTGGGCCGGTCCAGAGGACTCATCATTGATGATATGAAGAATCTACTTTGACCATCTTTTAGAACACATCCATATATAAATAACCACAAAAGTTTCAGATCAAAAGGTGTGTGGTTTGATCGTACCGGTTGAAGAAAGATGGACCATCCAGAAAGATCCAACTGCGCAGAGTTTATAAAAGCCCTGAGTGTTCTAATTTTCGGACCATATTCTGGGGTTGTTTTGGACAATCTAATCCATCCATCATGTAGAGGAGGAAGTTTTCTACCAATGTTCAAAATTTGAGATCAATCCGACCTCTGTACACTCCGGGGCGTTGAAAGCAAGATGACTGGTTCTGAAGGTACCCAAAGTGCGCGATTTTGAGAGGCGGTCGGTGATGTGATTGGTGGGCCCATTTAGAGGATAATCTTGGAAATCTAAATCATCTATGAGGAAGATCACATTACAAGGAAGTTACAAACCAAATTTGAAGGCAATCCGACCATTGGTTAAGCCATACCAGGCGAAACAAATTCTGCTATGTTGCTGTACTATTGCTGCACTATAAAAGGAGGTGCTCTCTTCTATTCCAAATCAACCAAGGACGTGGGAAGCAAGGAGTTCAAGTCCCAGGAGGCTACCTAGCCTCCTCCAGCTAGTTTTTCTTCCTTTTCTTAGTTCTAGTTCTAGTTTTAATATGTTTTTCCTTAGCTAACCTCTTAGCTAGAGCTAGAGGTGAAATTTGTAGTTGGTTCCAATGCTTTAATTCTTTTATTTCAAGTACCCTTTTCTTAATTTTGGATTTTGAAGTTCTAGTTTGAATAAAGTTTGGTTTTTTTTTTTTAGAAGTTTTGTGAGAGTTTGTGTGCTCCGGACATGAGTTCCTTGCAATTCTCTAAGATTACCATGATTGGGTTGTTTGAATTAGAATTGTAGTAACCCTTGAGCATGCCATAGTCCATATGCATGGCTATTACTCCGAAGGCTACATTCAAGTTCTATGTGCTTCATTAGAACTAGAAATCTAATTTCCAGATTTAAGTGGGATTGTTTGTGCTTGAATGTTATATCTTCCAATTAGATGAGAGATAGGACTTTGATTCTAATTGTGTTGTACTTGGATGAATGGATTGGCATTAGACCACTACAAGTGGATCCTTGATGCTCTAGTTCTTCTTATTTTCAGATTTTTCTATTTCATGTGAAAAACTACTCTCTTAAACTTCTTAGATTCTAGTTATTAGAGTACTTGGAATTGTTTACTTCTTTCCCTGTGGATCGACCTCGGTCTTACCGAGATTTATTAATACATCGCAGCCTTACACTTGAGGCGAGCGAACAAGTTTTTGGCGCCGTTGCCGGGGAAAAAGTTGAACGGTTTTAATTGTTCTAGTAGCTATAGAGTAATCTTAGTTAGGTAGGATTTTCAGTTTTTATAAAAGTAGATTTTCTGATTTTTTTTTTTTTTAGATTACTAACAAATTTTTTTTGATTTTGTAGGACATTGTTGCTGACATAGATCTCACTCTATTGGGTAACATCTCCCCATATCCCTTCTTTTTGTTCTTTTTTTTTTTTATATTAGGGTAGTTTTCAATTTCTTAAAATTTCATCATGTATGATTGGACGAATGGTGCATATAAGCATCTTTTGGAAGATGAGATGTCAGACCATGAAATTGAAAGTCTTTATGATTGGAACCATTATAAGCATAAGTATTTTTCTAAGGTTCAATCAACCTCCACTGCCGCCCCACGTAAGACGATGCGTGATTACATTAATGAAAACAATACACATATTGAGACACGATGTAAGACGATGGGGGAATACCGGAACGAAGCAAAATTGGATAATCATCCGGGAAAAACATTACGTGATTACCGGATTGAAAATAACATGAGTGTTCCACCGGTTATGGTAAGAGGTGTGCAACAACAAAAGGAACAGGTGAATAGTAGCCAACCGGTTAAGACAATGCGTGATTACTTGTATGGATATGCCTATCAACCATCATATAACTTTTCATCCTACAATGCGTACGGTCTTAATTGGGAAAACCACCATTCTCCTTGTTCAAGGGAGGAACCAACCATGGATGCCAACAACTATCCTCAAGAGTTTCTTTCTCATGAGCCGCAACCGACTTGAACTCTTGAGGATGTGCTGCGAGAGTTTATGGAAACAACTGAGCAATACATACAAAACCTCTCGCCATCTCAAAATATTAAACCCAACATTGGGAACACCGAATCAATCCCCAACAATGAGGAGGATGAGGCTATCCAAGTCCCACCTTCTTCGGATTTAATGGATAGACTTTTAAAGGAGATTGATTTCGATGATCCCAATGTCATCATCAATTATGGTGAGTCCACTATCTCTTTTGGATGCTTTGAACTTAATGATGAAGAGATTTCAATGACGGTTGACGAACCCGACGAATCCATAAAATTTGAAAGTGGTAGTGGGGTTGCCTACAATGAGGGTTTGGTGAATGGTTATGAACCTATGGTTTCTTTTTCCCAAGGGCATAATGATTATGAGTCTCTAGAGGATATGCATGCTAGAGAGATGGCCGAAGTCGATCTTTTTGAGTCCTTCCACCAACAACACATGCCAAATTCTAGTGTGGTAGACCTCCCTTTGATTGAAAATTCTATTCCTTCGGATGATGAGGTGGCACAATCTGAAATTTTCAAAGATCAACCAATGTTAGATGATGTGCTTACCACTGAATCTGAAGAATTCTCTTTGGAAGACCTCCTCTCTATAGAGGAGGAATTCCTTACCATTGAAACAGAATTTCTTCAATCATTAAGGGAGGATGAGGACCCTTCATCCGACTATCTCGATTTCCTAGAGGAATGCTTGGCCCAATCTTATGATGTTGATGATGAGATGATTAAGGAGTTGGACATTTTGTTAGACACGGTGCCGGTGCCTGAAGAACACCTTTCCACTGATTTACACTCTTTACCATTGTTTGTGGAAGCACCGTACAATTCTGAAATTGTGGAGGAGACAACTTTAACCAATGAAAACTTGATGAGTGTCTCTCCACCATCATGGGTCCTTCAGCCCATTGAAAATTCTGATTGGGAGGACCCATTTTTAATCAATCATAACCCAAATCAGAATTTGAGGAGATATCTTTTTGCTGCTCTTATCTCCTCCTTTTATGCATGTGGTGCACAATACGATTGGACTTCAATGATAAGAAGCACACATGTTTACTGTCGAGCAGGACTTTGGATGGTCCTCATGAGAAATTTATTGAAATTCATGAAGATCCTGCTCAACTTTGATCATGTAGTTGATCGGACTAATCAAAGGTAGGTAGGTAGGTTAGGATTTATTTTTCTGCAATTAGGATTGAATAAGTCTCATCGAGACAATGGAAGATGCTAGAATTGATCAACTTGCTATCTCAGGTACTATTGTTCTCACTCATATTTTACCATTGCTCTCATGTTCATGCTAATTGCATATCTTTTTACATTGAGGACAATGCAAGATTTGGTTGGGGGTGAGATGAGATTCCTCATCTAGCATGTTGCAACATTTCGAGCCTCACATGCGCAAATTTTTTCGAATTTTCTAAAATTTCAAAACTCTTTTAGAAAACCGTATTTCCATGCATTCGAGATGATATGAGTATAAGAAGAGGAGATACGAAGTATGTGATGTTGTAAGTCTTGAATTCTCCCAACATAATGGTTTTATATGTTAGTTCCCCTATTGTTGTGATTGATAGAAAATTTGAACACCTTCACACCAAGTTCACATTACACGATTTTCATGAGTTGAAAGGTTTATGTGATTTGTGGATTAGCTAGACTTTGATATAAAGGTGTTGAGAAACCAAGCCGGGGTACTTTGTCCATCCTTGTCCATGGGAAAATAATGAAAGATATGGATTTTTAAAAATCCTATCTAATTTTAAAAGAAAAAGGAAAGAAATGATGAAATCGGGAATGAAGGAAAAATGGTGGAAAATTTCGAAAAGGGCTACCTATTACCAACCGGGGGATGGTCGAACCGTAACCAAAGCCGGAAATGGGACGTAGTGTGAAAGCCGTCGGAAGGACGGTAAGGCAAATTCCTGTCATAGGCTTGTTGTTGCTCTGTGCACCTTAAAATCCTTGGTTTACTTAATCTATGAAGAAGATGATCCCAGAAACTCATGGGATGAACTTTCACTATGCACACTAGGTTGAATTTGTTCGAGTTCTTCTATTTATCAATCAATCAGTGGGAATTTCATGTAGACACTTATTATGTTTTGAGAGTCCAAGATTTCAGCTTCTATCACCTAATTTTTTCAAATTTTATACTTATACACCTTGGAATGGATAGAATCATGGGCTCTGAGGGAGAGTTGGGTTTGGAGGTTTGAAATTGTTTCACGCATGTTTTGCTCGGTACTAGCAAAAAGCTGGTTGGGGGGTGTGTTGAACCTCCAATTTATACATTGCATTGCCCATTACATGACATGCTTTGCATGATTTTCATGATTTAAAGGCCCATCTAACACATGTTTTGTGATTATAGGAATGAGAGCGGACTTCACTCAATTAGAGATAAAAAAGGGGCCATTTGGAGCCTTTGATGAAGGCCCAAGGTGGACCAAAGAAAGAAGGAAGCAAAGAAAGAAGAAAATAGAAGAAAGAAAGGAAGAAAACAAGAAGAAAAAGAGACTGACCGGTCTTGACCGGTCGGCCATGCTTGCTGGAGTAATGCCAAAGAGGGCCTGACCGGTCATGACCGGTCGGCCAGCCCTGTCCGACCGGTCGTGACCGGTCGGCCATGCAAGTTTCAGATTCCAGATTCTAAAACAGCAATGTATTCCCGCACCTGGTTTTTCGGACCATTTTTCTGGGCTGATCTTGATGATATTTGAAAATCCAACACATCCATGTCGAAGAGGAGCTCGACGCCGAACTAACCCAAGTGGTTTCGTGTCGATCGGAGCTACGGATTGACCGTGGTGGCCAAAACAATACGAACTGTCCAGAAAGTTCCAGATTTCGCTGTTCAACTCTGGGCCGGTCCAGAGGACTCATCATTGATGATATGAAGAATCTACTTTGACCATCTTTTAGAACACATCCATATATGAATAACCACAAAATTTTCAGATCAAAAGGTGTGTGGTTTGATCGTACCGGTTGAAGAAAGATGGACCATCCAGAAAGATCCAACTGCGCAGAGTTTATAAAAGCCCTGAGTGTTCTAATTTTCGGACCATATTCTGGGGTTGTTTTGGACAATATAATCCATCCATCATGTAGAGGAGGAAGTTTTCTACCAATGTTCAAAATTTGAGATCAATCCGACCTCTGTACACTCCGGGGCGTTGAAAGCAAGATGACTGGTTCTGAAGGTACCCAAAGTGCGCGATTTTGAGAGGCGGTCGGTGATGTGATTGGTGGGCCCATTCAGAGGATAATCTTGGAAATATAATCATCTATGAGGAATATCACATTACAAGGAAGCTACAAACCAAATTTGAAGGCAATCCGACCATTGGTTAAGCCGTACCAGGCGAAACAAATTCTGCTATGTTGCTTGTACTATTGCTGCACTATAAAAGGAGGTGCTCTCTTCTATTCCAAATCAACCAAGGACGTGGGAAGCAAGGAGTTCAAGTCCCAGGAGGCTACCTAGCCTCCTCCAGCTAGTTTTTTCTTCATTTTCTTAGTTCTAGTTCTAGTTTTAATATGTTTTTCCTTAGCTAACCTCTTAGCTAGAGCTAGAGGTGAAATTTGTAGTTGGTTCCAATGCTTTAATTCTTTTATTTCAAGTACCCTTTTCTTAATTTTGGATTTTGAAGTTCTAGTTTGAATAAAGTTTGGTTTTTTTTTTTAGAAGTTTTGTGAGAGTTTGTGTGCTCCGGACATGAGTTCCTTGCAATTCTCTAAGATTACCATGATTGGGTTGTTTGAATTAGAATTGTAGTAACCCTTGAGCATGCCATAGTCCATAGGCATGGCTGTTACTCCGAAGGCTACATTCAAGTTCTATGTGCTTCATTAGAACTAGAAATCTAATTTCCAAATTTAAGTGGGATTGTTTGTGCTTGAATGTTATATCTTCCAATTAGATGAGAGATAGGACTTTGATTCTAATTGTGTTGTACTTGGATGAATGGATTGGCATTAGACCACTACAAGTGGATCCTTGATGCTCTAGTTCTTCTTATTTTCAGATTTTTCTATTTCATGTGAAAAACTACTCTCTTAAACTTCTTAGATTCTAGTTATTAGAGTACTTGGAATTGTTTACTTCTTTCCCTGTGGATCGACCTCGGTCTTACCGAGATTTATTAATACATCGCAGCCTTACACTTGAGGCGAGCGAATACTTAGACCCAAACACAAAAACCAAACCTGAAACCCAATCCCGAACCCGACACTCTAAACCTATGCCTAAACCTAATCCTAATCTCAAATCACCTAAACTAAACCTACACCTATTCCTAAATCCTTTCACCTAAACTAAACTTAGACCCAAACACGAAAACCTAACCCTAAACCCCATCCCAAACCCAAAACTCTAAACCTATGACTTAACCTAATACTAAACTCAAATCACCTAAACTAAACCTACACCTATTTCTAAATCCATTCACCTAACCCAAACTTAGACCCAAACACGAAAACATAACCCTAAACCCGATTCCGAACCCTAAATTCTCAACCTATGCCTAAACGTAATACTAAACTCAAATCACCTAAACTAAACCTACACTTATTCCTAAATCCATTCACCTAACCCAAACTTAGACCTAAACACGAAAACATAACCTATGCATAAACCTAATCCTAAACTCAAATCACCTAAACTAAAACTACCCCCCATTCCTAAATCCATTTACCTAACCTAAACTTAGACCCAAAAACGAAAACATAACCCAAAATCCGATCCCGAACCCGAAATTCTCAACCTATGCCTAAACTTAATCCTAAACTCAAATCACCTAAACTAAACCGACACCTATTCCTAAATCCATTTACTTAACCTAAACCTAGACCCAAACTCGCAAACCTAACCCTAAACCCCGACCCCGAACCTGAAATTCTCAACCTACGCCTAAACCTAATCCTAAACTCAAATCACCTAAACTAAACCAACACCTATTCCTAAATCTATTCACCTAACCTAAACTTAGACCCAAACTAGAAAACATAACCCAAAACCCGATCCCGAACCCGAAATTCTCAACCTACGCCTAAACCTAACCCTAAACTCAAATCACCTAAACTAAACCTACACCTATTCCTAAATCCATTCACCTAAACTAAACTTAGACCCAAACAAGAAAACATAACCCAAAACCCGATCCCGAACCCGAAATTCTCAACCTATGCCTAAACCTAATCTTAAACTCAAATCACCTAAACTAAACCTACACCTATTCCTAAATCCATTCACCTAAACTAAACTTAGACCCAAACAAGAAAACATAACCCAAAACCCGATCCCGAACCCGAAATTCTCAACCTATGCCTAAACCTAATCTTAAACTCAAATCACCTAAACTAAACCTACACCTATTCCTAAATCCATTCACCTAACCTAAACTTAGACCCAAACACGAAAACCTAACCCTAAACCCCTTCCTGAACCCGAAACTTTAAGCCTATGCCTAAACCTAATCCTAAACACAAATCACCTAAACTAAACCTACACCTATTCCTAAATCCATTCTCCTAACCTAAACTTAGACCCAAACACGAAAATGTAACCCAAAACCCGATCCCAAACCCGAAATTCTCAACCTCTGCCTAAACCTAATTCTAAACTCAAATCACCTAAACTAAACCTACACCTACTCCTAAATCCATTCACCTAACCTAAACTTAGACCCAAACTCGAACACATAACCCAAAACACGATCCCGAACCCGAAATTCTTAACCTACGCCTAATCCTAATCCTAAACTCAAATCAGCTAAACTAAACCTACACCTATTACTTAATCGATTCACCTAACCTAAACGTAGACCCAAACACGAAAACCTAACCTTAAACCCGATCCCGAACCCGAAATTCTCAATCTATGCCTAAACCTAATCCTAAACTCAAATCACCTAAACTAAACCGACGCTTATTCCTAAATCCATTCACCTAAACTAAACCCAGACCCAAACTCGAACACATAACCCAAAACCAGATCCCGAACCCGAAATTCTCAACCTACGCCTGAACCTAATCTCAAACTCAAATCACCAAAACTAAACCGATGCTTATTCCTAAATCCATTCACCTAAACTAAACCCAGACCCAAACTCGAACACATAACCCAAAACCAGATCCCGAACCCGAAATTCTCAACCTACACCTAAACCTAATCCTAAACTCAAATCACCTAAACTAAACCTACCGCTATTCCTAAATCCATTCACCTAACCTAAACTTAGACCCAAACACGAAAACATGACGAAAAATCCGATCCCGAACCCGAAATTCTCAACCTATGCCTAAACCTAATCCTAAACTCAAATCACCTAAACTAAACCTACACCTATTCCTAAATCCATTCACTTAACCTAAACCTAGACCCGAACTCGCAAACCTAACCCTAAACCCCATCCCGAACGTGAAATTCTCAACCAACGCCTAAACCTAACCCTAAACTCAAATCACCTAAACTAAACCTACACCTATTCCTAAATCCATTCACCTAAACTAAACTTAGACCCAAACACGAAAACAAAACCCAAAACCCGATCCCGAACCCGAAATTCTCAACCTACGCCTAAACCTAATCCTAAACTCAAATCACCTAAACTAAACGTACACCTATTCCTAAATCCATTCACCTAACCTAAACTTTGACCCAAACAAGAAAACATGACCCAAAATACGATCCCGAACCCGAAATTCTCAACCTATGCCTAAACCGAATCCTAAACTCAAATCAACTAAACAAAACCTACGCCTATTCCTCAATCCATTCACCTAACCTAAACTTTGACCCAAACACGAAAACCTAACCCTAAACCCCATCCCAAACTCGAAACTCTAAACCTATGCCTAAACGTAATACTAAATTCAAATCACCTAAACTAAACCAACCCCTATACCTAAATCCATTTACCTAACCTAAACTTAGACCCAAAAACGAAAATATAACCCAAAATCCGATCCCGAACCCGAAATTCTCAACCTATGCCTAAACCTAATCCTAAACTCAAATCACCTAAACTAAACCTACACCTATTCCTAAATCTATTCACCTAACCTAAACTTAGACCCAAACACGAAAACATAGCCCTAAATCCGATCCCGAACCCGAAATTCTCAACCTATGCCTAAACCTAATCCTAAACTCAAATCACCTAAACTAAATCGACGCCTATTCCTAAATCCATTCACCTAAACTAAACTTAGACCCAAACTCAAACACATAATGCAAAACCCGATCCCGAACCCGAAATTCTCAACCAACGCCTAAACCTAATCCTAAACTCAAATCACCTAAACTAAACCAACATCTACTCCTAAATCTATTCACCTAACCTAAACTTAGACCCAAACTCGAAAACATAACCCAAAACCCGATCCCGAACCCGAAATTCTCAACCTACGCCAAAACCTAACCCTAAACTCAAATCACCTAAACTAAACCTACACCTATTCCTAAATCCATTCACCTAAAATAAACTTACACTTAAACACGAAAACATAACCCAAAGCCCGATCCTGAACCCGAAATTCTCAACCTACGCCTAAACCTAATCCTAAACTCAAATCACCTAAACTAAACGTACACCTATTCCTAAATCCATTCACCTAACCTAAACTTAGACCCAAACACGAAAACCTAACCCTAAACCCCATCCCAAACTCGAAACTCTAAACCAATGCCTAAACGTAATACTAAACTCAGATCACCTAAACTAAACCTACACTTATTCCTAAATCCATTCACCTAACCCAAACTTAGACCTATACACGAAAACATAACCTAAAACTCGATCTCGAACACGAAATTCTCAACCTATGCGTAAACCTAATCCTAAACTCAAATGACCTAAACTAAACCTGCCCCTATTCCTAAATCCATTTACCTAACCTAAACTTAGACCCAAAAACGAAAACATAACCCAAAATCCGATCCCGAACCCGAAATTCTCAACCTATGCCTAAACCTAATCCTAAACACAAATCACCTAAACAAAACCTTCACCTATTCCTAAATCCATTCACCAAACCTAAACTTAGACCCAAACACGAAAACATAACGCAAAACCCGATCCCGAACCCGAAATTCTCAACCTATGCCTAATCCTAATCCTAAACTCAAATCACCTAAACTAAACCTACACCTATTCCTAAATCTATTCACCTAACCTAAACTTAAACCCAAACACGAAAACATAACCCAAAATCCGATCCCGAACCCGAAATTCTCAACCTATGCCTAAACCTAATCCTAAACTTAAATCACCTAAACTAAATCGATGCCTATTCTTAAATCCATTCACCTAAACTAAACTTAGACCCAAACTCGAACACATAATGCAAAACCCGATCCTGAACCCGAAATTCTCAACCTATGCCTAAACCTAATCCTAAACTCAAATCACCTAAACTAAACCTACACCTATTCCAAAATCCATTCACCTAACCTAAACTTAGACCCAAACACGAAAACAAAACCCTAAACCCCATCCCAAACCCGAAACTCTAAACCTATGCCTAAACCTAATACTAAACTCAAATCACCTAAACTAAACCTACACCTATTCCTAAATCCATTCACCTAACCTAAACTTAGACCCAAACACGAAAACCTAACCCTAAACCCGATCCCGAACCCGAAATTCTCAATCTATGCCTAAACCTAATCCTAAACTCAAATCACCTAAACTAAACCTACACCTATTCCTAAATCCATTCACCTAACCCAAACTTAGACCCAAACACGAAAACATAACCCAAAACCCGATCCTGAACCCGAAATTCTCAATCTATGCCTAAACCTAATCCTAAACTCAAATCACCTAAACCAAACCTTCACCTATTCCTAAATCCATTCACCTAACCTAAACTTAGACCCAAACACGAAACATGACCCAAAATCCGTCCCGAACCTGAAATTCTCAACCTATGCCTAAACCTAATCCTAAACTCAAATCACCTAAACTAGAACGACAACTATTCCTAAATCCATTCACTTAACCTAAACCTAGGCCCAAACTCGCAAACCTAACCCTAACCCGATCCCGAACCTGAATTCTCAACCTAACCTAAGCCTAAACCAATCCTAAACTCAAAATCACCTAAACTAAACCAACACCTATTCCTAAACCTATTCACCTAACCTAAACCTAATCCTAAACGCAAATCACCTAATCTAAACCTACACCTATCCCGAACCCGAAATTCTAACCTACCTAAACCTAACCCTAAACTCAAATCACCTAATCTAAACCTACACCAATTCCTAAATCCATTCACCTAACCTAAACTTAGACAAAACACGAAAACCTAACCCTAAACCCGATCCGAACCCGAAATTCTAAATCTAAGCCTAAACCTAGCCCTAAACCCAAATCACCTAAACTAAACCGACACTATTCCTAAATCCATTCACTTAACCTAAACCTAGACCCAAACACGCAACCTAACCCTAAACCCGATCCCGAACCTGAAATTCTCAACTTACGCCTAAACCTAATCCTAAACTCAAATCACCTAAACTAAACCAACACTTATTCCTAAATCTATTCACCTAACCTAAACTTAGACCCAAACACGAAAACATGACCCAAAATCCGGTCCCGAACCTGAAATTCTCAACCTATGCCTAAACCTAATCCTAAACTCAAATCACCTAAACTAGCACGACAACTATTCCTAAATCCATTCACTTAACCTAAACCTAGGCCCAAACTCGCAAACCTAACCCTAAACCCGATCCCGAACCTGAAATTCTCAACCTACGCCTAAACC
This sequence comes from Liriodendron chinense, assembly GCA_003013855.2. Taxonomy (NCBI): domain Eukaryota; kingdom Viridiplantae; phylum Streptophyta; class Magnoliopsida; order Magnoliales; family Magnoliaceae; genus Liriodendron; species Liriodendron chinense. Next base: position 8,965 of record PVNU02003652.1, on the reverse strand, counting down.
AAATCCTAAACTCAAATCACCTAAACTAAACCAACACCTATTCCTAAACCTATTCACCTAACCTAAACTTAGTCCTAAGCTCAAAAACATAACCCAAAACCCGATCCCGAACCCGAAATTCTCAACCTACGCCTAAACCTAACCCTAAACTCAAATCACCTAATCTAAACCTACACCAATTCCTAAATCCATTCACCTAACCTAAACTTAGACCCAAACACGAAAACCTAACCCTAAACCCCTTCCTGAACCCGAAACTTTAAGCCTATGCCTAAACCTAATCCTAAACACAAATCACCTAAACTAAACCTACCCCTATTCCTAAATCCATTCACCTAACCTAAACTTAGACCCAAACACGAAAACATGACCCAAAATCCGATCCCGAACCCAAAATTCTCAACCTATGTCTAAACCTAATCCTAAACTCAAATCACCTGAACAAAACCGACACCTATTCCTAAATCCATTGACTTAACCTAAACCTAGACCCAAACTCGCAAACCTAACCCTAAACCCGATCCCGAACCTGAAATTCTCAACCTACGCCTAAACCTAATCCTAAACTCAAATCACCTAAACTAAACCAACACCTATTCCTAAATCTATTCACCTAACCAAAACTTAGACCCAAACAAGAAAACATAACCCAAAACCCGATCCCGAACCCGTAATTCTCAACCTATGCCTAAACCTAATCCTAAACTCAAATCACCTAAACTAAACGTACACCTATTCCTAAATCCATTCACCTAACCTAAACTTAGACCCAAACACGAAAACCTAACCCTAAACCCCATCCCAAACCCGAAACTCTAAACGTATGCCTAAACGTAATACTAAACTCAAATCACCTAAACTAAACCTACACTTATTCCGAAATCCATTCACCTAACCCAAACTTAGACTTAAACACGAAAACATAACCTAAAACTCGATCTCGAACCTGAAATTCTCAACCTATGCGTAAACCTAATCCTAAACTCAAATCCCCTAAAATAAACCTACCCCTATTCCTAAATCCATTTACCTAACCAAACTTAGACCCAAAAACGAAAACATAACCAAAAATCCTATCCCGAACTCGAAATTCTCAACCTACGCCTTAACCTAATCTCAACTCAAATCACCTAAACTAAATCTACACCTATTCCTATATCCATTAACCTAACCTAAACTTAGACCCAAAAACGAAAACATAACCCAAAATCCAATCCCGAACCCGAAATTCTCAACCTATGCCTAAACCTAATCCTCAACTCAAATCACCTAAACTAAACCTACACCTATTCCTAAATCCATTCACCTAACCTAAACTTAGACCCAAACACAAAAACCTAACCCTAAACCCCATCCCGAACCAGAAACTCTAAACATATGCCTAAACCTATTCCTAAACTCAAAGCACCTAAACTAAACATACACCTATTCCTCAATCCATTCACCTAACCTAAACTTAGACCCAAACACGAAAACATAACGCAAACCCGATCCCGAACCCGAAATTCTCAACCTATGCCTAAACCTAATCCTAAACTCAAATCACCTAAACTAAACCTACACCTATTCCTAAATCCATTCACCTAACCTAAACTTAGGCCCAAATACGAAAACATAACCGAAAATTTGATCCCGAACCCGAAATTCTCAACCTATGCCTAAACCTAATCCTAAACTCAAATCACCTAAGCAAAACCTACACTTATTCCAAAATACATTCACCTAACCTAAACATAGACCCAAACACAAAATCCAAACCCTAAACCCAATCCCAAACCCGAAACTCTAAACCTATGCCTAAACCTAATCCTAATCTCAAATCACCTACACTAAACCTACACCTATTCCCAAATCCTTTCACCTAACCTAAACTTAGACCCAAACACGAAAACCTAACCCTAAACCCCATCCCAAACCCGAAAATCTAAACCTATGCCTTAACCTAATACTAAACTCAAATCACCTAAACTAAACCTACACCTATTCCTAAATCCATCCACCTAACCCAAACTTAGACCCAAACACGAAAACATAACCCTAAACCGCATCCCAAACCCGAAATTCTCAACCTACGCCTAAACCTAACCCTAAACTCAAATCACCTAAACTAAACCTACACCTATTCCTAAAACCATTCACCTAAACTAAACTTAGACCCAAACACAAAACATAACCCAAAACTCGATCGCAAACCCGAAATTCTCAACCTATGCCTAAACCTAATCCTAAACTCGAATCACCTAAACTAAACCTACACTTACTCCTAAATCCATTCACCTAACCTAAACTTTGTGTTGAACCTCCAATTTATACATTGCATTGCCCATTACATGACATGCTTTGCATGATTTTCATGATTTAAAGGCCCATCTAACACATGTTTTGTGATTGTAGGAATGAGAGCGGACTTCACTCAATTAGAGATAAAAAAGGGGCCATTTGGAGCCTTTGATGAAGGCCCAAGGTGGACCAAAGAAAGAAGGAAGCAAAGAAAGAAGAAAATAGAAGAAAGAAAGGAAGAAAACAAGAAGAAAAAGAGACTGACCGGTCTTGACCGGTCGGCCATGCTTGCTGGAGTAATGCCAAAGAGGGCCTGACCGGTCATGACCGGTCGGCCATGCAAGTTTCAGATTCCAGATTCTAAAACAGCAATGTATTCCCGCACCTGGTTTTTCGGACCATTATTTTGGGCTGATCTTGATGATATTTGAAAATCCAACACATCCATGTCGAAGAGGAGCTCGACGCCGAACTAACCCAAGTGGTTTCGTGTCGATCAGAGCTACGGATTGACCGTGGTGGCCAAAACAATACGAACTGTCCAGAAAGTTCCAGATTTCTCTGTTCAACTCTGGGCCGGTCCAGAGGACTCATCATTGATGATATGAAGAATCTACTTTGACCATCTTTTAGAACACATCCATATATGAATAACTACAAAAGTTTCAGATCAAAAGGTGTGTGGTTTGATCGTACCGGTTGAAGAAAGATGGACCATCCAGAAAGATCCAACTGCGCAGAGTTTATAAAAGCCCTGAGTGTTCTAATTTTCGGACCATATTCTGGGGTTGTTTTGGACAATCTAATCCATCCATCATGTAGAGGAGGAAGTTTTCTACCAATGTTCAAAATTTGAGATCAATCCGACCTCTGTACACTCCGGGGCGTTGAAAGCAAGATGACTGGTTCTGAAGGTACCCAAAGTGCGCGATTTTGAGAGGCGGTCGGTGATGTGATTGGTGGGCCCATTTAGAGGATAATCTTGGAAATCTAAATCATCTATGAGGAAGATCACATTACAAGGAAGTTACAAACCAAATTTGAAGGCAATCCGACCATTGGTTAAGCCATACCAGGCGAAACAAATTCTGCTATGTTGCTGTACTATTGCTGCACTATAAAAGGAGGTGCTCTCTTCTATTCCAAATCAACCAAGGACGTGGGAAGCAAGGAGTTCAAGTCCCAGGAGGCTACCTAGCCTCCTCCAGCTAGTTTTTCTTCCTTTTCTTAGTTCTAGTTCTAGTTTTAATATGTTTTTCCTTAGCTAACCTCTTAGCTAGAGCTAGAGGTGAAATTTGTAGTTGGTTCCAATGCTTTAATTCTTTTATTTCAAGTACCCTTTTCTTAATTTTGGATTTTGAAGTTCTAGTTTGAATAAAGTTTGGTTTTTTTTTTTAGAAGTTTTGTGAGAGTTTGTGTGCTCCGGACATGAGTTCCTTGCAATTCTCTAAGATTACCATGATTGGGTTGTTTGAATTAGAATTGTAGTAACCCTTGAGCATGCCATAGTCCATATGCATGGCTATTACTCCGAAGGCTACATTCAAGTTCTATGTGCTTCATTAGAACTAGAAATCTAATTTCCAGATTTAAGTGGGATTGTTTGTGCTTGAATGTTATATCTTCCAATTAGATGAGAGATAGGACTTTGATTCTAATTGTGTTGTACTTGGATGAATGGATTGGCATTAGACCACTACAAGTGGATCCTTGATGCTCTAGTTCTTCTTATTTTCAGATTTTTCTATTTCATGTGAAAAACTACTCTCTTAAACTTCTTAGATTCTAGTTATTAGAGTACTTGGAATTGTTTACTTCTTTCCCTGTGGATCGACCTCGGTCTTACCGAGATTTATTAATACATCGCAGCCTTACACTTGAGGCGAGCGAACAAGTTTTTGGCGCCGTTGCCGGGGAAAAAGTTGAACGGTTTTAATTGTTCTAGTAGCTATAGAGTAATCTTAGTTAGGTAGGATTTTCAGTTTTTATAAAAGTAGATTTTCTGATTTTTTTTTTTTTTAGATTACTAACAAATTTTTTTTGATTTTGTAGGACATTGTTGCTGACATAGATCTCACTCTATTGGGTAACATCTCCCCATATCCCTTCTTTTTGTTCTTTTTTTTTTTTATATTAGGGTAGTTTTCAATTTCTTAAAATTTCATCATGTATGATTGGACGAATGGTGCATATAAGCATCTTTTGGAAGATGAGATGTCAGACCATGAAATTGAAAGTCTTTATGATTGGAACCATTATAAGCATAAGTATTTTTCTAAGGTTCAATCAACCTCCACTGCCCGCCCCACGTAGACGATGCGTGATTACATTAATGAAAACAATACACATATTGAGACACGATGTAAGACGATGGGGGAATACCGGAACGAAGCAAAATTGGATAATCATCCGGGAAAAAACATTACGTGATTACCGGATTGAAAATAACATGAGTGTTCCACCGGTTATGGTAAGAGGTGTGCAACAACAAAAGGAACAGGTGAATAGTAGCCAACCGGTTTAAGACAATGCGTGATTACTTGTATGGATATGCCTATCAACCATCATATAACTTTTCATCCTACAATGCGTACGGTCTTAATTGGGAAAACCACCATTCTCCTTGTTCAAGGGAGGAACCAACCATGGATGCCAACAACTATCCTCAAGAGTTTCTTTCTCATGAGCCGCAACCGACTTGAACTCTTGAGGATGTGCTGCGAGAGTTTATGGAAACAACTGAGCAATACATACAAAACCTCTCGCCATCTCAAAATATTAAAACCCAACATTGGGAACACCAGAATCAATCCCCAACAATGAGGAGGATGAGGCTATCCAAGTCCCACCTTCTTCGGATTTAATGGATAGACTTTTAAAGGAGATTGATTCGATGATCCCAATGTCATCATCAATTATGGGAGTCCACTATCTCTTTTGGATGCTTTGAACTTAATGATGAAGAGATTTCAATGACGGTTGACGAACCCGACGAATCCATAAAATTTGAAAGTGGTAGTGGGGTTGCTACAATGAGGGTTTGGTGAATGGTTATGAACCTATGGTTTCTTTTCCCAAGGGCATAATGATTATGAGTCTCTAGAGGATATGCATGCTAGAGAGATGGCCGAAGTCGATCTTTTTGAGTCCTTCCACCAACAACACATGCCAAATTCTAGTGTGGTAGACCTCCCTTTGATTGAAAATTCTATTCCTTCGGATGATGAGGTGGCACAATCTGAAATTTTCAAAGATCAACCAATGTTAGATGATGTGCTTACCACTGAATCTGAAGAATTCTCTTTGGAAGACCTCCTCTCTATAGAGGAGGAATTCCTTACCATTGAAACAGAATTTTCTTCAATCATTAAGGGAGGATGAGGACCCTTCATCCGACTATCTCGATTTCCTAGAGGAATGCTTGGCCCAATCTTATGATGTTGATGATGAGATGATTAAGGAGTTGGACATTTTGTTAGACACGGTGCCGGTGGCCTGAAGAACACCTTTCCACTGATTTACACTCTTTACCATTGTTTGTGGAAGCACCGTACAATTCTGAAATTGTGGAGGAGACAAACTTTAACCAATGAAAACTTGATGAGTGTCTCTCCACCATCATGGGTCCTTCAGCCCATTGAAAAATTCTGATTGGGAGGACCCATTTTTAATCAATCATAACCCAAATCAGAATTTGAGGAGATATCTTTTTGCTGCTCTTATCTCCTCCTTTTATGCATGTGGTGCACAATACGATTGGACTTCAATGATAAGAAGCACACATGTTTACTGTCGAGCAGGACTTTGGATGGTCCTCATGAGAAATTTATATTGAAATTCATGAAGATCCTGCTCAACTTTGATCATGTAGTTGATCGGACTAATCAAAGGTAGGTAGGTAGGTTAGGATTTATTCTTTCTGCAATTAGGATTGAATAAGTCTCATCGAGACAATGGAAGATGCTAGAATTGATCAACTTGCTATCTCAGGTACTATTGTTCTCACTCATATTTTACCATTGCTCTCATGTTCATGCTAATTGCATATCTTTTTACATTGAGGACAATGCAAGATTTGGTTGGGGGTGAGATGAGATTCCTCATCTAGCATGTTTGCAACATTTCGAGCCTCACATGCGCAAATTTTTTCGAATTTTCTAAAATTTCAAAACTCTTTTAGAAAACCGTATTTCCATGCATTCGAGATGATAGTGAGTATAAGAAGAGGAGATACGAAGTGTGGATGTTGTAAGTCTTGAATTCTCCCAACATAATGGTTTTATATGTTAGTTCCCCTATTGTTGTGATTGATAGAAAATTTGAACACCTTCACACCAAGTTCACATTACCGATTTTCATGAGTTGAAAGGTTTATGTGATTTGTGGATTAGCTAGACTTTGATATAAAGGTGTTGAGAAACCAAGCCGGGGGTACTTTGTCCATCCTTGTCCATGGGAAAATAATGAAAGATATGGATTTTTAAAAATCCTATCTAATTTTAAAAGAAAAGGAAAGAAATGATGAAATCGGGAATGAGGAAAAATGGTGGAAAATTTCGAAAAGGGCTACCTATTACCAACCGGGGGATGGTTCGAACCGTAACCAAAGCCGGAAATGGGACGTAGTGTGAAAGCCGTCGGAAGGACGGTAAGGAAATTCCTGTCATAGGCTTGTTGTTGCTCTGTGCACCTTAAAATCCTTGGTTTACTTAATCTATGAAGAAGATGATCCCAGAAAACTCATGGGATGAACTTTCACTATGCACACTAGGTTGAATTTGTTCGAGTTCTTCTATTTATCAATCAATCAGTGGGAATTTCATGTAGACACTTATTATTTTTGAGAGTCCAAGATTTCAGCTTCTACTCACCTAATTTTTTCAATTTTATACTTATACACCTTGGAATGGATAGAATCATGGGCTCTGAGGGGAGAGTTGGGTTTGGAGGTTTGAAATTGTTTCACCGCATGTTTGCTCGGTACTAGCAAAAAGCTGGTTGGGGGGTTGTGTTGAACCTCCAATTTTATACATTGCATTGCCCATTACATGACATGCTTTTGCATGATTTCATGATTATTAAAGGCCCATCTAACACATGTTTTGTGATTATAGGAATGAGAGCGGACTTCACTCAATAGAGATAAAAAAAGGGGCCATTTGGAGCCTTTGATGAAGGCCCCAGGTGGACCAAAGAAAGAAGGAAGCAAAGAAAGAAGAGAAAATAGAAGAAAGAAAGGAAGGAAAACAAGAAGAAAAAGAGACCGACCGGTCTTGACCGGTCGGCCATGCTTTGCTGGAGTAGTAATGCCAAAGAGGGCCTGACCGGTCATGACCGGTCGGCCAGCCTGTCCGACCGGTCGTGACCGGTCGGCCATGCAAGTTTCAGATTCCAGATTCTAAAACAGCAATGTATTCCCGCACCTGTTTTTCGGACCATTTTCTGGGCTGATCTTGATGATATTTGAAAATCCAACACATCCATGTCGAAGAGGAGCTCGACGCCGAACTAACCCAATGGTTTCGTGTCGATCGGAGCTACGGATTGACCGTGGTGGCCAAAACAATACGAACTGTCCAGAAAGTTCCAGATTCGCTGTTCAACTCTGGGCCGGTCCAGAGGACTCATCATTGATGATATGAAGAATCTACTTTGACCATCTTTTAGAACACATCCATATATGAAAACCACAAAATTTTCAGATCAAAAGGTGTGTGGTTTGATCGTACCGGTTGAAGAAGATGGACCATCCAGAACGATCCAACTGCGCAGAGTTTATAAAAGCCCTAAGTGTTCTAATTTTCGGACCATATTCTGGGTTGTTTTGGACAATATAATCCATCATCATGTAGAGGAGGAAGTTTTCCCAATGTTCAAAATTTGAGATCAATCCGACCTCTGTACACTCCGGGGCGTTGAAAGCAAGATGACTGGTTCTGAAGGTACCCAAAGTGCGCGATTTTGAGAGGCGGTCGGTGATGTGATTGTGGGCCCATTCAGAGGATAATCTTGGAAACTATAAATCATCTATGAGGAAGATCACATTACAAGGAAGCTACAAACCAAATTTGAAGGCAATCCGACCATTGGTTAAGCCGTACCAGGCGAAACAAATTCTGCTATGTTGCTGTACTATTGCTGCACTATAAAGGAGGTGCTCTTCTATTCCAATCCCAAGGACGTGGGAGCAAGGAGTTCAAGTCCCAGGAGGCTACCTAGCCTCCTCCAGCTAGTTTTTCTTATTTTCTTAGTTCTAGTTCTAGTTTTAATATGTTTTTCCTTAGCTAACCTCTTAGCTAGAGCTAGAGGTGAAATTTGTAGTTGGTTCCAATGCTTTAATTCTTTTATTTCAAGTACCCTTTTCTTAATTTGGATTTTGAAGTTCTAGTTTGAATAAAGTTTGGTTTTTTTTTTAGAGTTTTGTGAGAGTTTGTGTGCTCCGGACATGAGTTCCTTGCAATTCTCTAAGATTACCATGATTGGGTTGTTTGAATTAGAATTGTAGTAACCCTTGAGCATGCCATAGTCCATAGGCATGGCTGTTACTCCGAAGGCTACAAGTTCAAGTTCTATGTGCTTCATTAGAACTAGAAATCTAATTTCCAGATTTAAGTGGGATTGTTTGTGCTTGAATGTTATATCTTCCAATTAGATGAGAGATAGGACTTTGATTCTAATTGTGTTG